>JADLSH010000113.1:1687500-1752500 GCA_016169945.1 Trachythela sp. YZ-2020 | reverse complement strand
TATTAATAGACGAACTATCAGTAAAATATCAGACATTATTTGATCCCATGCAGGACCATTGCCAGTATAGATCACGCTATATTCTAGCTAGTTCGTCTGGATAGTTCGTGTTATGATTTCTCCCTAGTGTGACCATTGGTCAATATTACTCTTTTATAGTTTCATACTACAAGTGCTCTACATGACGATATCTCAGTTACTGTGGAGCAACACTGACTATGATATCACCCATGTTCCCCAGTCTGTCTTCTGTTTGGTGTTCCTGTGGCCCATCGTGCAGCTGGGGCTTTGTGAATTCTCAAAACGTAAATATATCAAGTAAGTAAACTGTATGATTATATAGACGCTTCGTCGTTTCGACTGCGCATCCAAATGACGCGTTCTGCGCATCCAAATGACGTGTTCTGCGCTGGACCAAAATTACAGTTGAATGATAACATGTAGCTGAGACTGGAAGAATTAAAATATGCATATCAAAGTAAGTATTCAACCGTTCAAAAGAATTTTCATTAAACCATCTTAATAGTAGCATATTTGGCTACTGTGTAAAGGAAAATAAAGAAAGGCACTTTTTTGTAATTCGAAGCGATTATATTCTTTGTACTTTGAAGCGATTCAACCGTGCGAAAACGCATCGTACTTCAAGCAACTTTTTGCATATTCAAATCACACTGCAGTTCAATCGCACTGGTTGAACAGTTCAATTGGCTTTGATGCATATACGAATATAGAAGGATATTATGATTTGTTTATTATTGAAAATTTGTGCAAAAAAAGGCGTGCGCTAAGAGTTTTTTAATACTGTAGAGGTGTTTTTTAAATCACTATAAAAACGACTTTCGAGTATGATGTGTGCTTCTCAAACAAACCAGTATTTAAAGAGAAATTCAACGCGAAAGTTGAGTTAATTTATGGGTGTTTATTACCGTGGTATCAAGACAAGGATACGGTGGTGATTTCTTTTGTGTTTTGCTCATGAATTGTTTGAGAAATGCATATCTTAATTCCAGTCTCAGCTACATGTTATGTTCAAACTACAATTTAGGTTCAGCGCAGAACGCGTCATTTGGATGCCGCAGTCGAAACTGCGAATTATGTTGTTTTGTTTGACCTTAGTGATTTGTCTGCTTTGTTTCTACAAACTGTTGGAATTCACGATCTGCGAAAATTATCTTATATTTTTTTCTTGTCTAGATTTTACATCCGTTACCAAAAAAGAGCGAAATTGAAGTTTGGGACCAAACTTGGAATGAATTCTCCATTTTAAATGAACACAAATTGAATGTACAAATTAAGTCAAATTAAAGCCAAGCTTTTTCTAAGTAAAAGTCGATTTAATCCATGAGTATTTTCGTGAAGTTTGAAATTTTTCAAAAATTTATTCACGTGAGAAAGAGAACAATATTTGTATCTGTGTTCATCGTCAGATGCAAACGACGGCACTTCAAAAACTTTGACATCTATGTTCAAAACATATCCCGAGAATAATCCGAGTCAAATCAATCTACCTGCAGATGATGTGTGTTACGTTAATTTCAAAACAATAATATTAAAATGTACAGAAATCACAGAAAATAGAATGTTTGTGGATAAATTATTTATGTTTGATTAACATTAGTGAAAATTATGGTTGGTGGTGTAAAAAGCGAGGCAAAAATTTAAGCTTTAATGAAAATTTAGTGCAGTATTGTTCTGTTCATGGAGAATTTTATAAGATATGTTGCTTTCATATTTGTCTGTTTTATTGGTAAGTTTAATATTGCTGTATTGCAATTCGTATAATAATTGTCTAATTTCGTTGGTTAAAAAGTGTGCAGTGGTCATGTTTGCCATCTAATAGAAAATGTGTTTTTATTTTAGAAGTGTCTACAGAATGTGACGACTGGATAACAGTCTCAGTCGACAGGACGGTTCATAAAGAGGGATTCCATAGGTATAAATTGACATTGTTTGTGAATAGTTTTTACCCCAAATGGTGCTAATTATTTGTGGCGGTGGTTATTTGTCCGACACTGGATCCCATTGTGTAACCACTATTTGTCTGACACACAATATTACGCATGCATACAGTCAATGAACACGAACAAATTTGCCTAGCGGGACTAAATCGACAGGCTGGCTACACTACTGCCCAACCTTAACCCTAACCAACCAGCCTGCATCTTAACTTTTGATTGGGTTAACAAGAAACATTGGTGGATAGTTGATTGGTTAATTTTGTTTGTTGAAGAGTATTTTGTTACTTATATATCAATTTTGTTACTTTACAGGGAGATTGTCAGCAATGTGTCATGGTTCGTTGATAATACCAACATAAACTGTAGCTTGTTGCTGGTTCATTACATACCTCGTGAGATGTTTGTGGATTTAGATGAAATAAAACGTCAAGATTTAAGCAATGCTAAGGTTTTAATATTAACCCATGAAAGCCTGGTTTTCAGTTATTTTACTCTGTCTAATGCCAAATGATTTTACTCAACTATGGGAATTGTTTGGTGTTGACGGATTAAGCCTTGTTTTTGAAATTGTTTTTAGATAAACAATGTATTTCTATTGAATATCATTTGCATGCAATATATCTTGAGATTTGGATTATTTTAGACAGTTCCTTTGGGAGATAAGAGCAACTTCGATGTTGAACGTCCAGCACACTTGTCAACAGATCAAAATGTCCTGGTTTATCCAAATATAGAGAAACAAATTAAAGACAGGTAAATATATATAGGGAGGACCTAATGGGCTTAAAATAACGGGTGCACCCTAGTACTGACCAGTGTTTATGATTTATGCACTTTTTATTAGTGTGGGGGGCACAATATTCCATCAGAAAATCCCCCAGCCCGACAGGCTATTGTACTGTGAGATTTAGCACCTCCTGTTCTCATATACCTACAATCTCAACTTCATGAGTTCATCAAGCACAGGGAATTTACCCAACCTAAGTAAATCCCTACTCTTTACCTGCTGTATAGCAGGCTTAACTCAGAGGTAAGAGGCAGGGTGCTAATTCTGATACCCCCTGCCCTAATTCTGATATACCTGCCCCTAATTGTGATATCCACCCCTAATTCTGCTATACCCCCTAATTCTGATAAACCTCCGTTAATTCTGATATACCCTCCCCTAATTCTGATATACCCTCCCCTAATTCTGATATACCCTCCCCTAATTCTGATATACCCTCCCCTAATTCTGATATACCCCCCTTAATTCTGATATACCCCTTAATTCTGATATACCCACATCTGCCACCTTTGCTTCCCCAAGTCATGTGTGTATATCATTAACCAGACCTGCAGGTAGCCATTGGGAACTGACATCAAGCAGCATACTTCCTGTACATTGGAGATATCAACAACCAACAGAAGATCAATATTATGCCACAGTTAGTTTACCTAGACTTACAGTTCTGGCAAGATGCCAAGGTAATTATTGAAATTATTTTATATGTACTGTAATGTCCCATCAACAACCATTCAACGTAATACATCCCTTTTGTTAGTTACTGTCAATGTCTAATGTCATTTTATTTTACTCTAATGCCAGACAAGTTTACTCCTGAACATATGCAAGAATGTATGAACAAACTGAAGAGTGTACAATATCCATGCAACCATGACACTGTCAAGATATGTGACTGGTTTGTCCTAAAACAGATGTTAACTGTAAGTATAGTGTTCTTTAGATATTTTTTGTCATAGCTTTTAAATGGTAGAAGTAATGAGATCGGAGTGTTTTGCTTGCCTTTAACTGGCAGCAAATGATGCAATATTATGATAAGCATATTTCATCCATCGATTGTTTCCATTTCAGGACAAAGACAATGAGATCATATTTACAATTCCAGTTGGTATAAAGAAACATACGATCTTAGTCTCATGTGGCACTATCTTTATTACATTATCTGCCTCATATATTCTCATGCAACTACCGTGGTTAGATGTCAACAAGGAAAAAATTTGATGATGGGCAGGCCTCGAAATAGCCAATGGCCATATTTGAAGAAAGGCAGGTGATAATAATTTTGAACTACTAGCTGTCCACAATCCGTCTGTGGCTAGCCGTCCGCAAGATGTCTGCAATATATCTGTTTCCAAGTTGTCTGCTAGCTGTGTGCAAGTTTGTCCACTACCTGTCTGCATCTGCAGCCTGTCTGCTAACAGGCTAGCTGTCCACAAGCTGGTTTGTTTAGCACACTGTTTAATGAATAATAAGTGAGTCAAGCAGATTCCTAAAACGAGGCTTTGAAACAAGAAAAGCCTTGGAACAAGGTTGTTGGGAAGAGTGCCAAGCATTATGGAGGCCACTGACACTCTCCCCTGTAGTTCTTTCAATTTCCATTGGTAATAGAATCAAAACACTCAAAAAACATCAGTCCTATATAGATCATTGGTGGTAAATGATAATTATTAATATTTAACTGATCTTAAAAATCTATAAATATTACATTGCTACTGCTATTTTACTCTCGGCATCCTTGTTTCGGACACTGATATGCTTATTTCCTAAAATGTAATATCTATACAACTTCTGGGCAGCTTCCTCTCCATAAGAGTCGATTCCAATTCTAGTTGTATGTACGACAGTAAACCCCTCGGACCTTGTCAAACTGGTATCTTCAACCCAAAACAGGTTTGACATGACTATATCAGTGTTATTAAGTTTGTCCTTAGTGATGTCCATGGCAGTACAGAGTTTTGATGGGCCATTTACAAGTTCGTGGTCTTTTAATGGTTTTGAAGTTTCCTTACGCTTTGCATCCCGAAGCTGTTTCATTTGGGTAAGGCCTAAAGTTGAATGAATAAAAATAGGTATTAAGTCAGCTGCAATGTGCCCTTCTTTGCTATTTTACTCTGTTTAATGCCAGACAATTTTACTTGTCAGAGGACAGTGTTGGGTGACCATGTCTCTTGGTTTCCTCTTAAAATTGTCTGGCATTACACACATAAAAACACACAAGTTGTAACAAACCTGCAGCAGACTTATACCAATATGCTGTTTCAACAACTTGTTATCAGGATGCATGTTTTCGCACTGCTTGTTCCCAGCTAGTTGACAAGTTGTGACAACTTGCTACAAGGTTGTTGACTCAGCAGACTTGTTACAAGTTGTTCCAACAACTTGTTAACAAGTAGTGAGTGACAACCTTGTAGCAACTTCATAAAATGACAATATTGTTACAACTTGTTGACAAGCTTGCTACAAGTCTGTTGCGAACACATCTTGTTGTAGACGTGGTATGATAACAGAGTAGTTTAGGGTGCATTATGGCACATTGCCGCTTAATGGTCTTAATTTAAAATCAGTCTGTTAGTACAAAACAAAGCATGTACACTCAGGGGGGGAAATTGTAACATTCAATGCTTTAATACCTGTCAATGGTTCCAATGCTCGGATCAATACACATGCGCCGTCCTCCTTACTAGAGATGTTGAAACAATGATACATGCCATAGATAAAATACACATACGCCGTTCCGGGGGGACCATACATCGGTGCATTTCGGGCAGTCCGTTTTCCCCCGTATGCATGACAGGCGGGGTCTATTTCCCCCAGGTAGGCTTCTGTTTCGACAATCTTTCCACAAAGGGTCTCCCCTTGGTCAGTCTGTCTACATAAAACCTTCCCAAGTAATTCGACGGCTAGAGTTTCCGTCGGAGTATCAAAGAAATCGCGGTTTAATCTCTTTCCAAACACTGTAGGATTAAAATCATTAACTGGCCCATTCGAAGCAGACAATGCCCCCAATTTCGGCAGGGTTTTTTGCGCGATGCCGCCTTCCGATTCTGTTTGCTTGCTAATATATTTGACAACTCGTTTAGCGCTATTTCTTTGCGTTTTATCGAAGTATTTACTTTTCTTTTTAGCCTTGTTTTGTTGCGGTGTTTTAGTGTTTTGGTTATTGTTTACACACTTCGATGTTTTCGCCATTTTGTGAATTTAATAAGCTGTTTTGGTCGTGTAATTAAACGGTGGACTGGCTCTAGAAACTGATTGGTTCTTAGAAAAATTTCTAGAATTTTTTTCTGAAAATTCTCAGAAAAATATTATTACAGTAATAACAAAACAGCGTTATAGTTTATAGAGAAATAGCATATAAATATAATTGTTTTTATATGAAAACACTACTTTACTTTAATATTTGGGAAAGCTTTCAATCGTCAGCGCTAAGATAATATGCAATACTAAATTGGCCTAATTGTATGTGCCCACTGCCCACATATCATTAACTTTAATGTTTGTAATGCCAAATTTTGAATGTAATAGCCGAAAATAATTTCTAGTCTTTGATAAAGCCTAAAAAGGAATAAATTAGGATTCGTTTGCAGATAATGACTAATGTTTTTTATCACCTGCCAAAATCACTCGAATATTCATGTTAAAAACTTAGAAGACACTTCAGTTTAGTATAAAGTACTTGATATTTTGTTTCATCAGTCGAATAATTATTTTATCATTTTCGTAATAACTATTTGATGTAAAATATCATATTTAGTTTTTCAACATAGTTGATTTGAGGTGTTTTAAAGTAAAATTTCGTATAGGCGGAAACGCTATTTTGAGGGCAATATAAACTTCCATATATATTACCAAAAATACATTGTCAATGGGCATGCATGCTGTTTTAATAAAACAGCCACAATATACGTAGCTTGCTTTTACATTTTAAAACTTTTCCTACTTTGTACGATGAAAAACTGCCAAGCACAGTGTCAGTTGTTCGAGAAAATGCCAATAAAATCCTTTTACTGTTATTCTTCTATTTTGGGCTATTTTCTGTTTCATTATATTTCAAGATGATTGCCTCAATTGAACTTGACAGTGTTTGAATAGCTTTTAATGGTCATTGCGGAAGACGGTAAATATTTTAGGAAGTTACAGGATATATTTTAATTCATCGTGATTAATAAATTCCTTTGCAAACCGAATAGGGAATCAAAAATTGAGAACAAAAAGCTATTAAATTTGCAGAAAAATTGGAGCTCAAATTGGCATTCAAATCATTATTGAGCAAAACGCAACATAAATCAGCACCGTCCACGCCTATAAATTTAGCCACTTTCGCGTTGAAATTGTCTTAAAATACTGACTAATCATTTTTGAGAAGCTATAAACAGTCGAAGTCGTTTATTATACTATAATATATGTAAATGGTTAGCCAAGCATTTCGATTATGTAAACAAAATAGTATTTATAAGCCTTTGATAAATGTCTTGCCAAAATTAAACATATAAGTAGCTTTTAGCAACCACCATTAGTCAATATAATTCCACTTTGATGGGAAAATGTAACGAAATAATTTAGCAGTGTAATTAATCGTTTCAACGCCGTTTTTGTGAATGCTCAAATTATGGTCCAGATACCGATGGGCTTCACTAACCATTACCGCTTATTACGATTGGCTTGACTTCGCGTGACGCCAAAACGTTTTAATAAACGTTCAAACGTTTCGCAAAACAAACTATAATAGCGCGAAACAAACTATAATAGTAAAATTCCCAGCGGACCAATGAGATGTCGCGATTCCCACGAATGTCAATTTCACAACAAGTCTAGAAAATGTTTTTTTTTTAAATCGCATTCCTCAATGTTTTTACGCGATGCACGAAAATAGGACACCTTTATATTTTGGACCAGAGAAAACACCACAGTTTTGGTAAAACATTGTAATTATTGAGCTAGTAAAGCCCAGAGAATTCTAGTCATAGTCAGAACAAAGAGCTTTTTGACTTGCGAGCTTGCCGCTTACAAAAGAGCATGCGCTTACGCCATTAGTCGTTTGTAATTTGCATAAATTCTTTATTTTGCGATTTGCATAAGCATTCTTTTATTTTAGTATTCTATAAACATTTCCTCGATCACTTCAAGCTAGTGTTTGCATTGTGGCAGTTTAACATTCCGACTGAGACAACTTTTGAAAGGAAATGGGCAAATTCGTATACTTTACTATCGTTTTGGGAATTCTATGTACAAAATACACAAATGCTGCTTGCCCGATTGGTTGTAGTTGTGAACAAAAATCGGGAGACGGTGAAACGGTCACTTGCTTTGGGTCTGCCATTGTTAGCTTTCCTAAAGATATTCCACCGACTACAGAATCGTTGTAAGTATAACCTTCATATTATCTTATGTTATTCTGATCGGAAGCCATGTCATTTTACAAGTTGTTCTGAAATGTACATTGAAATTTCAAACAGGCCGCTAGCTAAGTCACTTCGCTCTCCGTGCTAAATACACTGTCAAAATGCTTGTCTGTCTGTGGTCTGTCATCGGCCTATTTGAGCTGACATAGGCTAATTTTAGGTAGTTACTGTAACATCAATGGGCAGCAACTATGCTTTGAAAACGGCCGATGCAAACTGATTTTATATTTATGTGTTGTATATATAGTTCATATATTTGGTAGACGTTTTAATAGCCCTTTAGATAAGCTTTGTTTACGTAAACAGATATCCTAAAGCCAAATCTTGTGACAAACTATTCGATCTGAGCTTAATGTTAAAAATGCTATTAGACTATTTATATATCACAGCGAAAACGTTTCTGTTATTATATTACCTTTGGATAAACTCATAATTTTGCCGTCCTATACGGCTTTGTTTAAACGAAATTATACACACTCTATATTGCTGTTTGCAGACGGTAGTCTGTTGAAGGTACATACTCTAATTTCTGCTGGCAAAAGGCTATAAATTTTATGTTTGAATTTTAGTATACGAAATAATTTAATGGCCATTTATATTTTGGTAGAATGTATTATAATAAACTGCATCTAATGGCTTCCCATAGGGAGATTCCCACGCGTTTTCTATGCATTTCGCCCTCGAAAGCGCAACTTTTCGTTATTTTTAAACACTGTTGGTCAAGCTAGATCAGTCGAGTATATTGAATATACAACGGAGTCTTTGTAAATAGCACATCGTGGTTAGTCTTTGCCTCTAAGATATAGTTAAATACTATTATACTAACCATATTTAACTAAATCATGCTTAGATAGTAGATCTAAATCATGCTCAGGTAGTAGATTTTCTGGGGCTATCCCATACAAATATAAATAGATATCTGTTACTTCGATATGGACTATCCCTTACATAAAGTGAATATGTTGTACAGAACTCGTGTGCATGAGTGGAGTTAAATCCTTCCTAGTACATGTTCAGTTTTGAATGTGAGCTACCCTAAAGTGATCTGATGCTGTACAGAACTCGTGTGAGTAGAGTTAAATATCTCCTGTGCTCTCTCCTATTTGATTAAAGTGCCAGCTTCTTCTGGGGGCTATTTATTTGCAATGTACAAGTGCTCATTGACTTGAAATGAGTGCCTGTCAGAAAAGCAATTCAGTGCTCAATAGTCGACTCCGTAAATGATTTAATGGGGGCAGCCACGCGCGCTTTCTAATTGTCTGAGCTGCAGAGTCCAGCTGACATGGGCACAAAAGCGACTGATAAGATGTTTTATGGCAAACCATATATGCATTGTAGACGTATCTAGAATCATCTGCAAACAATGTAACTGATAACTATAAATGTCCTTCAGATTTTTTGGCGAACTCTCAAGCCTAATTGATATATACCATAATTTTCTGGTTCAATGTGCCATGACCATGGTTAGTCCTGTTTAATACCAGCTATAAGAACTAGTACAGCTCATTGTATAAAGAAAACTCAGAATTTGGAGTTAGTTGAAGGATTAAACTGCATGAAAAATCAAGCGAAGGCCCTTCGTCTGCCGTGGAACGAGGGTCTGGAAGTTACAGTGAAGTTGCCTTGCTGTAGTTTTTGACCTAGTCTGCTATATTCTGCTGCAGGCGAAAGGCTTTCGCTCCAAACGTTTTAAAACTTTTTCAGGTAGTTCAGACATGAACCACGTTATACTGTTTTAAGATATCAAATCTTTAAAGCCAAGCAAAAATACCAAATTTGAATTAATATGTAAATGTTTTCACCCAGACAGGCGGAACGAACCGGCGCCTTTGTTGAAAGGATATTCTATTGATTCGTGTATTCTGTGGGCTTAACTTTTATTTGCTTTGTGACAATAAATGGTTATATTTATTTTATTGCATTAAATTAACCTAACTATACACGTAGAAATGTCTAATCAAATGGTTTTGTCGAAAAAACCAGTGAAAACAGGAGCAGACAAGTTCTAGACGATTCGATCATACATAGTACAGGGTGTCTCAAAAAAACTGCAACCCTTTGAAATCAGATATTTTTAGAATTTGCATGATTCAGCACTAATTGTTCCCAAGGGCGGGTAAACACAATATATAGCTACAGTATAACGTGGACAATTAGAACGTATTTTCAAATCCCAGGAGCACAACAGTGGCTGTTATGAAAATTATAGGGTTGCAGTTTTTTTGAGACACCCTGCATATAATTCTACAGCTTATTGTCGAACAACTACCTCTCTGGACCCGTACATTGAAAATTCACTAGAGCCAAACCTGGGTCCAAAAATAATGAAAATTTTAAAAAGGCGACATTCAAAAAGCTCTATAAACAAAACTACTAAAAAATACTAGACAAAAACTGCCTTGTTCTCAGTGGAAATGCCAATGCAGCGGTCGAATTTCAGTTCCATGACTATAACAATACAGCAATTATGTGGGATGTGAAGGAATAATTATAATCGAATACATGTCAAATTATTTTGGCATTTAGCAATCATTTGCTAAACAAATATTTGAAGCCTTGCCTCTTGAAAGACGGCTCTCAATATATAAGCTGTATGTTTGCATAATTTTGGTCATTTGCTTTATAACATCGCGGAATTTTAACTTTCGTTTTATACGGTTGTTTTAATCGAAAAATGCATACTCATAATGAACCGAGATAGAATTATTGTTATTGATTATTGTTGAAAGGAACGAAATCGCGATGGCCAATATTAACATACAATGCCTTGATAATGATCAATGGAATTTTTGACGTAGAAACATATTAATTGGCCAATTTTAGCCAAATATGTCATTGTCATTATCGGGTGAAAACGGTGGATTTGTATAAAGATTAAAGACAAAATTGAAAATATCAGCATGGTTCCATGAAAGCATTTGCCATGCTTATTTGGGTTATATTACTGGGCAAAAAGCCCATATTATAAATGTTCATATAAAGTCGAGCTTAAAACTAACAAAAACGGCGTATATTTTGTAACAATTTCTAACAATTACTCAATTAAAAGCCAGAAAATGTCTAATTTTGCTGTAAAATGTCGCCTCTTTAACTGTGAATTGTTTCGAGTTTTTTGCTCAAATTTTAATCCACGAAACACCGTTGATTGCCAATGTTTTATAACCTTGTCGTTGCGCTATCATGCAAGATGCCCAAAATTCAGAACGTTTTTTATAGTTTTCATTTTAGCTCCAGTTTATATAAGGTATTTAATTAAACTATTCGCAAAATATTTTTAATGAAAGTGCCTTTCAATATTGCGTGCATATAGAACCAATGATAGGAAGTGGTCACTTAAAAACAAGGGCGTCCATGTCATAAATATTTTGGCATTTCAAGTATAGGGCGGGTTATATGACGAGCAGTAGATACGGCATCTGGTATTTTAAGCCACTCATAGAAATCCTTTAATAGAAAATCTGAATGGCATCTTCAAACAATACTGAAGTACGTAAACCGTTTTAATTATTTCCGCGTGGGCGAGAACGAAAGTGCAAGCCAAACATGCTTATATAGCAATAAATTTCGGTATTTTACAGCAAGAGTTGGCGCATTCTCGATCGCTATATCACAGCCCCAAACTCCCAACTATATGTGATTTATTTTAAATTCCCTTAAACCCTTCTTAATAAAAAACATAACCCTATAAACCTCACCCTTAAGCAACTTTAGACTTCGCATTCGCTATGATTATAATAGAATAAGAAATTTCAGTTGCATTGATCATATAGCTATATTTCATATTGACCCCTTAAATAGGCACTTCAACGTAATGTAACTAAAAGGATTTTGAAATATTGAAACATTTGTTCTAAGTGGGCAAGTGGCCACTTTCTTTTAAGTATCGAAACATGTTTCTCACGAAAAATATATTGTGAAATTGGTCTTTAATATAAAAACGGTACAGACTATAGTTCATACATGTTAATGTGAATCGATATTTTAAGTTCATGGTTAATAATTGAGTCGTATTTCCTACGCAATTCCCACTATTTTGTTGCCACATTGTCGGGGGCTAAGGGGAACTGCCGGAATTGTATATATACTTTGAATTTTTCCTTGCGTGGGACTGTGATTTCTTTGTGTATAACGTGGGACTGTGTGATATATAATTTTGTCGTATCACCATTGTTATGTAGCAACAATAACTAACACGTTGCTATACGTCCGAATGCGCCCCATTTTATTGGTTTACGTCTATAACGGCAGACAATTTAACTCTTAAGAGGCCGGGAACTCTTGCGCATTAATAATAATAATAGTCCTTTCCATAAAGCCCCTTACAGACGAGTAAGTTTTCCTTGACAAGTTCCTTGGCGAGTTGTGTTAAGCTTGTCCGAGTAACAATGTTGCCATTTTATCAAGTTTATACTACAAAGGTTGTCACTCACAACTTGTCAACAAGTTGTTGAATTTTACTAGGTGTTGGAACTTGGGACGAGATCTGAATAGGTCTTTAGTCTAAACGGAACTTTATATTACTCGTAACTTAATGATATATAATAAACATTTTTTAGCTCATTAGATCACACCAATGTGGCAAGTATTCCAAAGGATGCCTTTTTAAACTTAACAAATTTAAAAGAAATGTAAGTAAAGAATTACAGTAATATTATGTGCATTTATCGTCGACATTAAAAAAATATATTGTTATTAATAATACCTTCCATTTTCTAGATATATCACGACAAACAGGAAACTTCAGACCCTTCCGTACGGGATTTTTAATCACACTGACCTGAAAGAACTATTTAGAGTGTAAGTTTAGTTGTCTATTGCTGGCTATTTTGTTCTTTATTGTTCTCTATTGTTATTTTATTGTTCTTTATTGTTCTCTATTGTTCTTTAATTGTTCTCTATTGTTATTTAATTGTTCTCTATTGTTCTTTAATTGTTCTCTATTGTTCTCTATTTTTCTCTTATTGCTCTCTATTGTTCTTTAATTGTTCTCTATTGTTATTTAATTGTTCTTTAATTGTTTTCTATTGTTCTTTTATTGTTTTCTATTGTTCTTTAATTGTTTTCTATTGTTCTTTAATTGTTCTCTATTGTTCTTTTATTGTTCTCTATTGTTTTCTATTGTTCTCTATTGTTCTTTTATTGTTCTTTTATTGTTCTCTATTGTTCTTCTATTGTTCTCTATTGTTCTTTTATTGTTCTCTATTGTTCTTTAATTGTTCTCTATTGTTCTTTAATTATTCTCTATTGTTCTTTTATTTTTTCTATTCTTTTATTTTTTTCTATTTTTTTATTTTTTCTATTGTTCTCTTATTTCTTTTTATTGTTCTCTATTGTTCTCTTATTGCTCTCTATTGTTCTTTATTGTTTTTCTATTTTTCTCTATTATTTTTCTATTTTTCTCTATTGTTCTCTTATTTCTTTTTATTGTTCTCTATTGTTCTCTTATTTCTTTTTATTGTTCTCTTATTGTTCTCTATTGGTCTCTATTGTTCTTCTATTTTTCTCTATTCTCTTATTTGTTTATTGTTCTCTATTCTCTTATTGTTCTCTATTGTTCTCTATTGGTCTCTATTGTTCTTCTATTTTTCTCTATTGTTTTTTATTGTTTGTTATTGTTCTTTTGTCCCTTGTTGTTTTTTGTTCAATGTATTCTGCATATTGATTGAAATATTTCACTGAACCCATGTTCCCTGTTTCTGTTTTAGCAATCTTAACTACAACAGTCTATCCACACTTCCAAATAATTTGTTTAACAATCTTCCAAAATTAAAAGTGATGTAAGTTTTTAAAGGATAATTTTGGTTTGTATTCAAAATGCCTTCCTTGCAAGTTGCAATTACTGTGGTCTGTATAAATAACTGTATAGTCATTGCAAACTTTAACTCTAAAACCTTAAACCTTGAACTCTAAGCACGAAAAGCACTATGGGAGCACAAGTTTCAAGTTTAGGAATTGAATTTGGCGGTCATTTGTGAGTGAAATGATTAATATCTCCCTACAAGGATATATCAATCACAAATGGCTGCCACATTCAATTCCTATAAACTTGAAACTTGCACTCCCATAGTTCTTTTTGCACTTAGAGTTTAAGGTTTTAGAGTTTAAGGTTTGCAAAGGACAATTACCTTTTTTGAAATAGCTGTATACAGTGCTGATTTTCTTTGTGGTTTGCATATGATTTATTTAATAGTTTGAGAATTAAAGCTAAATACAATGTTCTATTTTATTCAAACAGATATATAAATGACAATGATCTATCAGAATTACCATCAAACACATTCAGAAATTTACCAAAGTTTCATACTCTGTAAGTTAAATGTCATATCTTGTTATAATATGTATTGCATTATATTCTAAATATAGGTAGATTTTGCTAAGCACTTAATCGTGCAGCAGATGGTGGTCAACCTGCCATTATTAGAGTGAGAAAATAATGTTAATTCGTTCTTGTCTTGTAATTGTCTAATTGTAATTGTAATTAGTTGTAACGGTTGTGAACACATCAAGCCTGTGGCTGATGTAATAGAATGCCGATATATCTCTACAATCATTATTAAAGACTGATTTCATAGAGCACACAAAAACACAAGAGAAAAATGCAGAGAAAGTGTCGAACATGAGTGGTTTCTTGCAGGTCACGACAGTAAATACGACCAAATGGAAACCATTCAATTGGATTCAATTTTCTTGCTCTTATATCAGTGTCAACAGTTCTCAGATGTAACGTATATTTGTTATTCTAAATTATATTTTTTTCTATATTTTGTAGTGAGGTTGAAAAAAATGAATTGACTTCTCTTCCTGAGAATCTATTTGACAACTCAATGAAAGAGTTCAATTATGCGTAAGCTAGACCGTTTTTTAATAAAAATAATATTCTAAATAGGTATTGCATGAATTTGGAAAGCACGGAATGCAGATGTGGTTAGCACCCTGGTTAGTGCTCTGCCCCTTACCGCTAAGTTTAAGCCTGCTACTAGTATAGATTGAGGGTAGGGGTATGATGGTGTATATGTGATTATGTGAATATGTATTGTATATAGAGTTTGGTTAGTTCTTTCCAGTGCTTATATTTCCACCGTAACGTAGTGTAGCATTGAATTTTCTTTTGTGTAAAAGTAAATTAGGTACACACGTAAAAACGCACAAGTTGTAACAAATTTGCAGCAGACTTTGTTGGCAACTTGCTACAAAGTTGTTGACTCAACAGACTTGTTACAAGTTGTTCCAACAGCTTGTTATCGTCCTGCAATTCAATAATTTGTTAACGAGTTGTGAGTGACAATCTTGTAGCAACTTGATGAAATGAGAACATTGTTACAACGTGTTGACAAGCTTGCTACAAACCTGTTGCAAACACATCTTGTTGACAAGGTGTGACAATTTCAGTGTGTGTAGACAGTGCCATTGTACTCATCTTTCCTTGCAGCTAAGAGCTGAATTGCAAGGGACCCCGAGTCGAAGGTCACCAATAAGGGCGTCTCTGCCTGCAACTATACGACTTATGCCTGATCATGGAACACGGCTAAGGTTATTGTTGGTGATGAAGGAAAGCTAGAGTTCCCGGAGAAAAATCCATTAGGCACAGGAGAACACCAACCACAACTCATCTAAATTTTCCACCCTACAGGACTAACCTTAAACTAATTCATATTTTTCAGATCATTTGCACATAATCAACTTAACAGTCTTCCTGATAATATCTTCAAGCCAGTTTCAAACACCTTGATGTCGTTGTAAGTGTGTGTTACCTTCATTGTGTAATGGATGTTTTATGGCCTTAACAGGACCTTTAAGTAGAACAGTTTAGAACTGATAGAGCTATCCAGTATAAATACAGTTCTAGTTTAGTTTAGGTTTCCTCCTATAGTAACACTGGATCAATAAGAGATGGCCCTTACTGGACCTCTAGTGAGAACAGTTTAGAACTGACAGAGCTACAGTATCCAGTACAAATAAAGTTTAGTTTAGTTTAGTTCACCCTCACAGCTGGACCTCAAGGAAGAACAATTTAGAACTGATAAAGCTATCCAGTATATAGTATTTTTCCTTTAGGACACATTAAATGGATTTTTATTTTACATTTTTTTTCTTTCTAGATATATAGATACAAATCAATTCAGGTTTCTTCCTATGAACGCTTTCAGGATCATTGGCAAACAATTCTATGATATGTAAGGTCTAATTTCATTTTGATAATTATATATTGTTGCATGTGATAGACTACCTATTGTGGACAACACAGCCGGGTGGCTCGAGTGAGTTGGGCAGCCATGCACCCTATGTGATCGACATTAAATAGCACATTCGAAACAGCTTTTTTTTGCCCACCAGGCTCGGTATGAACAGGTTCACCTATACTTATAGGTTTAGTTACGCATATCATATGAGCCTCTGGTTTGTGTGAAATGGCAACCTCACCCTTTTAAAATAGCACATGCATAAATAACTCGTACATTTTTATCGTTTCATAGAAATGTGCACAGAAATCCTACTTATTGCAACTGTAGTTTAGCAGAGTTTGCTCTTTGGGCTAAGGGTATTATTCATCGTCAAGGAGTTACATGCAATGGGGTTAATACGCCTTTGGAAAAACTAAATTTAACACATTGTGGTAAGTTTGGGATAGCTTATTTATTGTGAAAGGAAAACAGAGGAAATCTTTCAATTTTGATGGTGGTGGTGTTGGTGTTGCTGTTGATTCTAGGTTTTGTTGTTGTCGATGTTGCTGTGGTTCTGGTTGTTGCTGTTACTTTTGTTATTTGTTGATATCGATGTTGATATCAATGTTGTGGTTGTGCTGTTGTTGCCTTTATGTGTCTTTGTTGTTTTGTCGTTATCGACTTGTCGTTCTTACCAGTCTTTGTTAATGGTGATGTACTTAATTCATTTTGATTTATGCGAATTAGAATTACCGACAACATTGCCTCCTACCACTACGTCAACACCAACCACTACACGGGTACCAACCACCACAACAGAACCAACTACCACTAAGTTACCATCAACGACCACAAAGTTACCAACCACAACAAGAGCACCAACCACCACAAACACACCATCTACAAGAAGAGTACCAACCACCACGGAAGAACCATCAACTGCAAAATTATCGCTCAACCCAAAGGTACAATCTACCACACAACTACCATCAACTTCAAAGCTATCACCATCAACAACACAACCAAGTGAACCAACAGAAACCATCCAAACTCAAGAAAGGACCACTGAATTACTTTTAGAGTCTACAACTAAGATATCCAACACTGGTGAGTGCTGATTACTTGGTCTAGTCCTTGGTCTTGATCAAAACTTTATCTAGTCCTAGGATTTGATCAAAACTTCATCCAGTTTGACGACTTGATCAAACTTCATCCAGTCCTAGGACTTGATCAAAACTTTACGCAGACCTAGGACTTGATCAAAACTTTATCCAGTCTTAGGACTTGATCAAAACTTTATCCAGTCTTAGGACTTAATCAAACTTCATCCAGTCCTAGGACTTGATTAAAACTTCATCCAGTCCTAGGACTTGCTCAATACTTTATCCAGTACCTTTTGCCAGTACTAGTAATTGATCTTGACCTTGATAATGAATTGTAGTTATATGAGATACTTGTTGAAATTTTTAGGCGATATTGAAACTCAGGACACAAGTGATGAAAATGAAAAACGGAAAAGAGTAATAATTGCTGTATCAGTAGCAGCCGTAGCCAGTGTTGTGTTATTGTGTATTGTCTTATGTCTTTTTCACACCGGCATTTTATCAACAAGGTTAGTAATGGGTTGAAATCTTTTAACCGACATGATTGTAGTAGTAATGAAAGTATTGTTTTTTGTCAGGCGATTCAGAAAAGAAAAAGTCGTCATCTATGATGCTGAAGGCAGGGTCTTAGTTACAGAGAAAGAGGGATGCACATGATATGTGCACGATGTGTGCATGGTTTGTCCGTGATATATCCATGCATGGTATGTGCATGTGTATGCAGCTGGCACACGCATCATGCATATATGGTATTGGTTTCACAAAGCACTATCGTGCAGCAGATGGTGGTCAATCGAGAGTTATCAGAGTGAGAAAAGTTGAGTCTTTCATTGTATGTAGTATATTAAGTGGCAAGTAAATAATAAGTTAAGTATAGATGTAGTTTCATTTGCTTGCTTCTTTTAGTATAAATATTTCTGAAGTGGACCACCATCTGCTTACTTCAATACACCAATACCATTAAGGCGATGTTACACGGCTCAACGTTCAGCGATAACTCGCAATGCAAAAGAGGTTATACGAAATTGATTTGTCCAGTAACGATTTGCATTGCGAGTTATCGCAACCGTGTAACATCGCCTATAAGCCACTAGGATTCTAAGTTAAACCATCATCGCCCAATCATTATTAAGGCGTACTTTTACAATAGAAATTTGGTGTAATCGTTCTTCTGTATATATATTTAATTAATGAAGACTTGATTGGAACAACGCCATAATTATTATTGGTTAAAATGGGCCGATTTATACCAGAGACACATCATCCGTCTGAACTTGTAAACGAGAATTACAAAACGTTGACAGTGCAGATTGTTGCAGGACGATAACAAGTTGTTGGAACAACTTGTCTGTTGAGTCAACAACCCTTGTAGCAAGTTATCCAGACGGATCAACCGTGTCTAGTGTAAATCAGGCCAGGTTAAATTATAGTGAATGTGACATAATTTGTGGCAATTTTTAACGTTAGATTGTAAATATTGTTCTAAAATGGCTGGTTTTCCCCCATTTTAAAGACTAGACTAAAACAATCTCGTTATATCGAGGTTGGAAAAATTTCAAATTTATTTCATCTAAACCATGTTTTAAATGGTCTTAGTCTCTTAGAGTTTTAGTTAGAATACTGTTTCTTTAAAAGAAAACATGAAATGTTATTTATTCATGACTGTTGCGTCTCTTTGTTGTTTTATAGTGAGTAGTAGTTTATTCCCTGGTTTAATATGCAAAGCCATGCATTTCACAAAAACAAGTGAAATCAGCTTAATTAACATGCTTTTCTACAGCTGTTCCAGATTAATCGATTATTTTTGGCAATATCGAATGTTTTCTTTACAATAATCGGATCACTAACAACGACCATGCATTTAATTTACCTAAACTTTCTTTCTGGGATTACTGTAGTGAGTGCAAAAAGATAAGCATTTCTGCGTCTCTCATAACATTGCAGTCAATAGGCCTGTTGAAATAGATTATTATTGCAAAAAAGCCTGGGATGTAGTAAAACCTGTCAATGCTGTCAAAAAGCGCAAAAGTGATGAAATCAAATGTTCTTGTGAACCAGTCAGATATCTGATAACTATAAATGCCGCTGCCAGTGTCAATTTCATATCGTCTATTAGCTACCACTTGCAAGCAAGCATTGAGCGTGCAAAAGTTTTTCACGATGTTTACGTTTCGAAACGTTACGTTCTCTCGTTAATTACGTCACGTTTTGGACGTGTCAATGGATTTATAAATTTTTCAATACGATTAATCGATTGATAACAGCGATTAATCGATTGCGGAAATATCCCGATGAGAGCAGCTCTAATGCTTTTAGTAAAACATAGTCTTTCTTCACATGAAATTTTATCAAACTTTTACTTTATCAAATTTTACTTTATCAAATAGAATTCAACAGTTTCAAATCGTATGAAATAGTTTAACAAGCTTTTAGTTCTTTCTTTAAGCCTTCGATCTCCTGAAGCAATTCCAAACTTCTGACTTCGTGATCCATATTCTTATTCTTACAATTACCCAAAGTGTACTTTGTTGCATCTAAATCCTTGGTAATTGTTGCCTTTTCTGACTTTAAATTCTTATTTTCCTCCTGCAATTCTCCTTCCTGCTGATTAGCCAACTCCAGCTCTGTTTTCAACGTATTCAATTCAGTTTTCCCCTCGATAAGTTTCCTGGCAAATGCATATGATTCATGACTTAGAACACATATTATCTTATATATGCATTGGGTTACAGTCCTATGTTAACAGTGTTAGAAGATGTTTACAATAAGGATTATTCCAAACTAAATGATGAACTAGGTTTTACTTTGCCTAGAGAAACCGCTACGAACAACTGCTTCGGGTTGGTTTAAGGTTCTAAGGATTAGGCGCGTGTAAGAGCGTATAATGTTAATAACAGTGTGTAATACTATGCAACAACGTGTAACAGTTTTTAACATTTTGTTATAACGGTGGATAACATGTACTATGTAAAAATGTGTACGAGGTTGCATTACACCCAAGATAAAACGCTGGGTACGAGGTTGTATTACACCCAATTACACCCAGTTCGAATTTATGCAATCCAGTGAAATACCAGTGATGCAAAGTGATGCAATCTCGTACCCCGAGCCTGCGATCCTTTAGGAAGGATCGCAGGCTCGGGGTACGAGATTGGAATTTATGCAAAGCTTTGCAAAGCAATAATATTGATTTGCAAACTTTCTTAATGAAAATTCCAAGGAAATCTGAATTCGTAATGTGGAAATGCTGACAAAATGGTAGTCAAATTTTCATAAATATTTCAACAACAAAGCAAATCTAAATCGTTCTACCTGGAAAGTTCGGTTCTTTCGGCAGTAATTTTCGCAATATCTTTCTTGAGCTTTTCGTTCTGCTCTCTTGTGACAGTCAGGGCACGTTCCTCTTTGCTCAACTTTGCTTCGCATTCGTGTAGCGATGTTTCTGTATTGTCGAGGTGTAATTTCTTAGGACAATCTCGTATGGCGATGTATTGAAACATATAATAGGCCAAAAGTAGCGCTAAAATAGTCCCGATGATTAGAACCACGGACATATCTGATATTGGCAATGCTTGATCATCAGCTGGATGTTGTTTAGATTGGTTTTCATGACCAGTGCTCGGCGTTGGCTCGGGAGTCTCGCCTCTGATGATCGGTTTTTGTGGCGATGGCTGTACTCCATAGTTCTCGGGTATTGACACACACGTTTCTATCAAGGGTATACCACATATTCTGGTAACATGCTTTTCCTTAATAATATATCTTGTATTCATTTTCTATGCGCCAATTTTGCTTGCAAATGTTTGACGAGAGCAGTTTAATACAGCTAAATGCAGTTCACAAGAATATTGTACGGCTCAGAACAGCGGGGAATTCCCAGAACAATGTAATACGATGTATTTCCGGTTTTCAGTGGTAATATTGTAAATTTCCAAGAACTTGGCAGGGGGGAGGTGGTGTAGTGATTTCCTTCAGGAAATGTTCTCACTAATAATTCACACAAGTTAAAGTATATATTATTTGCATATCTATCTGGTCTTACATAGCACATAGTTTGTATTTCTTACATTCTTTATTAAGAACCTAGGACAGCTGGACTATTTGGCTAAGAAGAGTAGGTTATCCAACTACCTGAACCTGAACATGAAGAGAATACTTTCTTCGACGTTTCGAACGAATGCCGACTGGTTTATATTGAATATTCTATCATGGTTAAATGTTCTGAAACTGGTATTGTTTTGTTTTATATTATTATCAAGTTATCGGTGATCGTAAAACCTCCAAATCCTTAATTTCAAATGCGGTTTGAGTTCAAATAATGTGAACACATTTTGTGATTGGTTTTAGTGAAACAAAAGTGTTTGACTCGTTTTTTAGAACGAATATTTCGATAGTTTATTGTTTTTGTCGTGAGGGGGGTGTGCTATTGGAGAGAGTTTAACAGAAAAGAGGGGGGCTCATTGATTTAGCTGTAACACAGGAACTAAGAAATATAGAAAACTAAGTAAAAATGAAATTCCATGAAATTTGATTCTAATTGCATGTATCAAAATGTTTACACACACACATAAAAAATATTATTTCATAATTGAATACAATTAATTAAAATTGGATATGAATTAAAAGTTGCTTGTTATTCCATAATCAGTGGACTTCAACATTTGTCTTTATTATAATCGTGCAACAGTATTAAATTATTTAACAAGCTTTTAGTTCTTTCTTCAAGCCTTCGATCTCCTGAAGCAATTCCAAATTCCGAACTTCGTGATCCATGTTTTTATTCTTACAATTACCCAAAGTAAACTTTGTTGCACTTAGATCCTCGCTAAGTGTGTCCTTTTCGTTCTCTAAATCTTTATTTGTCTGTTGCGACACTTGAAACTTTCTTCTTGAGTCTGTCAAATCATTAGAGCATGTGGATAGGTCTCTGGTCAGTTTTGCAGTGCTATTCTTGTATTGTTCATTCTTAGTTTCACATCCAGTTAATGAAGAATTAGTCTCAAGTGGTCAGTTTGTTGTCGATGCTTTCTTTTTGTGCTTTTATAGAATTGAAATCCTTTTCACATTTTTTCACTTTCTTTTCAAACTCATCTGATAATTCATCAGCATCCAATATGTCCTTCATTAATTTGGATTTTTCATTTCCAAGTACTTTATTTTCACCCTTCAACTTTTCAACGCTTTCTGTACACATGTCAAAATCTTTCTTCAGACTAGTCTCTCGCTTCTCCGAATCTGAAAGTGAATTCTTAATTGCACTTTTTTCTTTGATACATATTTCATTATTCTGTTCCAAATCCTTGATTCTTTCTTGCTTTTCGGTGTCACTTTCATTTAACGACTTTATTGACTCGTTAACATCTGACAACTTTCTTAACAGAGCTGCATTTTCATTCTCGACTTGTGACAAATTGGCACGAAGATCCACTTCCCTTCCACTGGCATTTTTGAGCTGCTCTTGCAAGGCTGCGCTTTCATCATCCAGTCGCCCAAAATTCATCAAAATGCTGTCAGATAACTCCTTAACCAACGGAGGGGGGTAATATAAAATCCATACCATTAATCCAGCACAAATCACGGTTGACAACAGCATAAAGGACAGAGCTCCCAGGAAAATGCGCAGTCCGCGCCATTCTTCCCTGTCAGTTATAATTCGTTCATTATTCTCAACAGTTTTGACATATTTTCTCCAAACCGGAACGCCACATAGTTCAGTTACATGAATATCGATAGATTTAGCGCTCATTTTACCCTCTATTTTGCTGTAAAGCACGATATTTTGCCCACTTTTCACGGTATTAAAGTAAAAAACACACCACTGTTTTCCTGTAAGACTATTTCTTAAAAATTCAAATTACAATACGGGATTTAAACTACCGAATAAAACTCCGGTATTAAAAAGCCTGCCGGAAGGTGAACCCATTGAAATAATTTTATATCTAATAGTTCTTATTTGCTTCAAAGTAACTTTTCTTTAAGTCATTTAAACTAAACTACACAAAAACTCTTCAATTCTTTAAATAAGTGTTCACATTTGTTATTTTTCAAACACAGATCGAAGCGCTACGTACTTTTTACCGATACGAGAAAGGTACCTCCAAAATCTATGTCCAAAACGAAACCAAAACCGGAAAATACGATTAGTAATTCCGAGATTTTATGCTTTTTCGGGAAGCCTTGTTTCTCGCTAAATGGTTTATGCTAATTCTTGGAGTTTCGTTTTCATATGAAATGCAGTTTTTGGAATAAAAACGGAAAAAATAGCAAAACTGACAACGTTGCAACATTTTATGAATAGAATGAATGACTATTGTATATTTCAGGTAATTCCCGTGGGTAAGATTGTATGACGTGCGGCCATTCGATTGGTTTGGAGCAAATCAAACAAGTGATGAAAATATCTTGTTTATATTATACACAACATTGGCACAGAATACGGAGCTGATCAAAATTTTCTGGAGGCATTTAACCCATTAGCTGGCAATGCGCCATTTCATTAGGGGGCTGAGATTTGGGACAAGCGCCAATTTAAGTAGTCTGGGTATCCGGGAAATTTGAAAAATTGAGGCTCAGAAAAGCCATTTCATGTGCTTTCTGCATGACGTCGAATTGAACTTGCACAGCATAATCAGTTTTGGTGGTTTCGGAATGATTTCGTGGGGACTTACTCTTACAGTAAGAGTTAATTCCAACCTTGCTGCACATAATTATTAAAGAACATGGACCTGCTCTATTTTAGGCGGGGTGCCAAATGTTAGCTCCCCAGCCTCCGTGCTTTCTATGCCAGTATCAGCAATGTGTACAGGGACCGCAGAGGATTTTTTTGGATTAGTGGGGGCTAAAAGTTTCCAAATACGCAGTGATACTAATGTCGAATGCTGAAAGCGCGATACCTTTAGGGGGGTATGGGGGCATGCTCCCCCAGAAAATTTGGAAATCTACAGCCTCTGAAATGCCATTTCATGCACTTTGGGGGAAGATTTAAGGGCAATGTCACAAGAATTCGTTCCAAATATTTGGTCAGACGAAAAGCTGCTAACCTGCTGATCGATCCCTGCTAGATTTAGGTAAACAATAAGCCTTGTTTCTTATCATCTTTGATCAGTGCATAACTTCTGGTCAAAGGGCCCAGACAGCTGGGGCAGCATGCCATTTTTTACGTTCAGTGCTGGGGCAATAGCCAATAGAAAGGGCCCACTGGGGCAAATGTCCCACCACGCTACGGTATTAAAAAATGCCCTGTTGACCACTCCTAACCTACTCAAGGTGACCAAGATGCCCCAATGTTACCTAATGCAGCTCTGCAAGATCCTTCTGGTTTACCCAGGCAAGCACAGCAATCTGGTGAACCAGGGCCTTTTTTAACTAATGTACTGGAGGCAGGGGCGCACATTCCAAAAAAGTTTGGGGGGGTGTCCATTGTTCAGGGACCGACTTTTAATATTTGTTTGACCACATCAAAACATGTATCACGAGTTAAGGTAAAAATATGTGTAGTGCCAGGGGTGTAGAAGGATTGTTAAAAATTAGGGGCCAACTTCCACGAGGCACCACCATGGTTGGCGCCGACCGTTAGATCGTTGGAAATGGCATTTTCAGAGTCTTCTCTACGTAAAACGCCCCCCAAAACGTAGCCTTCAACATCATAAAGATCCAATTAGAAACTGCGTTTTTACAACAGAGTTGTCGAACACGGCTCAACCAGTGGGCTCAACGTTTAGCGACAACTCGCAATGCAAAAGAGTTTATACGAAATTTGAGTGGTCCAGTAACAATTTGCATTGGCGAGTTGTCGCAAAAAGTCGTCCCGTGTAAGGAACTTGTCAGAAATTACCAGGGGGGATGGGGCTGGAGAAAGGGGGAGGGTCTTAATTTTTGCAGCCCTTCAAAAGGGTGGATCATTAAAAACTGAACCATTGAAAAGGGAGGGTCTTTGCGCAGCAGGAAAGGGGAGGGGTCATGAATTTTTTTGGCCACTGCCAAGAGCAGGTCACGATATTTCATGCTCGTCCTTGCTGGGGGGTCACAGTTTTTCAACTTATTTTTTCAAATCTTCGCCCCCCTCCCCCCCCTTGTAATTTCTGACAAGTCCTTAACATCGCCTATAAGCCACTATGATTCTAAGGCGTACTTTTACAATATAAATTTGGTGTAATCGTTCTTCTGTATATATATTTAATTAATGAAGACTTGATTGGAACAACGCCATAATTATTAGTGGTTAAAATGGCCCGATTTATACCGTCTGAACGTGTAAACGAGAATTACAAAACGTTGACAGTGCAGATTGTTCACTACTGATACTAGCCTGACTAGTCTAGTGCAACATACATTGATATATACAACAGGCCAAAAGTAGCGCTAAAATAGTCCCGATGATCATACCACGGACATATCTTGGCAATGCTTGATCATCTGGATGTTGTTTAGATTGGTTTTGATGACCAGTGCTCGGCGTTGGCTCGGGAGTCTCGCCTCTGATGATCGGTTTTTGTGGCGAAGGCTGTCCATAGCTCTCGGGTTCTGACACACACGTTTCTATCAAGGGTATACCACATATTCTGGTAACATGCTTTTCCTTAATAATATATCCTGTATTCATTATGATCGGTTTTTGTGGCGATGGCTGTCCATAGCTCTCGGGTTCTGACACACACGTTTCTATCAAGGGTATACCACATATGCTGGTAACATGCTTTTCCTTAATAATATATCCTGTATTCATTTTCTGAGCGCCAATTTTGCTTACAAATGTTTGACGAGAGCAGTTTAATACAGCTAAATGCAGTTCACAAGAATATTGTACAGCTCAGAACAGCGGGGAATTCCCAGAACAATGTAATACGATGTATTTCCGGTTTTCAGTGGTAATATTGTAAATTTCCAAGAACTTGGCTGGGGGGGAGGTGGTGTAGTGATTTCCTTCAGGAAATGTTCTCACTAATAATTCACACAACTAAAAAAGGACATAGAAGAATTTGCTTTGGACCAGAATGTCCACAGTTAAAGTACTTTTTATCTATCTGGCCTTACATAGCACATAGTTTGTATTTCTTACATTCTTTATTAAGAACCTAGGGCTGATCTATTTTAGGGACCTTTGAGGGTAAATACCTGCCGAATTTGAACACATTTTGTGATTGGTTTTAGTGAAACAAAAGTGTTTATGACTCGTTTTTTTAGAAAGAATATTTCGATAGTTTATTGTGTTTTGTCGTAATCAACCAATCACAAAGCCTGTTCATATACGTACGGTGTGAGGGGGGGTGTGCTATTGGAGAGAGAGTTTAATAGAAAAGGGGGGGATCATTGATTTAGCTGTAACACAGGAAGTAAGAAATGTAGAAAACTAACATGAAATTCCATGAAATTTGATTCTAATTGCATGTATCAAAATGTTTACACACACACATAAAAAATATTATTTGATAATTGAATACAATTAATTAAAATTGGATATGAATTAAAAGTTGCTTGTTATTCCATAATCAGTGGACTTCAACATTTGTCTTTATTATAATCCTGCAACAGTATTAAATTATTTAACAAGCTTTTAGTTCTTTCTTCAAGCCTTCGATCTCCTGAAGTAATTCCAAATTTCTAACTTCGTGATCCATGTTTTTATTCTTACAATTACCCAAAGTAAACTTTGTTGCACTTAGATCCTCGCTAAGTGTGTTCTTTTCGTTCTCTAAATCTTTATTTGTCTGTTGCGACACTTGAAACTTTATTCTTGAGTCTGTCAAATCATTAGAGCATGTGGATAGGTCTCTGGTCAGTTTTGCAGTGCTATTCTTGTATTGTTCATTCTTAGTTTCACATCCAGTTAATGAAGAATTAGTCTTGGTCAGTTTGTTGTCGATGCTTTCTTTTTGTGCTTTTATAGAATTGAAATCCTTTTCACATTTTTCCACTTTCTTTTCAAACTCATCTGATAATTCATCAGCATCCGATATGTCCTTCATTAATTTGGATTTTTCATTTCCAAGTACTTTATTTTCACCCTTCAACTTTTCAACGCTTTCTGTACACATGTCAAAATCTTTCTTCAGACTAGTCTCTCGCTTCTCCGAATCTGAAAGTGAATTCTTAATTGCACTTTTTTCTTTGATACATATTTCATTATTCAGTTCCAAATCCTTGATTTTTTCTTGCTTTTCGGTGTAACTTTCATTTAACGACTTTATTGACTCGTTAACATCTGACAACTTTCTTAACAGAGCTGCATTTTCATTCTCGACTTGTGACAAATTGGCACGAAGATCCACTTCCCTTGTGAAATTTGCCATCCCCTCCTTTTTCAAACTTCCAACTTCGCCTTCCAAAACCCGTATTCTTTCATTTGCATTTTTGAGCTGCTCTTGCAAGGCTGCGCTTTTATCACCCAGTCGCCCAAAATTCATCAAAATGCTGTCAGATAACTCCTTAACCAACGGAGGGGGGTAATATAAAATCCATACCATTAATCCAGCACAAATCACGGTTGACAACAGCATAAAGGACAGAGCTCCCAGCAAAATGCGCAGTCCGCGCCATTCTTCCCTGTCAGTCATAATTCGTTCATTATTCCCAACAGTTTTGACATATTTTCTCAAAACCGGAACGCCACATAGTTCAGTTACATGAATATCGATAGATTTAGCGCTCATTTTACCCTCTATTTTGCTATAAAGCACGATATTTTGCCCACTTTTCACGGTATTAAAGTAAAAAACACACCACTGTTTTCCTATAAGACTGTTTCTTAAAAATTCAAATTACAATACGGGATTTAAACTACCGAATAAAACCCCGGTATTAAAAAGCCTGCCGGAAGGTGAACCCATTGAAATAATTTTATATCTAATAGTTCTTATTTACTTCAAAGTAACTTTTCTTTAAGTCATTTACACTAAACTACACAAAAACTCTTCAATTCTTTAAATAAGTGTTCACATTTGTTATTTTTCAAACACACATCGAAGCGCTAGGTACTTTTTACCGGTACGAGAAAGGTACCTCCAAAATCTATGTCCAAAACGAAACCAAAACCGGAAAATTCGATTAGTAATTCCGAGATTTTATGCTTTTTCGGGAAGCCTTGGTTCTCGCTAAATGGTTTATGCTAATTCTTGGAGTTTTGTTTTCATATTGAATGCAGTCTTTGGAATAAAAACAGAAAAAATAGCAAAACTGACAACGTTAACGTTGCAACATTTTATCTGTGATTTTATAAATAGAATGAATGACTTTATTGTATATTTCGGGTAATTCCCGCGAAATCATTGTACGTGCGTCCATTCGATTGGTTTGGAGCAAATCCAACCAGTGTCGATGAAAATATTTTGTTTATGTTATACACAACATTGGCAAGCTAGCTGATCTGAAACTTAAGAATCTACTTTTGGCATCGATTTTGGAGACAATACATTTCGTCGCATTTCAGGTAAATATAAATAAATATTGTATATTATACAAATGAAAACAAACTTGTATTTTTAAGTGCATAAAATAAATGAATTTGCATGTATAAAAGTATCTAAAAACTGCAAAATGTCATGGAATAACAAGGTAGTGTGCATTGAAATTACATGGGTTATTACTGTAAGAGATTTGGACAGATAATCTGGTTAGCAATTATAGCCCAACACTTCCTTTTCATCTGGCATTAGACAGGCTACATTAGGGTATGTTGCGGCCTATTAATATAATTGAGTTATAACAAGAGACATGGGCAGTTAGTGTTGTCTGAGTAACTCATTAAAGCCCAACACTAATTGCCCTTGATGATTAAAACAAACTGGCGTTATACAGAGTAAAATATCTATAAGTTTGTCTGCTTAATTTAGATTTGTAGTGAAATAAGGCGCCAAGCAATTTAGTGGTTTCAAACATGGCGACCAAGCCAGAAAAAGAGCCAGAAAAGGAAATGGAAGATGATTTTGTCATTTTGGAAACATTTGAAAACATGAATGACAGTGCAACATCTAGCGCATCAACTATTCCCGAGAAACAGACTTTTGAAAGCTTGGAAAAGCGTTCTGACAGCTTGGGAGAGTCTACGACAAATGAGAAGCCAAACAGTTCTGATAGTTTTGACAGCTTGGGAAATTCAAACAGTTTCAGCAGTTTGGGAGACTCAACAATAAATGACATGCCGTACTACGAAAGTTCTCGATTCATTGACAAGCAATTGGGTCAGGAGCAAAAATTAGGTGTTTTAGGGGAAGGGGATGGAAGGGAGAAAGGAGATGAGACATGTGGTGAGAAGGGTAGGTCTGCAACAAATGAGAGTGGCATGGGGGCCATAGAGTGTGAGGTAAAGGGCGAGGGTGTTAGTGTGGGGGAGGATGGCGAAGAGGAGGAAGATGATTTGTGTAGTGAAAAGGGTGGGTCTCGGATTGAGAGTGGCAAGGGGGGAGAAAGCGAGGGGGAGGGTTATGGGGAAGGAAGTAGTCGACATGGTGTACAGGGTGGGTCTGTGATTCAGAGTAGTAAGGTGGCTGAAGATAATGGTGAGGGGGAGAAGGTGGGTGGTGGGATAGGAATTGGTAGAAAGGAAGGGATGGATAGAAGTGAGTGTAATATTGACCGTAGCTGGATGTATGTGGAGGATGAGGGGGTGATGGGTAAAGGTGAGGGTACAGGAGTGGCATTTGTGGGAGGGGGGAAACAGAAGCAGGGGGGAATGACTATATTACCTGGGGGCACTGTGATAGAATTAGATGAAGGTGAAATGAACAAATATGATGAGGCCAAGGGTGAGGATGGTGTCAAGGGGGTGGATACGAAGTTGGTAGGAGGGGGGAAACAGAAGGATGGGGGAATGGATTTGGGGGATAAGTTGATGGAAGATGTAGATGAGGACGAGATGAAGGCAGAGGATAAAGTAGAGACAAATGTGGATGATACCAAAGCGAGCCATGTTGAGGATATTCTATCAGATGGACAGACTGACATTTGTAAAGAACATCCAAGTGCTGCAAATGAAATTCCTGTTGACGCCAGTACACAATTCCAAGAAGGTAGGCAGATAGAACTTTGTTAAACATGCTGACCAACTCAAGTTAAGTTGTTTCCACATGCGACAGCAACTTATTTTCAAACTAAAACACAGTCTATTTCTTTTGGTAGTGAGTTCCATATGAATGCCCTGTCATAAATCAAACTTTTTATGTTATTAGAGAATGTTTTCGCTGCCCTTGCAGATCGTACTAGCCAAGTGGGTGAAAGTTCAGAATCATCGCTGAGCTTACATGATGGTTTGGGTGATACGGGTTTAGTGAATGTGGAAGATCTTGTTGCCGATGAAAACTCAGCTCATTCAGCGAGACATAAGGTGACTGGTTCTGCCTTCCCTAATGAACCTGATCCAATGTTAACTAACTCGGTGGCTGAGCAAGATCCCTCGGATGGCCAACACGAACCTGCTAACGAAGACCACAACCAACCAGACGAAGGTACCTATAATGCCAGTAGTTTTGACCACTCCCAACTTAACCAAGAGCAAGCCCCAATGTTACCAAACCCAGCTCTGCAAGATCCTTCTGGTTTACCTGAGCAAGCTCAGCAATCTGGCGAACAAGATTCTGGGAATGACCACCACAACCAGCCAGGTGAAGGTATATATAATACCAGTGGTTTTGACCATTCCCAACCTAACCAAGGTGACAAAGATGCCCCACTGTTACCTAACCAGACTGAGCAAGATCCTCCCGATTTACCTAGGGAAGCCCAAGAAACTGGCGGACAAGAGCTTGCTAACGAGCACCTCAACCCACCAGTTCCAGATGAGCTATCACCACAAAGACCTCCCCAAAGAAATGATCCCATCATACATAACAGGCAAGATGCTCCAGTGTTACCTAACCAGGAACCGCAAGATCCTCCCGGTTTACCCAGGCAAGCTCAACAAGCTGAGCCCAACCAGCCCCACAACCAACCTCCAGACGAGCGACCTCCTGAAAGTGTCCCATGCTGTTCATGGCGAATTCTATTACCTATTCTCGTTGCACTTTTTGCCATTGTTGTTGTGTACAAATATCCTCATATTTCTACTGTGCTCTGGTCTACTAAGGTCCCACTCCCGAAGCCAATTATAGAGATCAACACCAAGACCCATGTACCCCCCTCGGCAGCGAGTTTGCAACTTGTAGCAAAATGCAAGGCTTACAACACCTCGTACTCCATACAGCATTGCCAGTGGAGACAAATTCACCCCCTAGCCACCACCTCTGAAAATACCGTCCTCCCTGGGGGGACCAAAGATTGCAAACCCTCCAGCGCCTCTACTCACGATGTTGATGCCACACTCCACAGTTTAAAAGTCCCCACCGATCTAGGAACATATACCTTCGAGTTGGGTTGCAGTCATGAGGCTGGAAACCCCGCCACCAAACGGGTTGAAATTTGGGTCAATGAATTAATCCCACCAATAATGGCAGTGGTCAATCCTAAATTGACTGTTTCGACTTCTACTGGCATTGCCAAGCTAGAGGTCTCATGTAGAGCAGTGCAAGGGAAAATCGTGGAACGAAAGTGGGAATATATTGACGGGCCGCCAGAGTTAGTGTTGATAACACCTACCGATGATGGTGTTGTCCTGCTTACTAACCCTGGTGTATACAAGTTCAAGTACCGTTGTACTGACAGCTTTGGTGGCACCGCATTAAGGTAATATACTATAAATTATAATATAAGTAAATATACTATGGTTTAGGGAGGTCATCAGAGATGATGTCATTTAGACTACCCCTGATGAAGGCACTAGACTTGGTTTAGTTTGGTTTGGTTTGGTTTGGTTTGGTTTGGTTTAGTTTAGTTTGGTTAATTATGTTTACCACTCTGAGGTGGACGGGAAGCCTTAACAGGTTTTGCAACCCAATTGATAAAGGTTCCGAGTGTTAGTTAGTGAAAGATAGTGCCCAAGGGTTAGTTGCATTCATTTACTTAAAACTAGAGTAGCGGGCGAATGCATGAATGATATTAAACCTGGTTGTCGTGAATGAACAAACATCAAATATATTTTATAACTTTATGATTGATAGCTCGACCATCACAGTGCATGCTAAACCACCCTATGTTCTTGGTATTGACTTGGGAACCTCGACAACCTGTATTGCTATAATCAAAGAAGACGGTACAAGACGAGATATCGGAATCTATGAGGACGACAGTGATGTTGACCCATGTATACCTTCCATTGTTGCTTTTGGTCGCAATGGAGAGATGCTTATTGGTGAGAAAGCGTTGCGTCAAGCTGTTGTTAATCCAGAGGCTACAATATACGAGGTTTGTAAATTGTTTCACTTTACTTTAAATTGGATCGATTTAGCTAGCAATTGTTGTTCATTCTCTGCTACCGAAGAGACACCAAATTGCCCCCATTAGAGAGGTGGAGAGGTTTCCTTATTAGAGAGATGTCCGTATTAGAGAGGTGTCCGTATTAGAGAGGTGTCCGTGTTAGAGAGGTGTCCGTGTTAGATTGATATCCGTTTTGGAGAGGTGTCCTTGTTAGAGAGGTGTCCGTATTAGAGAGGTGTGCGTATAAGAGAGATGTCCGTATAATTAAGAGAGGTGTCCGTATTAGAGAAGTGTCCATATTAGAGAGGTGTCCGTATTAGAGAGGTGTTCGTATTTGAGAGGTGTCCGTATTAGAGAGGTGTCCGTATTAGAGAGGTGTCCGTATTAGAGAGGTGTTCGTATTAGAGAGGTGTCCGTATTAGAGAGATGTCCGTATTAGAGAGGTGTCCGTATTAGAGAGGTGTCCGTATTTGGGAGATGTCCGTATTAGAGAAGTGTCCCTATTAGTGAGGTGTTCGTATTAGAGAGGTGTCCGTATTAGAAAGGTGTCTGTATTAGAGATATGTCCATATTAGAGGGGTGTCCGTATTAGAGAGATGTCCGTATTAGAGAGGTGTCCGTATTAGAGAGGTGTTCGTATTAGAGAGGTGTCTGTCTTAAGGTAATTTTCCATTAAAGCCGCTTTGCCCGCGCGGGCGGAGCGACCATGTTGTAAATTGTTTCACTAGAGGTGGAGAGGTGTCCTTATTAGAGAGATGTCCGTATTAGAGAGATGTCCGTATTAGAGAGATGTCCGTATTAGAGAGATGTCCGTATTAGAGAGATGTCCGTATTAGAGAGATGTCCGTATTAGAGAGATGTCCGTATTAGAGAGGTGTCCGTGTTAGATTGATATCCGTATTAGAGAGGTGTCCTTGTTAGAGAGGTGTCCGTATTAGAGAAGTGTGCGTATAAGAGAGATGTCCGTATAATTAAGAGAGGTGTCCGTATAATTAAGAGAGGTGTCCGTATTAGAGAAGTGTCCTTATTAGAGATGGTAGAGAGGTGTCTGCATTAGAGATATGTCCGTCTTAGAGAGGTGTCCGTATTAGAGAGATGTCCGTATTAGAGAGGTGTCCGTGTTAAATTGATATCCGTATTAGAGAGGTGTCCGTATTAGAGAAGTGTCCTTATTAGAGATTGTAGAGAGGTGTCTGCATTAGAGATATGTCCGTCTTAGAGAGGTGTCCGTATTAGAGAAGTGTCCGTATTAGAGAGGTGTCCGTATTAGAGAAGTGTCCGTCTTAGCGAGGTGTCCGTATTAGAGAAGTGTCCGTCTTAGCGAGGTGTTTGTGGTAGAGAAATGTCTGTCTTAGAGAGGTGTCTGTATTAGAGATATGTCCGTCTTAGAGTGTCCGTATGAATTTGTTAAATGAAGTTATTATTATCATTGTAGGTTAAACGGCTGATGGGCCGGAGCTATTATGATGATCCTGACCACAAGTTTGCTTACCGAGTTAGGCCAACGCTTAAATCCCATTCACTAAAAGGCGTTCGGGCTGCCGTCGAGATTCCGTGCGGAAAGTTCCGGAAGAAGCTCGTTCAACCCGAGTTGATTAGTGCACTTATATTACGTCACGTTGCTAATCATGCGCAAAGGTAAATAATAAGCAAAGGACCATATTACACGGGGGAAATTTTACTGCAACTTGTGACGCAATAATTTCTGCGCAGAGCCATGTTATGTTGAAATGTACGCACAGAAAAACAGTGAACATGGCCCGCGTTTCACTTCACCGATATTATCATTCTCATTCATTTCTTTGTTGCCTTCTGGGCATGTTTAGTAAGAAAAATATCGGCAAAGTAAAGCGAGATTCATGCTCACAATTTCTCTGCGAATATACTTTTTACTTAACATCGCTCTGGGTCCGAAATTGCGTTGCAAGTTGCAGCAAAAATGCCTCGGTTTGGTTATGTTTTTATCTGAGTGTGTTTGTCTGTGAGCACCATAACTAAAAAAATCAAACATTTTAATACGAGGACAAATCGATTAGATTTTCGCACTCCAGCACGCATCAAAGCTAGAGAATAATGTTAATTATTTTTATTATATTTAGCAGTCTTGTGTTTTGAGGCAAATAAATATAATTGAGAGATGGAGTCGATTTTCTTGCAGCAAAGTTTTAACAGTTTTGATATCAGTAGTGTCAACATTTCTAAACTTGATCATCATCTAGTGTTCCGTAACGCTAAACGCCACCACCATCATAATCACCACCATTATCATCACTATCATCACCATTGTCATCGCCATTGTGATCACCATCATCATCATCACCATCATAATCACCATTCTACCAACAGACGTACACAGTATTTCTTGGTAAAAAACACTTACTAAATCGTTCAGGTATCTCAAAGTGGCTGTTAAAGACGTAGTCATCAGCGTCCCGGCGCAATTCGACGATGCTCAAAGAAAGGCTACTATGGACGCCGGCCTGATTGCAGGACTTAATCCGATTAAGATCGTCAATGAGCCTACAGTGGCCGCCTTTGCCGCAAACAGCCTGACGGAGGTACGCTAGTAAAAGTAATTTATACTGCGAGGTAATTTTCTATATGACGACAATCACAATTTATATACGGCGATTTCTTACCGACACTAATCCTAAACTTAATCGTAACGTGATCCTAATCCGAACCATAATCCGAACCTTAATCTGAACCTAATACTAAGAATATTACGTCATGCTAAATATTCCGCTCTTTTGGGTGGCATTAAGTGCCGTTTCGCTTATATCTCGCGAAAAACTGAGAGTTATAAGGCAAGCTATCTCTCGTTAGAATCCTTGAACAACGAGAAGTATTTTGGTGTATAGTTTGTTGTTTTAACGTCTCAAGAACTCGAGTTATTACGGAAATTTGGTGTACGATTAATCGGTCAGCCAGGGTGGATTTCATTTTAATTAGCTTGAATTTGTCCAATGGAAATGGTGGAATTTGCCACCCAAAGTGGGGGAAGCTAAACATTGACGCGTTGTGACGTCACTTGCACAAGCTAAATACATATTCTGAACAATTTATTCGCTCTGATAACAGTCATAACTTCTAAAGTTGACCATCATGAGCTGTCCTACTTAGTTAAACCCGTGGTGCCTATAGACACCCAAATTTTAAGTAAAAATGTGTTGTTACCCTTATTAAACAAAGTTTATTATTATTCTTAGAAATTGCTCGCTGCCTCCGACGAGGAAGACAACGCAGAAGTGGAGAAACAACGACACACAGTATGGGCTGTTGTAGCAGATATTGGGGGGGGCACGACAGACTACGCTCTGATGCAAATCCAAGGCTCGTACTACAAAGTCATTACTACAGATGGCGATAAAACCCTCGGTGGTAGAGACATTGATATACGACTTACCGAAGTTATGACCAAAATACTTGCAGACAAATATCTAGGCTTAGACCTGGCCAATACAATGTTTCAACAAAAACTACGAATGGAATGCGAAAATGCGAAGATCGTCTTGAGCGAGAAACAACAGTACTCCTTAACAGTTGAATATGTTGACCAAGACGAACAGACAGAAAAGCTACCCCTTGAGTATTTATTAACGCGGGTTGAATTTGAGAGTTATGTCTCTGGAATTTTGGAGGCCATGATCAAACCACTAGATTCTTTGTTGGAGCGGGCTGAGAGACTGGATCGACGGAATATCGAGGATCTTTATCTGGTCGGAGGCACAAGTTACATCCCGGTGTTAAAGCAGCTTCTTTCGAGGTATGTTTTTTTAGTGAATATTTAGGCCTTTGACTAACAACAGTTTAGAACTGATAGAGCTATCCAGTATAAATAAAGTTAGTTTAGTTTAGGTTTCCTCCTGTAGTAACACTGGATCAATAAAGGATGACTCTTACTGGACCTCTAGGGAGAACAGTTTAGAACTGATAGAGCTATCCAGTATAAATAAAGTTAGTTTAGTTTAGGTTTCCTCCTGTAGTAACACTGGACCAATAAGGGATGATCCTTACTGGACTTCTAGGGAGAACAATTTAGAACTGATAGAGCTATCCAGTATAAATAAAGTTAGTTTAGTTTAGGTTTCCTCCTGTAGTAACACTCGATCAATAAGAGATGACTCTTACTGGACCTCTAGGGAGAACAGTTTAGAACTGATAGAGCTATCCAGTATAAATAAAGTTACTTTAGTTTGGGTTTCCTTCTGTAGTAACACTGTATCAATAAGTGATGACTCTTACTGGATCTCTAAGCAGAACAGTTTAGAACTGATAGAGCTATCCAGTATAAATATAGCTAGTTTAGTTTATGTTTTCCTCCTGTAGTAACACTGGATCAACAAAGGATGGTTCTTACAGGATCTTTTGTTTTTGTATTCTATTTTTGACAATATTTTACTAATGAAAATTATTTCTTTATCATTGACATTGTAGCTACTTCTTTAATGTGAAAAATATCCTCCATAAAGATCCCGTTCAACTGGTCAGTCGTGGCGCGGGCGCTTTTGGCGCGGCTCTTACAGGTCTGATACAGGTTCGGAAGATGCCACGAATAGACGCTGTGCCGCTGCCCATCAGTATTGCAGTCGATATGGATGACATGCACGTGATATTTGAACGGAATCGTCTTTACCCGTGCATCGAGAAACGTGTGCTGACCACGTATACAAATAATCAAAATGCTATAGTAATTAAGGTAAGTACTAGGTAGTTGGTCTTAGCCAGCCTGGCGTCCACCTGGACGTCCATCGACTTATGGACGGCCATCTTAGAATTTGGACGACCACTTCAAAAAGACGGGTTTTGGTCCTCCGATTATCACATTGACGCCTTCTAAAAATCTAAAGATTGTACGCTGTACTTGATAACCTAAACTAAACTAACTATATTAATACTCGATAGCTTTATCAATTCTAAACTGTTTTCCCTAGAGGTCCAGTAAGGAACAACTCTTATTGATCCAGTGTTACTACAGGAGGAAACGTAAACTAACTTTTTTTATACTGGATAACTCTATCAGTTCTAAACTGTTCTACCTACAGTTCCATTTGGTGCAACCCTTAACAGTCCAGTGTTACTACAGAAGGAACGAACTAAACTACTTTGTACTTGCCAGGTTTATCAATTCTTTTATGGTTTGAACGATTGACTTATAGATAGATTGATTGAAGTAATTGTTTATTTTAAAGGTTTACGAAGGGGAAGGCAGAACAGCGGATGAATGTCATTTTCTTGGAGAATTTGAACTCTCAGGTATTCCACCTTTACCGAAAAACGTCCCAAAGATTCAGGCAACTTTTAAAATCGATACCAATGGCATTTTGAGTGTGAAGGCATCCTATGGTGATATGGCGAAAGGAATGAAGTTAGATGTGTACTCTAAGTCTGGAGGAATGATTGATAAAACGAGAGAGAAAATGCGTTTGGTTTTGGGCAAATTGATGGGTGTGAGGTCTAAGGGGCAACACAAGTGTGAAGTGCTGGAAGATGCGACGTCAATGAGTGTTATTCCCGTCAAACCGAGGAAATCGAACGTCTTGAAGCTTTCTGTTGATTCTGAGGTAATTTATTAATCCTGTATCATTGTAGTATGATTGTTGTGAATGATTGTTGAAATTTGAAAATGAAATAGTAATCCTGATGGAGATGTGAAATTTCTTGACATTTCTTATTGTTATTATTTATTGCTACGTTTGAGAGGCTTCGGTGGCGCAGTCGTCAGAGCAAGCGCCTTTCACCTCTGAGATCGTGGGTTCGATTTTCGCTGCGGACTCGTGACACTTGTGTGAAAAGAGTCAGTCAACGCTCTACCGAAAGTCATGGGTTTTCTCCGGGTACTCCGGTTTCCTCACACAAAGAATGTTGACAGGGTGGGTTTGGATAAGCCCCCAAACTAACCCTTCCGTTGTTGTTGTGCTCCCTGATCAGACATGAGTCATACTGTGGTGGCCAAAGGCGCCTTTAATAAGCCGTCGACTCGATCAAGTCGAGCTGCGTCCTTCGTAATTCAGCTGTTATATAGTAACATACTATTTCTCCATTACTTGCCCGAGACTTAAATATAAGCAATTCTATTTCTCTATTAGTACGATAGTGTTAAGATGATTGACAGTTCAGATCCAAATGCCACGATTCCCGCCATTGGTATGGTCGCTGTCAAGGGCCTTGTAACTGATTACGACAGCGTTACCAAGGAAACCAACCTCGACATCGTGTTGGTGGTAGATTTAAGTGGCAGTATGGCTGGTGTTCCAATATTGACTATGAAAAATGTTATTCTACATCTGATTGATAGACTCAAGGGAAATCATCGTTTAGGTTAGTTGGTTTGCTGGCCATCATGCTGGCCAGGGAGTCAGTGAGTTAGGAGTTGGTTGGCAGGAGTTTGTGACACAGTGGTTAGTCCATGTGCCTTTTATCTCTTGGGCTGGAGTTCGATCCTGCAATATGAAGTTGTCTAATTACAGTTTCACGTCAGTCCCATGTGAGAAGAATGCTTCCAGTTTGACTCTACCAAACACCACAGGTTATCTCCGAGTACTCCCGTTTCCCCCTGTAGTAACACATAATCAATAAGGAAAGATCTAGTTGCCACTGGACCTCTAGGAAGAACAGTTTAGAACTGATAGAGCTATCCAGTATAAATAAAGTTAGTTTAGTTTAGGTTTCCTCCTGTAGTAACGCTGGATCAATAAGGGATGGCTCTTACTGGACCTCTAGAGAGAACAGTTTAGAACTGATAGAGCTATCCAGTATAAATAGAGTTAGTTTCGCTTAGTTTTCCCGGACGTTCAATCGATAACCAGCAATTTTGCGAGCAAATTGACCAACCAGCCGTTCTGATACTTCTAGGTATTGTAACGTATGCGACAAATGTTCACCGCAATCTAGAACTAGTTGGTTGTACCCCGAGAAACAAAGAGAAAGCCAGAGATATTGTGAACGAATTTTGGACATTAGGTTCAACCAACCTCTATGGTGGACTTTTAACTGGCTTACAAATGGCCTACCATGGAGGTAGACGCTCTCGGGTACTTCTTTTTACGGACGGCCATGCCAATGATGGATTATGGGTAAACAATGGCGACATCATACGGGAAATTGTACGAGAGACGACTGGTTTAGGGTCTGTAACGCAGGCGCAAGTCACGCTCTCGACTTTCGGTTACCTAGGCGAGCATGACGAATTTTTGTTGCAACAACTTGCGACCAACGTTGGAGGCGGGACTTATAACTTTTTAAACGAGAACACAGCACTGGGCTCTGCTTTTGGCAAAGTCTTAGGAGATGCCATTCACACCATCGCCGAAAAGATACAGCTTACCATCACACCGTTGGATGATGTTCAAATTGTGGAAGCCATAACAAATTTTAAATCGAAACAGGAATCAGAGAAGTTGAGTTTTGAAATTCCAAGCACCGCAGATCAACAATCTCGCCACATTTTACTGAGGCTTGCTGTGCCGTCCACGCGCGAGCAAGCTGTACACGCGGGATTGTATCGCGTGGAACTCGCGTACACGAATACGCTGACAGAACGCGAGGAAGGTAATGCTGATCATTAATACTATTTGTCCAGGATGCCCACATCTCTTGCATGTTGTCACGGTCCAGTGATCAGAATGTTCCATTGTCTTTTCATTGTTTTGAAAATCCCACTGTTCTCCATGTCATCCGGTCACTTTATTAAGATTCTATTTAAAGTTGTCAACATGGTTTCCACAAACTGACCCGAGTTCATGTTTTTACAGGCAGCGAAGAATATCTCTACGTTGCCCGAACTGAAGAACTCGACCTGGCAACTAGAAGCCATGAAGTAGACGAACAATTGAACCGTGTTTTTGTTGCCCGACAAATTGAACTGGCTTTGGAGGCGCTGAAGACCGATAATAGAGAAAAATCGGGGAAGTTCTTAAAAGAAGCTTACGTTAAGGTTCAACATTCTGATTCAAAAGGTAAATTTATTGAATTTAATCATCACACATACATGAATAGGGTGATAGATGCGGTAAGCTTACTACTATAGCTTGATAACTTCTCTGTGCTTGATAAACTCATGTAAAGTAGTTTGCAAGTGAGAGTTTGCACGAGAGTTTGTTCAACTCTCATGCCCCGGTCAAACGAGAACAAGAGTTGCATGAGAGTCGCGACAGAAATAATTTAGCGCGCGAAGCGCAGCCTGAGAATAATTCTAAAATTTGGTAAACAAAGTGTTTAAATTTCCTTCTTAGCTTTTCTTGTAATAGACACAGTCATAACGTGTTATTTTGTTAAGCTAATTCTTATAGAAAGTGCAAAACACTAGTCTGACTATAGTTGTTTAAAATTCTTATGCAACTCTCATGACCGGTCAAACGAGCAAAACTCTCATCAACTCTCATCAAAATTTGAACCAGCTCAAAGTCGATGAGAGTTGACGAGAGTTGATGAGAGTTGGCGGTCAAACGCGAGCGAAAGTGGCAACTCTCATTAACTCTCATCAACTCTCATTCTCGTTTGACCAGGACTTAAGTTGAGATTGGTTGGTTCTCTCTGTGCTTCGAGGGTTTTTCTCCGGGTACTCCGGTTTTCCTCCCTCACTAAAACTAACCCGGAGGCCTTAGTTGTTAAACACGCGTATCATGAGCCTCTCGTTCGGGTGAATTGGGCAGCCACACCCTGTGTTTAATCGATATGTTGATCAGCTGTCTGCCATTTTGTGATGCAAGAAACTGAACACTGAAGACCTGTTCACACGATCCGATTTGTCACATCCGATTCTCCTCTTGACGTATGTGATTTACTGGATGTGCTGACAAAAGTAAGGCTATTGGCTCATACCTGGCGAAAAGTGTAGTTGTAACGCACTTGTAATGTTGTCAAAAGTTTTTTTCCATTAGTAAAATGATTCTGCATTGCAAACAACCGCCTACTTTTTCATCACAGCCGCTTCTGTGACTAAGTACATATAACTACACATTTATCTACAATCGTTCTTTATTTGGTTCCCTAGTATTTATATATCCCTTGTGGTTATTTCAGGGAGCCAGCTCCCGTACAAATCGTGTCAGAATCATTAGAAAACAAGTGAAAGAACACAGAATATATCATCAATAATAATATTAACAAATATAAATAATCTCTATGTGTCTATATATACCTATTTCTATATCTATCTATATTATATGTTCTCTATATTTATGTAATGTATGTAAGTTGAAGGAGAAAATGAAAGTTCTACACAAAGGCATTGTTGTCTTTTTCAGGTCATACACTTAGTGTGTGTTTGAGGGAAGATTTGGAACAGTTAATGCAGGAAGTAGGAGAAGGTGATTTGAATACAGCAAAGAAATCGTTGCAAGATAGTTTGACAAGTCATTGGCAGGAAAAAGGAGGAAGGAGTTCTTGTTATGTGACAAGAAAAGAAGATAAAATGATCTCAATATTTACAAGTTAGAATGATTATGTCCAGGATGGGTTTCAGTAACCGTATCAGGGCAGCAACAGCGAATGCTGACAATTAAAATTAACTACATCTTTGACTTTCCATTTTATCTATGTACTTGTTTATTTACCAGCAGGTGTTCGAAATATAGTGGTCTGCCAATGGCCATATTTGAGAAATGGCTGGCAAAAGTAATTTTGAACTGCCAAGTCAAAAATAAAATATGCATTGCAAGCGAAACTCTACAGGCTGTTTCGTTTCATTAGCTCACCACTACATACTAGGATCCTCAATTTTCTTCGAAGTGGTATAAGACCAGAATTATTAGTCAAATAAAACAGTTTAGTGGGGCAAACGCATAAATGATTGAAATGCATGAAAAAAATTAACATAAGTTATTAATTTCTTTCATAGCCGAGTGGGACATTTGGCATGAAAAATAGAGATTACAGGACATAATTCATTTGACCTGCCAAAAGGAAATAGTTCGTCAGGCCAAATTTATTTTATACTTCGAGCCCTGCGGCTCATAGGCAATGTTTATTTCTCCTTTTTTGCTTATTAATTGAACTGTTATAACATAAACCTTGCAATATCTTGTAGTCATGTATATGTATTGATTGTAACATAAGCCTTTTTGCGTAGATAAAAATGTAAATTTGTTGATAATAAAGTATACCAAAGTTTTAAAACGACAAAAGCACATCACTAAGTGTGCGACTGTGTGAAAATGCGCTAAAACCTGTTGTGTTTGGGACACTCTTTTCAAGGAAGACTTAATTCCAAACTAGGCAAGTGGAAATTTAAAAGAAACTTGATCATGGTGGGATTTATAATGTTAATCATTTTCTACAAAAACATCTCAATTTTCTTCTCTTTCTTAGAAAGCAAAGCAAAGCTAGCCCGAGCACATATTTCGGACATTAAAACAATCTACAGAATACGTAACACAATAAATGCCATAGCAAAACGAAGTCTACAATAAGCTTAACAGCAATGCGTTGCTCTTGATATTTTGACCACAATTCGGGAAATAGACTTACCAAAACCACGCGAAAAAAGCCTGGAACGAGGTTTTGTGTTGTGACCTATGAATATATGTTATATGTGAACCCCCCCCCCCCCCCCCCTTCGAGCATGACATTAATAGTGTTGCAATATAAATAATAGATATGCTTGTATTGTAATTATTGTGTTCGAGTATACTAGATATAGTGCTGGGATAAAGTTAAAAGGCAAACAAGAAAAAAAAAAGTAAATTTTGGAATATATTGATTTTGTCTTTGCGAAGACCGGTTATCTTGCAAAGTGCAAACAAATGTAAAGCCGCTATTGATTGTGTTATCATAAAATGTCGTGCAGGTTGACGCAGCTGCTCTCGAAATGTGACTTTGTTTGCGTTACAAATACAAAAATATTGAAATTATTCACACTCGTACCCAGAGCCCCTAGCTTAAGAGCAGGTGTTAGCGGCACAGTCGCTTATGCGTGTGGGTAGTCGATTTTATTAACCCGGGCGTTCTGTGTCCCCGTCCGAGGTCCAAACGTATCATGTCAGCGGTATTTCGACAAAATATTAAATATCATCGCCCGAAAGCAACTCGATGTTCAGTCTACCTCCTCCTCAGGCCCTTTTTCCCGCGGGCGGGTGATATTTTGGCATTTTGCATCAGGGGAGCATCCTGCATCAAAAGTGACGATGGCATATGCATCAGAATATAAAAATCGAAAATCAAAAAATCAAAAATCCAATGCCAAAATTGCCCATCACAGCGTAATACGATATATTTAAGCGTAATGTTTCTTAGTTTTCAATATTTATGGATATATTTTGATATATATTGGATAAATATTGAAATGTGGAATCAAATATGAAATTGTTGAATCAAACGTATTTTCAACATGTTTTTGTCCACAGAAAAAACCGAAATGGCAAACAAAATGCAATCAAAAATGTGAAAGTCTAGTAATGATGTGTCATTCAGTATGTAGTATGAGTATGTATTTGTATACGAATATATGTAACTTGAAAGGAAAATTATATAGAAAGGAAAATTAAAATAATAATAATAACAAATATAAATATAGTAACAAATATATATGCTCATTTATTTTTGCCATCAGTAGCGTGACAGTTAGTTCCAAAAGTCCTTTCCCTCTTTTTAACCTTTTCCCAAGAGCCCTATCATCATAAGAACCACTAAATCACCGGACCGGACGATTATAGTCAAATAAATGGTGCCATCTTGATCTTGAGAGAGAACATTAGTCAGCAGGCGCTTCTCTCCCCTTTTTTGCATTTTTGCTGCCCGTGCGTCCCTTCCCTAATTTTCCAAGCCCGCTCCAATTAATAAAGCGCCTGTGGAGGAGGTAGATGTTCAGTGCTATTTTATCACCGAATATAATGTTTGTTCTATAACTTACTAAATCCTAACCCCAAACCCTAACCCCACATCCTAACCCCACATCCTAACCCTAAACCTAAATGTATGCTAAATAGTGAACCGCTGGCATGATACGACTGGATCGCGGGAGGGGTCACAGAACGCCCGGGTTAAATTGATTACGATGTGTGTGGGTTCGATTCCACTTCGACTTCACCAAACACCACCGATTTTCTCCTGGTATTCCGGTTTCCTCCTGTAGTAACACTGGACCAAAAGAGGTGACCCTTAGTCCCTTACTGGACCTCTACAGGCTCTAGAGGGAATAGTTTAGAACTGATAGGGCTATCCAGTATAAATAAAGTTAGTTTAGTTTAAATTTCCTTCTGTAGTAACACTGCATCAATAAGAGATGACTCTTACTGGACCTCTAGGAAGAACAGTTTAGAACTGATAGAGATATCCAGTATAAATAAAGTTAGTTTAGTTTAAGTTTCCTTCTGTAGTAACACGGCATCACTAAAAAATGACCCTTACTGGACCTCTAGGAAGAACAGTTTAGAGCTGATAGAGCTATCCAGTATAAATAAAGTTACTTTAGTTTAGGTTTCCTCCTGTAGTAACACTGCTCTGGTAACACTGGATCAATAAGGAATGACTCTTCCTGGACCTCTAGGGAGAACAGTTTAGAACTGATAGAGCTATCCAGTATAAATAAAGTTCCTTTAGTTTAGGCCTACTCCTGTAGTGATACTGGGCAGCAAGAGATGACACTCACTGGACTTCTAGAGAGAACAGATTATAACTGATAGAGCTACTGAGTTATAGAAATAATCAAGTCCAAAGCTCACAAGTTAAGTTTCGCTGTGAGTCGTGTTCGCCTTCCCTGCTTTGACGTCATTACGCTTATGCAAACACCTCCAATACCGTTATACGGATTAGCAATATACCTCAGTACAAATCTTAAACACTGCCACTAATTCTACATCGCTTTGTTTGCTATAAAAATTTTCCATAACAAGTTAAAGTACACTGCAGGTTTGTAAGCAAATAATGCAGTAGAGTAGATTTGAGTTTTTACTTTCCCTGCCTTGCTTTTAACCGCTAGTTTTACCGCTTGCATAGTTTGTAGTCGGAAAAGGCCAACGACCCAAAGGTCATTAGGCATTACACTTTAGCTGAGAAGCCTTTGTTGCCATGTAAATCGTGTTTGATTTAAGTCTTAATTGCGAATATGCAAATTTATATTTCAGACACAATTGTCCGGGATGCAAATTATACTACGCAAGGGTTATCAATCTTCTTACAGCTTGGCATATCAAAACAGCTTGACTGTGTAAAGCGAGCCTTGTACAAGTTTAAATTGGGTCTTTACTGGTTGCGACATTATTTGGGAACCAATTCGACGAAATTTGTAACAAAAAGAACCGTTTTAATGTTGTGTATGTTCGGCGAGTGAAGCTGCTCTATCCTTTGGCAGGTGAGAAATACAATTATGCGGCCCAAATAATGTTTATTAAACCGTACAAGGCACGAAACTACGTTTTAGCTACGACATGTCTAATTCCAGTTAAAACTTCAACTCATTTTTGCCAAATGCCCTTTTATTTTAACTATTTATAACATCTTTACAATGTATTGGGGCTCTTGTGGCTGGAAATTTCGAGCGAAAAAGCATAGTCTATAATATATATACATGTATTTAAGACTCGGGAGCAGGTCTTGAATTTGTACAGCCTAGTTTTCGCTCGAAATTTTCGTCCACATAAAACTCCCGACAGTTTGTGCTATTGAGCAAGATGCACGAAATTCAGAATACATTATTTACATGAGTCGCAAATAGGCAAAAAAATCGACTATATACATTTTGATAAGGGATTTTCGAGCACTTAATCCTCGGTTCTTATCAGTTTGGAACAATTTAACTGTAATGCGTTTGAAGTATATAAACCATTAGTCTATCCTGCTATAGGCTTGTAGCTAACCGGCTATCTTTGAGCGAATGATAGACGTATCGTACTATCGTAAACTTTCCAATCAAACAATTTATGTCGATCATAAATCGTTAAACCGAACTGTTAGTGTTTATATAGTGTTAGCCGCAACGAGACGGAATCGCAGAGAAAATAGCCGGGATAAATCTTACGGCCCAGTGTCCTAAATATCAACTTAAATATAAAGTTGTTTGGCTGTATGGATATCCATTATTTTTCTTTCAATTTTACGCTGTATATAATATAGGATTTTGTGATATAAAGGCCTTCAATTAGACATAAAGTACTGCTCTATTTTTTAATATTCGGCCTGTATTATAAGAATTATAGACGTTCGTGAATGCAGGTGGCATATTGTTGTTTTTAAGTTGTGGTTTTTGAGTACTGGGTTCAGTTATAATATTAATATTTCGTCAAACTTTATAATTTAGAGTTGGTGACATTTTAAATTTGTGGCATGATAAAAATAGGGCACTGACAATTATTATCGGGCCAGCCTGTCTATAAAGTATAATGAAACTCAACAAGCTCTAAGTCATACTGGCTAGCTTTATCAGTTCTAAACTGCTCTCCATAGTGGCATAGTGTAGTGACAGAATCCGTGGTTCAAACTAGAAATCCTCCTTTGAAATCTAACAAAAAAACTTGCGATTTGAATGAGGATGAGAAAATAATTTTTGGGACCGGACGTGAAGAAAAACGCTCATCCCCCATGCAGCCAGCTCTTCAAAACAATATTGCACTTAAAATTATTATCATGAGGAGGCGTTAAAACACCAAATTGAATTTTTGAACTCGTTATTCAATATTCAACGGACTAAAAGTTGTCAAACAAACAGAAAAAGATACGCAAAATCAGGACTGAGACATCATATCCATCTGTTGTAAATCGCTTGCCAACGAATTTGGTCACCTGAAATCGGCGCAAGTGAAATTCCAGCCGTCTTCCCCTACTACATAAACGAGACATTATTTTCATATTTTGATTGAATGGAAGATTCTTACTGGATCTCTAGAGAGAACAGTTTAGAACTGATAGAGCTATCTGCCTATCCAGTATAAATAATGTTAGCCTTTATACTCTTTAGTTTAGTTTTCCCCTTGTCATAACACTGGTTTTATGTAACAATGGAACAACAATGAATAACCTTAACTGGACTTCCAGTTAGACAATTAAGTTTAAACAGAACTCTGGGGTCTTCAAAAGGACAACGAACGAGAACTTCTGATGGGACCCAGGCCCAGTGACGGGGGGGGGGGGCGTGGTATTACTGACCAAATTTGGGGTGCTGAAAAATAGACACTTTTACCTGACATTAAGATTCTATAATCTCTATTTTCTATTTTTTCCAATTTATAATTTTAGGGGCCCATGTGGGCACAGAGCCCCACAACGAGTTCTCGTCGTCTAGTCCCTAGCCAGCACGCCCCTGCGGCATATATATATATATGTCCCCGCCTGTCATATAAAGCAGATATGACGCGTCTTCAAATAGTTTCATAGGCTGGCTTTGAGGCCATATACGTACACACGTAATGCAAAAGCTGTGTTTTTTGCGTCAAAGCCTCGACTTGCGTGGGTAGAACCGTGGCATAAAGATACATTGTTTCCTTATATAGTCTTCTTGTTTTGACTTATGATTCAGCATGTTATTTATCGCACTGTTATATAGCTGTGAATAACAGAAAGATACGGAATATTATAGAAAACACATCGAAACTCGATGAATGATGTGGTTATATGCATGTGACACACGAGTTCCAGTTAACTGTGAATCTGTGAATAGCGAAATATTATAGAAAAACACATTGAAACCGTTAATTGTAGTTACAAAAACTGATGCATTGAAACTGTTTCAAAATCATGTTAGCTGATTATAAACATGGGGTGAAAGTCTCCAAGAGGCAAAGACTAAGATTAAAGTAAACTGCATTGTACTTAAAAACGGTGAGAGTTCAGCTTTGTACACTATTATAAAAGGCATAGATTACATATATTGCTTAAGAAGAGGACCCCTGCAAGTAAGAAGCCGAGAACTATACTTGATTTGTATGGTGTGATTTCTAAACAGTTCTCCCTAGAGGTCCAGTAAGGGCCATCTCTAATGACCACTGTTACCGACTGTTATATACTATAAGAGCAAATCTAAACTGAACTTTCTATAATGAACAATGGCTCTATCAGTTCCAAACTGTTTTCTGTATAAGGACCGTTAGTTATTGCGTTAATTATATAAAAGTGCAGGAGGAAATCTAAGGCTAAACTAAAGTAATTTTACACTCGCTCTATTTGATAAGTCTATCAGTTCTGAACTCGGTTCTTTCTAGAGGCCCAGTTAGATTAAGGGTTATCTCTTATTGCCATATTGGCCAAGGTTGCGTAATGCAGGACTGAATCACAGAATAGGAAATGACCAGAAAGGCCACTCAGCAGTGCAACGTGAGACCCTATTTTTATGCAGTTATCTGGCCAGAATAATGGCGGACCAGCCAGTTCAGCGTGTTTATTGGTCAGAAAATGCAATTGACTGGCTAGAATAATGGTAATGAACATGCGTAATGCGACATGCGCAGCATCAAAAACTTCAAAGGTTCGGCCTCAAGTGGCCCTTCTAGTCATTTCCTATTCTATGACTGAATTCTGAAGAAACCGAAGGACCTGGAGACAACCTGGAGTGTTTGGTAGAGTCAAACTGGAAGCACTCTTCTCACATGCGACTGAGGTGAAATTATAATCAAACAACTGCATATTGCAGGAACTGATCAAATTAAGGTGAAAGGGACAATCACTATAACCACTATTTGTAGTTAAACAAATTACATTGAAAAGACTCCACTGGTTACGTGAGGCAAAGGATTGCATACAAGATCCTCTTACTTGTATTTAAGTGCCTTCAAGGAACTGCACCAGTGTATTTAACTGAATTGCTGGTAAAACGTCAAAACAAGGGAACTAGATCTGATCATAGAAACCTTTTGGTTGTCCCTAATGTCAAGAAAAAGACACAAGGTGAACGAAGTTTCAGACGATCGGCCCCTACATTGTCGAACAGTTTGCCGGACGATTTAAGATTAGAGAAAATTTTAATATTTTTAAAAAACATTTCTTTTTAAACTTGCCTATAACTAAATAAGTGTACTATTCTAGGTTTGTGACTTTAGTATAATTTTTAACACCACATATATATATTTTATCCTCCTATGTAAAGCGCTTTAGAGTACTACAGATTTAGCGCTATAGAAATCTTATGTATTATTATTATTATTTCTTGAACCGTATAATACAAAACAGGCTATATGTAGTTAAACAAGCACGGCGACACTGCGGGGCTGTGAGGTAACTTTTTCCCAATGTTTATACAGTATAAAGATATACTTTATCATTTGCGTAACGGCTAAAATCATCCTGCCCCATGTGGCGTGCACGAGAAGGCCTACTGTTTTTCAATGAATATCAATATGATAAATTAAAACACCAAAATTGCATGCATATATATACTCGGCTATAGCCTTTGGTTTTATATACAGTAATAATTTTAAGTGATTTCAGCAACAAGAGCTGATTTCAGTGCATGTTAATTAAGACTATTTCTGCATGTTGATTGTTGTGTTATTATTAATATAAGTTATAACTTATCGTGAACAATTCATATTAGCATGCATTGAGATCAACTTCGGCGTCGCAATCTGCAGCAATTTCGTTGCTCGTATATTTAACATTTACAATACAGGGTGTCCCAAAAAAAAGGCTACCTTTTCAAATTCAAATTAGCATGTTAATTCAAGCAACCTATTGTATTCAATATCCCATGTGTATAAAACTGTGTGTTTTTACGCATTCGTAGTTCAAAAGCGATAATGAATTTCAAAGAACTACAATAGGTTGCTTGAATTAACATGCTAATTTGAATTTGAAAAGGTAGCCTTTTTTTTGGGACACCCTGTATACAATTCCTTAATAAGACTACAGCCTGGTTCACACGAGTGAGATAAGCAGGAATACAAAAGAAAACTTTCCCTCTAGGGCTTAAAAAGACAAAGCAGGAAGAATTTCCTTTTGAAATTCTTTTGTTCTGGCTTTAAAATAGCTTATGCTTAGAGGTTTGTGCTTATGCTTGTGGTTATGTCGACGTTTATGTTGTACACTTCACTGCCTCCCTTTGTTTTACCTTTTGTCTTTCCTTATGCTTGTGCTTATCTCACTCGTGTGAACCGGGCTTAAAGGCCATTTTCCATTACGGTCGTTTTGCCCGCGCGGGCGAAGCGACCGATTCGAATCACGTGAATAATTAGTCGCGCGGGCACGCCAAGAAAGTTGAATGTAGTTCAACTTTCAGGCGTGTCCGCGAGGTGTAAAGCAGACAAAAAAATCTCATGCTAGTGTCCACCTACAGCGAAAGTTGAAACATGGTCGCTCCGCCCGCGCGGGCAAAGCGGCTGTAATGGAAAATTGCCTTAAGGCCGGGCTCCACTTGCACGTACGTCAAGATTAGCGATCATTTTCGAGTCACAGAGCACTTGCACGTACGGCCAGCGCGGCCGATTTTGCGCATGCTCTGTGACTCGAAAATGATCGCTAATCTTGACCGTCGCGGCTAACTTTTTGTACGTATGACAGTAGAACTGTATTCTACTTTCTGTGCGGCCGTCAAGTTTTTAACCAATCAAATTTCACGAAAGTATAAACACATACGTGCGTGCAATTGTGCGTACGTACGTGCAAGTGGAGCCCGGCCTTTACGCCTACGTTTACAAATTCGGAATTGTACACCAATCTGTCCGGTCCATTATTCACACGGGAATTCGTACGATTAGCTGCGCTATCGTACGATTTCATGCGTTCTTTGTGAACTCGAAGGGCAAAATCGTGCAAATTTGAGTGCGTTTGCAAATTCACCGGCTCCAGTATGTGCCCAACCTAAGTTTATATAATTCAACTATTGTTTAACATTATTAATCTCTTTCAGGTATAATTGATCGCTGGTTAGTTTAATTATGTGCCGGGTTTAGAGCTTTTCACCACTTTGGGCTAAAATTAAACACAGCATCCAGATTTTTACGAACTGCGTTTGCAGACGAGTTCTCGACGTGCTATACGCGCAATGGAAACCGTTTAGAAAATGGGTCCTACTATTCTCGAAGATCGTCCCGTGTTTCTCCAGTGTAAAACAGATTCAACGCTTCCTAGACAGGTTAATTGATGTAAATTGGCTTTGCGACATTCTGTTGACAGTAATATGGAATAATCTTATATCATCTCGGCTTCGGAATCTTGTCAGTTCATAGTCCGCGATCAAGTTTTTGCCGCATTCGTATAACGGTGGTCAGGTCTGGGAAGAAGTTAATTTGGACCCGCAAAATCGACTCCGCAAGGGTAAGCTGATGTGTGATGTCCCTATTAAGGTAGCGCTGTACGACGCGGCATCAATGCTATGCATGGACATCTCGAATTTATTAAGTTTTATATTGCGTTTTGCGATCATGACTAAAGTCTAAACTAGACTAACTTTATTTATTTATCTATAGATAGCTCTATCATATAGTATCACTTCTCAATTATTATCCTTTAAAGATCCAAACTGTTCCCCCTAGATGTCCAGTAAAAGCCATCCTAAATTGGTCCAGTGTTACCACAGGAGGAAACCGGAGTACCCGGCAAAATCCTGCGGTGTTTGGTAGAGTCAAACTGGAAGCATTCTTTTCACACGCGACTGCCGCGGAGATGAAATTATAACTGATCAAACAACAGCGCATTTCTGGAATCGAACCCCGGCCACATAAATTAAGACACATGCGTTAACGTATTGTAATTTTGGATGTAATCTCTGCAAGGTCTCGTGTTTTATTGTCAAACATAAACCAAATGCTTCGTGAATTTTCTCGCGTACTGTGATGTTTTAGTAACATTTGCTCTGCCCTGTTGACAGCTACTTGTATAAAAATTTCAGTCCGTCCAATTAATTGCTATGTAACTCAAACACTGCTTTTTTAAACATATGCTGTGGCTTGATGTGGTTATTCAGGTGGAAGACTTTAGGTAAAGAGGTTGTGTTTTGACTTGGATTTGTTTGTGTGTGTTCGTTTGTCCGTGAGCACGACTGCACGATAACTCAAAAAATATTAAAACATTTTAATACGAATATGGCAGGGGTCACCCTAAGGCCTCCCATTTTCCAAAATAGGCAGTTCTAATTGTAAAATGGGCAGTTCTAATTGTAAAATGGGCAGTTCTAAACCTAAAATGGGCAGTTCTAAAAATTGAGTTTTGGAGTGAACATGTTGAATTCACAAACGGGAAAAGTGTCTAAACATTCAATATTTAATTTATTGTTTGAATTGGTCATTATGATCATATATACTTTCAAATACTTTTTACATTTTAACAAATTCCTAAAAATTTCTATTTTGGGATAACCCTGTGACAGTTCTTGAAGTCAGGCTAGCCAGCTTCCCCTTCCCACGCGAGGGTTATTCGCAGGCTCTGAGTCATCTTTCTAGTTTTAATTGATTTCAATGCATTCGTTGATAGTTACATTCTATTGTGAATGTTGAATTGGAAAGATCACTATCTTCCCGCTTTTTATCAGCCTTTTGGATCAATTTTAATTTGGCCGTGTTTGGTAGCACACTGGTTAGTGCATGTACCTTCCATCCAGTGATCTATAGACTTGCTCCAAGTCTGTCTCTTGAAGAGGTTTTTATTGGGGAGTTATAGACAGACTTGAAGCAAGTCTACCAGTGCATGATCCTGCATCAATTCCTGTAATATGCAGTTGCCTGATTATAAGTTCATCTCAATCGCATGTGAAGAGAGCGTTTCAAGTCTGACTCTACCAAACACCGCACTGGTTTATGCCGGGTACTTCAGTTTCATCCTGTAGTAACACTGCATCAATAAGAGATGACCCTTACTGGACCTCTAGGGAGAACAGTTTAGAACTGATAGAGCTATCCAGTATAAATAAAGTTAGTGTAGTTAATAGGTTACCTTCTGTAGTAACACTGGATCAATAAGGGATGACTCTTACTGGATCTCTAGTGAGAACAGTTTAGAACTGATAGAGCTATCCAGTATAAATAAAGAACGATGCTGAATTTATAGCATTAAATTTAACAAAATATTACATCTCTTAGATTGGCAGCCATGTTAAAAGTGCCCACTCCACAGACGGACGTCAGGCGTGATACAGCTTTGGAAATGCCAAACCTCGGACGATATGAGAGACGGCAGCGGCCTGGTAGTTCTGTTTCATCAAAATGTTCATTTCGTCAACCAGATAGTCTGGATTTGGAACAATTTCAACCTGTTGCATTTTGTTGTCTCAAGAGAGATAGCAAGCCACGGATCTGGTTCATAAAACTCATGTCGTGGCCGTATCCTTCGATAACTTCACTAAAAACTAACTCTATACTAGATAGTTCTATCAGATCTAAACTGTTCTCCCTGGAGGTCTAGTAAGGGCCATCTCTTATTGATGCAGTGTTACTACAGGAAGAAACCTAAACTAAACTAACTTTATTTATACTGGATAGCTCTATCAGTTCTAAACTGTTCCCCCTAGAGGTCCAGTAAGGATCATCTCTTATTGATCCAGTGTTAAACTAACTAACTTTATTTATACTGGATAGCTCTATCAGTTCTAAACTGTTCTCCCTAGACTCTAGAGATCCAGTAAGGGAAATCCCTTAAGCTAACTATATTTATACTGGATAGCGCTAACAGTTCTAAACTGTTCTTCCTAGAGGTCCAGTAAGGATCATCTCTTATTGGTCCAGTGTTACTACAGGAGGAAACCTAAACTAAACTAACTTTATTTATGCTGGATAAGCTCTATCAGTTCTAAACTGTTCTCCCTAGAGGTCCAGTAAGAGTCATCCCTTACTGGTCCAGTGTTACTAGAGGAAGCTAACTTTACTTATAGCTCAGTGGTGCAGGGAGACAACGACATGCATCAAAATAATGATTAATTTTTTCATGCATTTCCAACCTCTTCTGAACATATTGATTTGTCATACAGACATGCAGCACGCGTATAGATTGCGCTTGCATACCTCATTTGTCACACAGAAATGAACTTTAAACTTTCTATTGATTATGATCAAAATTAAAATGCTTTCGGAGGTGGTGAACATTCTTTCATGTTATGAAAACAAATCAAACAATTCAGCTAATATATCAATGCATAGAAACCTTCTACATAGAAACTGTCTGAAGATAACGGCATTACATTATTATTTCACGTCAGTCGGAGGTGACAATAGTTTATTTCCAGGCAGTTTTACTGGACCTCTGGGGAGAACAATTTAAAACTGATAAAGATATCCAGTATAAATAAAGTCAGTTTAGTTTAGGTTTCCTCCTGTAGTAACACTGGGTCAATAATGGATAATTCTTACTGGACCTCTAGGGAGAACAGTTTAGAACTGATAGAGCTATCCAGTATAAATAAAGTTAGTTTAGTTTAGGTTTCCTCCTGTAGTAACACTGGACCAAGAAGGGATGGCTCTTACTGGACCTCTAGGAAGAACAATTTAGAACTGATAGAGCTATCCAGTATAAATAAGATTAGTTTAGTTTTAAGTTTAGCTTAGTTTGGTTTCATTTGGTTGGATTTATACCTTTGACGTATTGTTTATTAAAAGGCGCAAGTGTATAATTTCGACATCAGACGTTTCACGTTGAATTGAGAGGGTAATATATATTAACAGCCCTGAAGGCCGAACCTGCGATTGAAGTAACTGCATACTTTATATGTTAAACACCGGCACATCAATCGAGAAAGCGGCTGATAAAATAAACTGATAAACGCCAAGACTTAATAGCATGCAGTTATTAAGAAATTCCGCTGTAGATTACGCTTGCCAGTTACGGGAAAAAATACCTAATTCTTAAGTAATTAATAACTCCTATACAAATGACTCGGCACACTTTGCCACTTGGGCGCTTAAATACATGACACATGACCATAGGCCATCGCAAGACAACAGTTTCTGGGATTTAGTATATTATCTAGCCAGTATTCGAAATATTTTTAAGATGGAAATATACTTAGTAGATAATCGAAAAATTACTGCAGGTATTTGATAATTTGTGGTTAGCGGCTTTTAGCCATTAGGTATATACTTGAAAATAGTTTATCGGCTTATCGCTTATTAATTTAATTATTTTCGCAATTAGTTAGAGAAGTCGTTGTTTGGATAAGAAATCTGCTTAAAAATTCAGTGTTCTATAATATTCCTGCAATAAACTGTTTTGTGATTGCAATTTCTTCTCAGCCGCGTGTGATGAGAAGAGTGTTTGCAGTCTGACTCTACCAAAGCCGTAGGTTTTCTCCGGGTACCCTCGTTGCCTCGTGCAGCGACACTGGACCAAATATATGAAGGCCCCTCAGTGGCGGCCTAGCCCCTTACGGTTTAAAACTGTCGGAGCTATCGAGTGTAAATACAGTAACTTTAGACTGTTTAGTTTAGGTTTCCTCTTGTATAGTAAGAGTGGACCAATAATAGACAATCCTTACTGGACCTCTAGGGTGAACAGTTTAGAACTGACAGAGCTATCCAGTATAAATAAAGTTAGTTTAGTTTAGGTTTCCTCCTTTAGTACAGGACCTGTTTTAACTGATGTACTGGAGGGGCCAAAGCCCCCCCCCCCCCCCAGCCCCCATGTTGGCCCCCTCAGTAAGCTATTCTGGCCCCCCCAGTGAAGGTCCCTTTTGTCCAAAGTATAAGCGAAAAAAGGAAAAACTGAGTTTAGAGGAAAGGTATTCTCACAACAAAACCTGGCTCCGTTTAGATGGGATATATCAAAAATTGTCTCTGAAAATGCAGGAAATCAAGCCACAGAGACTCAAGAATACAAACATTTTCTGGGGAGGACCCCAGACCCCCCTCACATTCCCACACCTGTAATACACCACCTACTTGTTACGTCCCCTTTCGATGATGCCCCCCCACTAACGATTTCTTAAAAGAGGCCCTGCTGTAGTAACACTGGATCAATAAGAGATGACTCTTACTGGACCTCTAGGAAGAACAGTTTAGAACTGATAGAGCTATCCAGTATAAATAATGTTAGTGTAGTTTAGGTTTCCTCCTGTAGTAACACTGGATCAATAAGAGATGACCCTTACTGGACCTCTAGGAAGAACAGTTTAGAACTGATAGAGCTATCCAGTATAAATAATGTTAGTGTAGTTTAGGTTTCCTGCTGTAGTAACACTGGATCAATAATAGATTATCCTTACTGGACCTCTAGAGAGAACAGTTTAGAACTGACAGAGCTATCCAGTATTAATAAAGTTAGCTTAGTTTAGGTCTTAGAACTGATAGAGCTATCTATTCAAATATCTTCCTTAACACAACTAAGATGGTTTGAACGTGTTAGTATTCTGGTAATACTGATCAACTGTGTCACGTTGGGGATGTACAATCCGTTCGATATGAACTGCGTGACGGAACAATGTCAAGTCCTCGAGAGACTGGAAACGGCTATCTATGTTTTCTTTCTGGTGGAAATGTTGATAAAGTGGATCGCGATGGGATTGTTTGGGAAACAGGGATACTTTAAGGATTCTTGGAATAAACTGGATTTTTTTATTGTAGCGGCTGGGTGAGTGAGTTTTCTAATACAATGGACCTTTTGTATAACACTTAGCCTAACAATAGTCATGCCATCCAGTCACAATCCAGTAATCGGAATGTTCCATCGTCTTTTCTTTGTTTTGAAAATCCCACTGTTCTCCATGTCGTCCAATCATTCATTGTTTTAACATATTTTTGTTTTAAGCAAAGAGCTTATTGACTTGGCATTCGCAATAAACTGGATGGAATTGAGAATGGGGCATTACATCTCAGGAACAATTGAATAGTTCTATACTGTTCTCCCTAGAGGTCCAGTAAGGACCATCCAGTGTTACTACAGGAGGAGACAGGAGTACCCGGGGAAAACCTATGGTGTTTGCTAGGGGAACTTATAATCAGACAACTGCAGGAATCGAACTTCAGTCACCGTCCTCATAGATGAAACGCACATCACAGCCCACTGTACCACAAGCAACACGGGCTTTCATAACCTTAAGCTTCTGGGGCCAGTTGTTCAAAGCTCGATTAGCGCTAACCCTGGGTTAAATTTTAACCCGCTGTTTTGGATAATGTATTTCTGCGTGGCCGTTCGTTTCAAAACTTTAAAAAATAAAACTTCTATTAATCCAGAAAAGATTTCTGGAAAAACATATTCAACTTTATAAACAGGCTGTTGGGAAGTTTAATTTGAAAATTTTCGTTAACCCAGGGTTAGGCTAACCGGCTTTTGAACAACCGGCCCCGGGTCTTTAGAATCAAACCACATAAAAAATTCGACAAGAACTTCGACGTTTCGAGCGAAAGCCCGTCGTCGAAGTTCTTGTTGAATTTTTCACGTAGTTTGGTCTTAAAGACCCAAAGCTTATCGTATAGACGCTACCTACACTGGCGCCACGCGCTCACGTTTTTATAACCTTTATTTATTCTGTTTTCTAGATCATTTGAGTTGGCATATGGTGAAGGGGAGTACCTAAGTGCTGTGAGATCTATTAGGGTTCTTAGACCGTTAAGAGCTATTAATAGAGTTCCAAGTAAGTTATTAACATTCATCTAGTGATCAAAATACCATGAGTAGTTGAGTACTATTCGTTGTAGATATAATATAGACATCAAGGATTATATTGTACGTGTATTGAAAACATGTGGATGGGTTGCTTGATTACATGTGGATGGTTTGCTATTTGATAAATTATTGCATGCCAACAATGTTTTAACTTTCAACTTGGAGTTTAGAAATTTGTCATATTTTGACTTCTTACCTAAAAAAAAAAAGTATTTTCTAAGAAAACCTAAAAAGTGAGCTACTTAAAAAATTCTTTGCATTCAGCGACGTGCTAACTTAAATGATATAAGCCTGTGCATTTTCAACCTTGCAATATTGACTGAGATAGCTGCTTCTTATTTCGGTGATGTGTAAAATCAGCAGTAAAGATTTTGTCATTTTTTCAGGTATTCGCATTCTAGTTATGCTTCTACTTGACACTCTACCAATGCTTGGCAATGTTCTGGCTATTTGTTTTTTCATCTTTGCAATTTTTGGCATTATTGGGGTGCAACTTTGGCAGGGATTGCTGCGAAGTCGATGTTTTCCTGATCAACTGAATGACACGATCATAGCTGAGTAAGTAGTTGTGAGCTCTATATATAACTGAATGGTTCATGATAACCGGCTCGAAGGACTGCGTAACCGGTTCGAAGGACCACGTAACCGGCTCGAAGGACCACGTAACCGGTTCGAAGGACCACGTAACCGGCTCGAAGGACCACGTAACCGGTTCGAAGGACCACGTAACCGGTTCGAAGGACCACGCAACCAGCTCGAACGAGGGAAACGTCAATCGTCTGTATCGTATTGTTACGCAACGTTAGGTGCATGAGCAAAGGACTCGTATTACTATAAGTTCTAGCGAAATAGTTCTCTCTAGAGGTCCAGTAAGGGCCATATTGAAACCTCAGAATCTGTAAAAGCAGTAACGATGTGGGGAATATAGTTTCAAACTACTCATGTAATTTTCTTTCTGTCGTAGACACAACTTATCCTCTTTCTACAGTCCTTCGTTTGACAAACCAGATTACGTATGTTCGTTGCCTGGCAACAGTGGCTTATCAAAATGTGATCAGAGCCACTTTAACCACCATGACTTTAATGGTGGCGAATGTAACCTTAGTAACCCCATGAACACGTCATCGTCTCCCTGTAAAGACTGGAGCCGATATTATACAACATGTCGAGATAGTGGGGTGAATATTTACTGGGGGTCTATATCGTTTGATAACATTGGCATTGCAACTGTCGCAATATTTCAAGTGAGTAGGTTTGATTGTACAGTTACGTGCCAAATGTTCTCCCTAGAGGCCCAGTAAGGGCCGTCCTTGTTGATTCCATGTTACTACAGGAGGAAACCTAAACTAAACTAACTCTATTTATACTGGATAGTTCTATCAGTTCTAAACTCTTCTCCATAGAGGTCCAGTAAGGTCCATCTCTTATTGATCCAGTGTTATTACAGGAGGAAACCTAAACTAAACTAACTTTATTTATACTGGATATAGCTCTATCAGTTTTAAACTGTTCTCTCTAGAGGTCTAGTTAGGTCCATCTCTTATTGATCCAGTGTTACTACAGGAAACCTAAACTAAACTAACTTTATTTATACTGGATAGCTTTATCAGTTCTAAACTGTTCTCCCTAGAGGTCCAGTAAGCTAGGGTCATTCCTTGATAGTCCAGTGTTACTTCAGGAGGAAACCGGTTACCCACAGAAAACCTGCGGTGTTTTGTAAAGTGAAACTGGAAACTCTCTTTTCACATGCGACTGAGTCAAAATTATAATCAGACAACCGCACATTGCGGGAATAGGGAACGCAAGTCAGAGAGATGAACAGCATATGCACTAGGTACTTTATCACTCACATCCCTGTTTTAGATCATCACATTGGAAGGTTGGACGGACATCATGTATAAAATTCAAGATGCTCATTCCTTCTGGAACTGGCTGTATTTTGTTGTTTTAATTCTGGTAAGACTTAAAGCACGTTCCTTATTCCTTATTCTGAACATCTTGCTTGACAGAACACAATGTTGAACAGTAGGTAATTATGCAATGTAACATTATAGCGATAGTTATACACGTAAAATTGGTAAAAATGTCACATCTTGTCAACAAGATGTGTTCGCAACAGACTTGTGTTAACAGTAATGTCATTTTATCAAGTTGCTACAAGGTTGTCATTCGCAACTTCTTAACAAGTTGTTGAATTGCAGGACGATTACAAGTTGTTGGAACAACTTGTAACAAGTCTGTTGAGTCCTTGCCTTGTGGCAAGTTGCCAACAAGCCGATGACAATTTGTCAACATCTATGCGAGGGATGAAACAGGCGGGAATCGTAATCTTCTTTTAATATTATAATTCTGGGCATTAACTTGTCAACAAGCTGGGAAGAAGCTAGCAGTGCGTGATACCAAGTTGTTGAAACAGCATTGGTACAAGTCTGCTGCAGGTTTGCATTGTTACAACTTGGACGTTTTTACGCGTGTATTTGCATATCAGACATATAAATATCAACAGAAGGAGACAACGTAAAAAAGTTTGGGTAAAAATATCTTATTTCAACATTGTTTTTCGTCAATTTTCTAGCTTGGTTCCTACTTCATGACAAATTTATGCCTGGTCGTGATTACGTCACAATTCCAAGAAACCAAGCAACGAGAGACTGAACTTCTCAAACTATCTCGCCTCCGTTCTCGTGCCAGTGTCAGCACGGTCTCTTCAAGTGACATGCAGCAAGGCTGTTACACACAGATCTTAAATTACCTGGAGCACTTATGCAGGAGGTTAAAGCGTCGTGTGAAGTCATGGTTAAAAATAGGAAAAGCTCCCGAGCGTCGCCGCGTGAAACCTTGTATACAACTTAAGAATCGTAAGGATAATGTTAAGTCTATCCATCATCATCACCATCATTACCATTACTACCACCACTATGTCCACCATCGTCCCTGCCAGTGTTCCAGTGAACTCTCAAGCGAGCCCGCGGTCTCCGCGGAAATGTCCAGCGGTATGTCCCCACCTTCGGCCGACCACGCCCTAGGGATAACACAGGATACACAGGACTCGAGGAACGCCAAGGAAGGCAAAAGGATATTGGTGGTTCCACAGATACAAGTCTTTGCACAATCTGCAACTGCGCTCTATAAGGATGCAGATACGAATTCGTCGGGAGAAATGGTTTCCACGGCAACAGCGAATATTAATGTGCAAGGTCACGATTCGTCAGCTAGTGTCGTAACTTTCAGGTGAGCTCTATGTATAACTGGAATAATATATATTAGTGGTGCAGTGGTTGTAGTACAGGTCACCAATGCGATGGACAGCGGACTGCTGTGGTTTGTGTCTGAGACGGAGAGGGGGGGGGGGGAGGGCGGTTCAGCAATAATAACTTAATTCACAGTTACATATTTATTTTTTTAGCAAAACTGCTGACCCGGTTGCAGTGGCAGCGCAGGCAACTGCCCAAACCATCGAAACCGCGTGCTCGTGCGCGGCCCAGCAGCCTGGGGAGGACAATATTCACGTGATGGCGAAGGCATATGAGGATTCCGAAGATTCATCAGAGGATGATAGGGGAAACAGCGAGACGAAGAGGGGTAACTCTTGTTATGATAAGTTCCTAGATAATATGAAAATAATCGTGGAAAGCACGCGTTTCACACGCGTGATTATGGTGTCAATATTTCTCAATACGATTTGTATGGCCGTCGAGCATCATGGACAGGTATTTAAAATGGCTATTTTAGCATCCTACTGATATCTTTTGGGCTTCGGTGACGCAATCGTCAGACAAACCGCATCGGATTCGATTCTCACCCGAACTCATGACATTCATGTGAAAAGAGTTCGTCAACGCTCTGCCAAAAGTCGTGGATTTTCTCCCGTTTTCACCCACAGGGAATGTTGACTGAGTGGGTCAGTAGGATACATAGAATTTAGATTCACGACAACATTGGCGTTACCTAACCCACACTTTCAGCATTCCCTGTGCGAGGAAACCGAAGTACCCGGAGAAAACAAACGACTTTCACCAGAGCGTTGACTGACTCTTTTCAAACGAGTGTCTTGGCCGGATCTTGGCCGCTGAGTGAGAATCGAACTCGTGATCTCAGAGGTGAAATGCGCTTGCTCTAACGACTGCGCCACAAGTTGTTGGAACAACTTTTAACAAGTCTGTTGAGTCAACAACCTTGTAGCAAGTTGTCAACAAGCCGTTGACAACTTGTCAACAAGCTGGGAACAAGCAGTGCGAACACATCCTGATAACAAGTTGTTGAAACAGCCCTGGTACAAGTCTGCTGCGGGTTTGTTCAAGTTTTGCATTTTTACGTGCGTAATGTTTATTTCCATATATTTCAGCCTGAAACAATGACCGACATTCTGGAAATATTCAACATTATTTTCACTACAATATTTGGGCTGGAAATGCTTGGAAAGATTATAGCATTCGGACCGTATGGGTATATAAAAGATGCTTATAATCTGTTTGATGGGGTTATTGTTATTGTCAGGTAAGGTGATTGTTTGATAACTTTATTTATACTGGCTAGCTCTATCAGTTCTAAACTGTTCTCCCTAGAGGAAAGTCTCATTCGAATTCCTTATTGATCCAGTGTTACCACAGGAGGAAACCTGAACTAAACTAACTTTATTTATACTGGATAGCTCTATCAGTTCTAAACTGTTCTCCCTAAGGGTTCATCCAAGCCATTCCTCGTGTTACTACAGGAAGAGACCGGAATACCCTATTCTGATAGCTTCAGGTTGACCACCATCTGCTGTACAATAGTGCTAATGAAACTCACTTATAACATAATTTTCTTTTAGCCTAATGGACAGTTTTGCTGACAGTGACACGAGCGGTATTTCTGTTCTCCGTTCGTTCCGTCTAATCCGTATCTTTAAGCTGGTTCGTTTCATGCCGGCATTGCAACGTCAACTTTCTGTCATGGTTAAGACCTTGGATAACGTCCTGACGTTTTTGGCCCTGCTATCTTTATTCATCTTTACATCAAGTATCCTGGGAATGCATCTGTTTGGGGCGAAATATCAGTTCCCGGATGAAGACGGTCAGCTGGTCACATCGCGGGCTAATTTTGATACTTTGTTCTGGGCGTTGGTCACAGTGTTTCAGGTGAGTAGGTTAGCCAAGAACATGTGCCAAGAAGTCGTCAGACAAGCGCCTCGTCAGAGGGGCGCAGTCGTCAGAGCAAGCGCCTTTCACCTCTGAGATCGATTCTCGCTGGGGACTCATGCCACTTATGTGAAAAGAGTCAGTCAGCGCTCTACCGAAAGTCGTGGGTTTTCTCCGGGTACTCCGGTTTCCTCCCACAGGGAATGTTGACAGGGTGGGTTTGGATTAGCCCCAAACTAACCCTTCCATCGTAACTGTGCTCCCTGATCAGACATGAGTCATACGGTGGCAGCCATTGGCGCCTTTAACAAGCCTTCGACTCGATTAAGTCGAGCTGCGTCCTTCGTAATTCAGCTCAGCTCAGCTGCAAGTAAGGATGATTAGCACATCCCCACTTATTTACTTACTTACTTACCCCCCCACTTACCAGGCAGAAATAGACGCTTTGTATAAATGTCAAAACAATGAGTGACTGGATGACATAGAGAACAGTGCGATTTTCAACACAATGAAAAGACAATGGAACATTCCGATCACTGAATCATGACTGGATGACAATATTGTTATGTTAAGTGTAATGCAAAGGGAATGTCATTTGAATGGTAGCTTTTTACTCGTCTGCATGGCCAACAACTTTCTATTTTTTGTTTAGGTTTTAACTCAAGAAGATTGGAATGTCGTTCTGTATGACGGAATGCGTTCTCTCTCATCTTGGGCGGCTCTCTATTTTGTCTTTCTTATGATTATTGGAAATTATATTCTCTTTAATTTACTTGTCGCTATTTTGGTGGAAGGATTCGCTGATCATACGGTATGCATTTCTCTAATTATAATTTCGCCTCAATTATATGTGAGAAGAGTGCTTTCAGCTTGACTTTACTAAACACCGCAGGTTTCCTCCTGTGGTAACACTGGAACAATAAGGGATAACCTTACTGGACCTCTAGGGAGAACAGTTTAGAACTGACAGAGCTATCCCGTATAAATAAAGTTAGTTTAGTTCAGGTTTCCTCCTGTAGTAACACTGGATCAATAAGAGATGCCTCTTACTGGACCTCCAGGGAGAACAGTTTAGAACTGACAGAGATATCCAGTATAAATAAAGTTAGTTTAGTTTAGGTTTCCTCGTGTTGTAACACTGGATCAATAAGGGATAACCCTTACTGGACCTTTAGCGAGGAAGGCAGTTTAAATGGAACTGATAGGGCAATCCAGTATACCTTACTTGCCCTTAAGGTTAAACTTAGTTTAGTTTAAGTTTAAATTCTCGCTTTTCTCATCTGTGTCAGATTATTGTAGTTATAGTACTATACATTTTCATTTCTGATCACCCTTAAACGTTTCACTAATTTTTAGGAAAACGAAAGGCTTTCTTCATTAAAGGGTGAAAAAGACCCTGATGGCATTTTCCACCTCTCCGCAAAACCTGAGCAAAACCTCACAGACAAACCCGACAAAGAGCTAGCCCTTTCTTGGCCTAACATAAACTCCATGCTACAGGATGAGAGTTTGGACGCAAAGCAAAATTTGACTAGATGTAAGTCTGCCCCTGGAAGGCAGACTGAATCGCAAAAACCTCAGCGATGCAGCTCGTATTTGCATGTGCTTACAGTCGATGCCTTGGAGTCCGGACACTCTGCCGAAGAGACTGGGATCAAGTATGAAAGGACCCGGTGTACTTCGCCTGAAGATGAGGTGAGCTTAATAGATAACTGGAGTTATACTGTAGGGACTAAAAGT
>JADLSH010000113.1:1200000-1682500 GCA_016169945.1 Trachythela sp. YZ-2020 | reverse complement strand
GTTAAGGAGTGATGATTTGTCTGTGTTTTAGTACTGGAACAACAGTACAATTCCCTGAACCAATAATGGTGTTTAGTTTTGGATAGAATATCTGTTTTTAGTTTCAGATATAGATTATGAAGCATTTCCTCCTTGGAGACAAAAGATTTTCTTGGTGGTAACTCATGATTATTTTGATTTGGCTGTTGCTGTTGTTATTGGTATCAACGTGTTGTGTATGGCCATGGAACATTATGGTCAACCTGAGGTATTGGCATACCATACAGTAGTATAGACTGGAATATTATTTGAGACCATATCAAACTATTCCATTCCATACCATAACTCAACATTCCATCCGATGTCATAAATCATCTTGCAATGTCATATCAAGATGATATAGCATATCTTACCTACCACACGATAACACATCACACACTACCATACCATACAATACAGTATATACCATACAATTCAACAATATACCAGACCATGTCATACCATACCATACCATACCATACCATACCATACCATACCATACCAGAGCATACAAATCAATAAAATACCATACCATGCCACATCATAGCATACCATGCCATATCATAACATACCATATGGTATGGTATTATCCTTTTGTACGCTATGGTACCATACCATATCATATACCATACCCTACCATATCATACCGTACCACACCATGCCATGCCATGCCATACCATACCATATTAGCACTTAAGATATTATAAAACTAACATAACCATACATACAATAAACCTCACAATTCTTTTATATTTTCCAGAACCTAACCCTGTTTCCATGCCATGCCATGCCATGCCATGCCATATCATATTAGCACTTAAAATATTATAAAACTAACATAACCAAACATACAATAAACCTCACAATTCTTTTATATTTTCCAGAACCTAACCCTGTTTCTCAAGTACGCTAATTATGTATTCACATTCATGTTTATCATCGAAGCTGTCTTGAAAATAGTTGCTCTTGGATTCAAGAACTATTTCAGAAATAAGTATGTTTGAGATTTCTATATGTTACGGTACGGTACGGTACGGTACGGTATGGTATGGTGTGGTTTGTTATGGTGTGGTGTGGTATGGTATGGTATGGTATGACATGGTGTGGTGTGTGGTGTGGTGTGGTGTGGTGTGGTGTGGTGTGGTGTGGTGTGGTGTGGTGTGGTGTGGTATGGTATGGTATGGTATGGTATGGCATGGTATAGTAAAGTATGGTGTGGTATAATATGGTATGGTATGGTATGTTATGGTACATACTATCGGTTTGATCTAGTCTGGCGTATTAAAGAATTTTAGATTAACTGTATATTGTGTCAATTTTCAGGTGGAACTGCCTAGATATGATGATCGTGGTTCTTTCAATTGGCGGCATAATCTTAGACGAACTTGCTACATCCAACTTCCCCATGAATCCAACCATTATCCGTGTCATGAGAGTCCTGAGAATTACAAGAGGTATAAAAATGCGAGGCAGAACTAGCCATGAGTAGTCTCCTAAACATTTCCCTGGGTGAGTATGCGTAGGAGACTAGCCATGATTGGTTATAGCGGTACAATGGTTAGTACGTGTGTCTTTCAACTCTGCGCCCGGCAGTTGATTCCTGCAATATGCATGCAATTGTATTATAATTTCGCTTGATATTTTGCTTGTAGTGACATTGGGGGCAAGAGGGGTTACCCTTACTGGACGTCTAGAAAGAACAGTTTAGGACTGATACATCTTTATTTTTTACGTGTAAAAATCCTTTCACCTCCCTATATAGTTCTAAAGCTCTTAAAGACAGCTGAAGGGATTCGTTTTTTGTTGGACACAGTGGGAAAAGCTTTACCTCAAGTAAGTATTTCTCTAATTAATGTTCAAATGAAGCGAAAATAAAGTCAAATACTGCATGAATATTTGCAATGTCGTTGCATGAAGCATTTTCGAAATTTCTAAAGAAACTCCAATAAATTGAATACTTAGTTGTTACTCTGTGGTTTTAGGTGGCAAACCTTGGCATGTTATTCCTACTTCTGTTCTTCATATTTGGAGCCCTGGGAATGGAATTGTTTGGCAATATTTGTGAGTATTACCGGAATTTAGATTTCCCCAATTTAGGGACACTCGCTCTCAATCATCAAGGGGATTACTCCAACATTTCAATAAGTGTTCTGCGTTGAGATAACATACATAAATATATTTTTTCCGTTCGATTTCAGCTTGCGAGAAAGTCGAATGCGAAGGTTTGGACACTCATGCACATTTCAGAAACTTTGGTTATTCTATGTTAACTTTATTCCGAGTTTCCACTGGTGACAACTGGAATGGAATATTGAAGGTAAATATGGATCTGCCTCCCTATAGGTCCGGTAAGAGCCATTTCTTATTGGTCCAGCATTACTACAGGAGGAAACCTAAACTAAAGTACTAAACTAACTTTATTTATACTTGATAGCTCTGTCAGTTCTAAACTGTTCTCCCTAGAGATCCAGTAAGAGCCATCTCTTATTGATCCAGTGTTACTACAGGAGGAAACCTAAACTAAACTAACTTTATTTATACTGAATAGCTCTATCAGTTCTAAAACTGTTCTTCCTAGAGGTCCAGTAAGGATCATCTCTTATTGATCCAGTGTTACTACAGGAGGAAACCTAAACTTAACTAAGTTTATTTATACTGAATAGCTCTATCAGTTCTAAAACTGTTCTTCCTAGAGGTCCAATAAGAGTCATATCTTATTGATCCAGTGTTACTACAGGAGGAAACCTAAACTTAACTAACTTTATTTATACTGGATAGCTCTGTCAGTTCTAAACTGTTCACCCTAGAGGTCCAGTAAGAGCCATCCTTTATTGGTCCAGCATTACTACAGGAGGAAACTTAAACTAATTAATGTTGCTTATACTGGATATCTCTTTCAGTTCTAAACTGTTCTCCCTAACAGTCCAGTAAGAGCCATCCATTAAGGAAGGACCTAAACTAAACTAACTTTATTTGTACTGGCTAGCTCTATCAGTTCTAAACTGTTCTCCCTAGAGGTCCAGTAAGAGCCATCTCTTATTGCTTCAGTTTTAGAGGAAACCGAAGTATCCGGCGAAAACCCTCGGTGTGTGATAAAGTCTAACTGGAAACACTCTTCTCAAATGTGACCGAAGCAAAATTATAATCAGACAACTGCGTGTTGCAGGGATCAAACCCGGTCAAAGATGACAAGATGTGCTACCAAGACCCCATCAAATCATTCTATTCTTTATTTCCTAGGATACTATAGACTCGAAACGATGCGAAACAGGCGAGGTCGAAGGCTGTGAAATAATTCAAAACATTGCTCCCATCTACTTTGCATCCTTCGTTCTGATCACCCAATTTGTGCTACTCAATGTGGTCGTTGCTGTCATGATGAAACACTTGGAGGAATCGAAATTCGAAGAAACCAAAACTATAAAGAACCATTCTCCTGGAACACCGAGATTATTTCTGGGAAAACGAACCCCAGATACCCCTAGGAGATCCAAGAATTCTCCTAGGTTCTCTAGAGGGTCCCAGCAATCTTTGCGTTCGCGAAAAAGCGAGAGTGGCATTTTGAAAAACAAAGGGTCGCTTAGTGTTGATGGTGGACAACGTCGAGCACAAAGTGTGGACGAAATTAGGAATAATAATGTTCGTTTAAGTTATAATTCTGGATCCGAGTCTGATTGTTGTTTTGAAGAGACAACTCTTGGGAAAAATTCCAAAGTAACCACAGATTTAAGGCAAAGAAAACCGTCCCTGGAAAACGATAATTCCTATGAAATGGCTATAATTAAAAAAGACGAAATTTCTAAGAATCCTAAACCAGTTTTGGAAATTGTTGAAGTAGATGAGTGCGAGTCCTCGGAACCATTCGTGAAATCCTCGGAACCGTTCGAGAAGTCCCCGGAACCTTTGATGAAATCCTCGAAACAGCGTGTGAAGTCCACGGAACCATTCGTGAAATCCTCGGAACCACTCGTGAAGGTATCGGAACCAGCCGTGAAATGCTCGGAACCAGTCGTAAAGAGCTCGACACCTTTCGCTGTAAACCTAGATGATGGAAATGAGTTTGGGAATGATAGAGCAAGGAAAAAAGGTGGTTAAAAATAATTTTGTTCAAAACGAGAACGAATCTTCTAAAAATATGGAAACAAATAGATTAGAACAAGAAGACGGGTTAAAAGATCCAGTAACAGTCAGAAAAGACAAAATGCGAAAAAATAATAAAGAAAAAATGAAAAAGAACGTTCTGCGGGTGAAAAGTGAAAATGAAGACAAATCATTGAACGAAAATAAAGGAATGAAAGAGAACAATGGGGTAAAATATGAAGAAAAAGAAGGAGTAGGTATGAGACAACCGAAGCAAAACAAGGAGGAACAATTGAAAGAATTTGGACAAGGAATAAAGGATGAAATTGGAAAAGATAGACAAATGGATGGTTTGAAAGAAAGGTCAAAAACCAAAGAAATCAATAAAAAAGAAAAAATGACAGAAGATGTAAAACAGAGAGAAATCAGGGATGGTCCAATTGACAAGAATGATCAAAATATACCATTTGAAGAACGTGGGAAAAATGTCAAGGAAAGGGGACATTTGAAAGTGGAAGATCATGTGGTGAATGAAAAAACAAATATAGGACAGAATTTGAAACAAATAAATGATCAGGAAAGACAAGTGTTTGAACAACATAAAAAGGACAGACGAAAAATCGAGCAGGACTCGAAAACTGAGATCGAATCTCAGGAAGATACAGGATCTCAGGGACATAAGGAGATCTTGGGGTTGCGTGAGGGATCCCAAGTGAACTTAGTTGATAATGGGGGTGAAAAACAGAATTCTCATAATGAACATTTAGGGTTAAACGAGGGATCTGAAGCGACCTTAATGGATAATAAGGGTGAAATACAGGATTCAAGTGAGGAACATTTAGGGTTAAATGTGGGATCGCGGATGAAGGAGACCTTGGGGATAAATAGAGGATCTCAAGTGAACTTAATGGATAATAGCAACCAAAGACTAGATTCACAAGAAGAAGGAGACAAGAGGAAGCGTTTTCATGGCATAAGGCTGGAACCTCTGCCAGATAATGTTACAAAATTAACACCTCCTGCAAGTAGCGCTTGATAGGAAATGTCAGCCGCAGGAGAAATAATAATTCATGATTGCATTTGCACTTTGCAGAGTGTGAAATACCCCTGAGAACTAGGTTGAAATGCCAAGCTGATACCAAGTTGTATTTACAACCATAGTCAATCAAGTGAAGGTCTGGAAACTCGGCCGCCCGTTAGGTCTTTGTTGGGTTGTTCTATCGTGTTTATGAAGACAATGAATTTTTGGCATAATGACGAAATCATCCAATGACATCGCCTCACAGAACCACTCAACCGCGTACTGTTGAAATATTAATAAGCAAAGTTATGCAAAAGCCTTGTGCACGGTGAAGTCGTTTCAATATAAAACCATAATGATATGGACGCTTTGAAGTTTACCGAGTTTCCAGGCCACAGTCAACAGGTTGTATGCAACCAATTCTCTGATGAATGAAATGTCGTGAATTGCAAAGAGCAACTTTGGCAATTTTTGCCGCAACTGGCAACGCAATTTCTGCACAGAGCGATGTTATGTAGAAATGTACGCACAGAAAACCAGTGAACATGGCCTGCGTTTCACTTCACCGATAAGTATAATTCTCATTCATTTCTTTGTTGCCTTCTGGGCATGTTTGGTAAGGAAAATATTGGCAAAGTAAAACGAGATTCATGCTGACAATTTCTCGCGAATATACTTTTTACCCAACATCGGCTCTGTGTCCGAAATTGCGTTGCAAGTTACTGCAAAATTTACCCCGTGTAACATGGCATAATACAATTTTTTTAATTGCACGTAGTTTATAGATGTTTTTTAGGAATATAGAATATAGATTTAGAGATGATTTTGGGTACTTTAGCTTCATAAAATAATTTTCTAAAAAATGATGTATTAAAATGGAGTGGGTCGGGTTGATTTAAAAACAAATTGTATTCTGATGTACTTCCTGACGCTATTACTATCAATTTTTACAAATTATTTTTACATTTTCCGAAAAAACCTTTGCAACAGCCAATCAAGTCGAAGTTTTTTCAGCCAATCAAATCTTTTCACAATTCGTGAAAATGACGTCAAATTGTCCCAAGTGGACCACGCGTGTATTTCGGCGCGTGATTTAAATCCCGCAACTCAAAATGGCGGTTTATTTTCAACAAAATATGAATGATTTTTAATATTTTTACCAAGATTTAAGCTAAATTTTTACCACTATGGATGATTTGGTTGAACAAGTTCTGTCGTTATGTCCTGAAGTTGACCGAGACGAAGTCGAGAGAGATTTAAACTTAACAGGAGATATTGAAATGACCCTTAATCGCGCTTTGGATGGCATGGTATGAAATTGATATGCGACATGTTTTATATCATAGACAATAGTTTATTGCAGTTTTCAAGGGTGCAGTGTTTTATCCCAATGGGAATATAAGTCATTAATATATTTAAATATATTAAAATCAACGTAACTTGTCTTTAAAAGGAAAAATTATTTGTGTTTGCGCATCAAAAATGCAGTATCTCATTCATTTTTTGCTGAAATGATATATTATAGTACTAATTGGTAAGAATGTATATTATCTATTTATCTGTCATTGACCTAAAGTTATTAAACATATGATTGGCAAGTGAGAGTTTAAAATATGGAGAGTTTAACCACATCAAGGAGTGTTTATATGTAAACATGAAGAATACCAGCCCTACTATGTGCAATCTTGATTAATTAGTCAATAGCAAGATCTCGCCTAGGGGAGCTGGCACTCTTATATAGATGCAAACAATTCTTAACCAGGACATAGAATAGGAAATGACTAGAAGGGCCACTTGAGGCCGAACCTTTGAAGTTTTTGACGCTGCGCATGTCGCATTACGCATGTTCATTACCATTATTCTAGCCAGTCAATTGCATTTTCTGACCAATAAACACGCTGAACTGGCTGGTCCGCCATTATTCTGGCCAGATAACTGCATAAAAATAGGGTGTCACGTTGCACTGCTGAGTGGCCTTTCTGGTCATTTCCTATTCTGTGACCAGGATTGGAAGAAAGATTTGGCCAGCCCTGAATTTTTTCATTGCATGCAAATTAACACCCCTCTCTGTTTTGGGTTGATAACGGGTTAACACCATGCCATGTTTACATCCTTATATAGTTGAGTCCTAAAGGTTCGTTATTTGGATCACCAAACAAAACTAACCCAGTGACCATAGTAATGGATGATGATGATGATGATATTGTGATCGTGCCATCCTCAAAATTCACAAACATCAAAGAACGAAGCAAAACACAGAATGAATCAGGCATTAACAGCTATGATAGTCCTAATAACCTATCCACAAACTCTAAAACAACAGCCAAGCCTATCTACATTTCGAAAAGAGACAAAAATGAGAATAGAATATCTCTTGAACTCTCAGATTCGGACTCCGAATTAACAGACACCTCCGATATTTGTAGAAAAACTTTGTATAAACTTAAATCAAGTGTAGTCAATTTAGAAACATCAACTTCAAAAACACTTAAAGGCAGTACATGTCCGCAATCACAATCTGTACCTTCAAGTCCCGATTCTGATTCGGATCTACTAAAACCAGCTTTTGACTATGATTACACTTGGAGCGATAGTTCTTTGCCAAAAACATCTAAACCCGGGTACTCGTCAGAATGTGTTGTCAAATTAAGCGAAGATGGTTGTAGTTCATACTCTGGTGTGAAAGATTCAGAACTTCTAACACCAGATTTTGGCTATAGTAACACTCAAAGTAATACTTCGTTACCAAAGACATCTAAACCATCTAAGACATCTGTAGAAAGTGTTGTCGACATAAGCGAAGGCAGTTACCTGTCTGACTCTGGGAAGAAAGGTACATCGGAAAGTGTTAAGGAGGTTAGAGGACGTTCAGAATCGATAGATGTTTGTTCGGAAGAACCAGTGCGAAAGAAGAAAAGAACGAAAGAGGAAGTCGCAGAGAGGAAGAGAGAAGCAATGGTAGGTGGACCAGAGGCACCCAGAGTGGGGGGAGAGGGGGGCAGGACAAAGGGGGCAATTTGTCCCGGGCCAAATTAAAACTATATATATATAACTGTAAATAGTCATATATATATAAATATGCATATATATAACTGTAAATAGTCTCCCAGAATGCAGGAATTTCCCATTCCTGAGACCCTAGGTTTCAAATTTTTTTTCCAGGGAAAAATGCCCCTAACGTATTTAAGTACTGAATGAATTAGATTGAGTGTGTTATTTAAAGTTCACAACTACAGGATGTAATCCAGCTGATTCTCCTAAAAGTTCAAGGGTATGGAAATGGTTTGAATTCCGCTCAAGCCAACAAAACTTGCATTGTTCTCTGCAGAATGTTTTTGGATGATACTCAGTTCCTGAAGCATACGGTGTAAGTCTGATCGTGAAACTTTAATTTTAGTTCAAGAAAGCAGCAAAAGAGAAAGAAAAACAGGAAAAACTTGAAGAAAAACAAAGACAGAAAGAAGCTCGAGCAGAAGCTTTGCAAGAAAAGAAATTACAGAAAGAAAAAGGTCAACTTCAGAGAAAGGTTAAGCATTAAATGAACAATGTCCTCCATTCATGAACAACTCTCTCTTTTGATGAGAAAAAAGCTTTAAAAACTCTAGCATATTAATTTAATTTCAGATTTATACTAGAAACCTTTATTTCCCTGTACAAACTTGGATAATGCGCTAAACAGACAGATCAAGACGAACTATGCGAGTAGACAAAGGTTGGCTAGATGGTCAAAGAAGCCCCCAAACACGCAATGCTCTATTTTCCAAATCCAAAATTTAGATTTGATATGGAAACTGGCACTGCTCCTGCACCCCCTTGGCCAAGGCTATGTGTGTGTGGGGGGGGGTGCAGGAGCATACCCTCCTGCAACCCTCCCAGTAAATCCATGGTAGAAACATGGCATTAGACGAGCTATCATTGAAAAATCAGGGATGATTAGCTCCCAGAATAATTGCCAGTATAGATCGCGCTATTCTTGTCTTCACACTAAGACCTATTGTGACCTAGCTTTGCCTGTTGTTATCTAGGCTGAAAGATTAACAAAGTCAGAGAATAAACTAGACGGATGTATGAAGGTAATTGTTCTCTTCCAAAGTGACCGGTGTGATAGTAAGGTTGTATCTGCAGTCTGAACTGTCTGAAAAAGATTCTTCGACATTTCGAGCGAAATCCTTTCGTCAGGAAGTTAGTAGGGACAAGAAAATGCGTTGAAGAGCCTTAAAGTTTGCACAAATGCTTCCCGTTCTACGCAATGAAACCGCTCGTGACGAAGGGCCTTCGCTCGGAACATCGAAGTGTTTTAAATGTTTCTCAGGTAGTTCAGCTACACGTACACTGGCCACCATTAATATGTATTCAAAGTTTTCAAACGTAAGCTCCGGTGCAGTGTTTTGGCCTGACATACACGTGTAAAAATTTCACAGCTTGTCAACAAGATGTGTTCGCAACAGACTTGTAGCAAGCTTGTCAACAAGTTGTAACAATGTTGTCATTTTATCAAGTTGCTACAAGGTTGTCACTCACAACTTGTTAACAAGTTCTTGAATTGCAGGACGATAACAAGTTGTTGGAACAACTTGTAACAAGTCTGTTGAGTCAACGACCTTGTGGCAAGTTGTCAACAAGCTGGGAACAAGCGGTGCGAACACACATCCTGATAACAAGTTGTTGAAACAGCATCGGTACAAGTCTGCTGCAGATTTGTTACAACTTGTGCGTTTTTACGTGTGTCTTGAAAAATGGCTTTTGTTCCAAACATCCTTGAGAAATGTTCACTATATAAACGCGGTGGCTGTAAGTACGCAGGCTGTAAATAAATATGAATATTGTATACTCTACTGTAGTTTATAACAGCACACTTGGATCCAGCTCTGTTCCCAGAGGAAGCGCCTGACCCAGACACAAATCTCATCCTGCAAAAATTGTTTTCAATGGAAGCTAATTATGTCATCACGCCTCAGCCGTATCCAGGAAGCGTGTCGTGGCAGAGAACGACCGTACAACACTCTGTCGAAGAGGGCGAGTTGAAGGTAGAGTTAGGTGTCCTTGGAATCGATTGCTGTAATATGCTGTTGTCTGATTATAATTTTGCTCCAGTTGCATGTGAGAAGAGTGCTTCCAGTTTGACTCTACCAAACACCTCAGGTTTTCTCTAGATACTGTTTGCTCCTATAGTAGCACTGGAACAATAAGGGATTGCTCTCATTTGGAAGAACAGTTTAGAACTAATAGAGTTATCTAGTATAAATACAGTTGGTTTAGTTTAGGTTTCCTCCTGTGGTAACACTGGATCAATAAGGGATGGCCCTTACTGGACCTCTAGGAAGAACAGTTTAGAACTGATAGAGCTATCCAGTATAAATAAAGTTAGTTTAGTTTAGGTTTCCTCCTGGAGTAACACTGGATCAATAGGGGATGAATCTTACTTGACCTCTAGCGAGAACAGTTTAGAACTAATAGTAGTATCCAGTATAAATAAAGTTAGTGTAGTTTAGGTTTCCTCCTGTAGTAACACTGGATCAATAAGAGATGACTCTTACTGGACCTCTAGGAAGAACAGTTTAGAACTGATAGAGCTATCCAGTATAAATAGAGTTAGTTTAGTTTAGGTTTCCTCCTGTAGTAACACTGGATCAATAAGAGATGACTCTTACTGGACCTCTAGGAAGAACAGTTTAGAACTGATAGAGCTATCCAGTATAAATAGAGTTAGTTTAGTTTAGGTTTCCTCCTGTAGTAACACTGGATCAATAAGAGATGACTCTTACTGGACCTCTAGGAAGAACAGTTTAGAACTGATAGAGCTATTCCGCATAAATAGAGTTAGTTTAGTTTAGGTTTCCTTCTGTAGTAACACTGGATCAATAAGAGATGACTCTTACTGGACCTCTAGGAAGAACAGTTTAGAACTGATAGAGCTATCCAGTATAAATAGAGTTAGTTTAGTTTAGGTTTCCTTCTGTGGTAACACTGGATCAATAAGAGATGACTCTTACTGGACCTCTAGGAAGAACAGTTTAGAACTGATAGAGCTATCCAGTATAAATAGAGTTAGTTTAGTTTAGGTTTCCTCCTGTAGTAACACTGGATCAATACGAGATGGCTCTTACTGGACCTCTAGGAAGAACAGTTTAGAACTGATAGAGCTATCCAGTATAAATAAAGTTAGTTTAGTTTAGGTTTCCTCCTGTAGTAACACCGGATCAATAAAGGATGATTCTTACCGGACCTCTAGGGAGAACAGTTTAGAACTGATGGAGCTATCCAGTATAAATAAAGTTAGTTTAGTTTAGGTTTCCTCCTGTAGTAACACCGGATCAATAAAGGATGACTCTTACTGGACCTCTAGGGAGAACAGTTTAGAACTGATGGAGCTATCCAGTATAAATGAAGTTAGTTTAGTTTAGGTTTCCTCCTGTAGTAACACTGGACTAGGTAGTGATAAGACTTCTATATTATCTCTCCAGATAACGTCATCAGGTTGTCGTAAAGAAGAAAATGAAGTGCTCATTGTTCTAAATGCAGAACAGTTTGCTGAAATGGTCTTCTCTTTCAAACAGGTGAGGCCATTTAGTTTTTTCAACTTTGCAGACAATTTCTTAAATTACTGAACCACTTTAGGTAGATCATTTTATAGAGCTGATAGGGCTATCCAATACAAATAGTTTTACTTGCAAAAATTGATTCTTGTAGAAAACTGAAGCGTTCGATTATTTCTTCAGGGTTATGTAGGCGGACGTGAAAATATTGAAGAATTACCTGAGACGTTGGTGGATTTTACAAAAAAAGTCAAGAGTATTTACCGTGGAAAGAAAGTCACTTTTCTTATCAGTGGACAGGAGAAATATATGAGGTACTGGATACAATCTATATATTAGTCTTAACACTACTTGTTACCAGTACTCTACTTTGAAACAGGCGAGGTTAAATCTTTTAAATCTATATATCTTTTTGCTGGTTTGTTATCATTTGGCCAAAACTCTATCAGTTCTAAACTGTTCTCTCTAGAGGTCCAGTAAGAGCCGTCCCTTATTGATCAAATGTTACTACAGGAGGAAACCTAAACTAAACTAACTTTATTTATATTAATAAATCTTCTAAACTATTCTCCCTAGAGGTCCAGCAAGCCCATCTCTTATTGCTGAGGAAACTCGAGTACATAAAGAAAAGCTGTCGTGCATGGTAGAGTCAAACTAGAAGCATTCTTCTCACACGCGACTGAGGTGAAATTATAATCAGACAACTGCATATTGCTGGAATCAAACCTCGGTCACAGAGCGTACAATGACCACTTTGCCACTGTTCACTTTAGAAATGTTAAATTGAAACAACAGAGAGCTTTCCGTACTGCAGCTGTTGGTGAGCCCGCCGTAGAAGATGGCACGCGGAAAAGACGAAAAAAGAAAACACAGCCAGTACTTGATGTAACGAGAACTGATCTAGAAGAGGCTCTGGTTGATCTACAAATAAAAACAAACGTTTGTGTCTACCAATGTGAGGCTGACGAAGATGTTGCTTTGAAGATTGCGGTGTTTACGAAAGCTGTTGCGGAAAGACCTTTTAAGTATGATGCACGTCGTTTGCATCTAAGGATGATTTCAAAAAATACTTTTCGTGGACCAGGGCGCGAAATAACGGCTGGAGGGTTGCCGGTCAAGGTGACCGGTCAAACCAACTTTAGCTCGAATATCCCGCATTTCTGGCCGGTCAAATTATTCAGCTAAACTAAAGCCTAGAAAAATGTCTGTAGAAGTCAAGAATCACTTCTGAGTTTTATTGTAAAGTCCGTACAGTAAATATTATTCAAAGTAAACGCAACATCAGACGAAATGAACAAATAATTATTACTATTTTCACTTGTCAGCAACTTCGAAACTTAATCCATGAGAAAATTGCATGAAAATAGTTTGCTCGTTCGCTTTATTTAGCAACTGAATTACATGTAAACTTTAAAAAGTAGCCGGTCAAAATGACCCGTCATGCGAGAGTTTGACCGGACAACTACTCATTTTGGCCGGACATTGTCCGTTGACCGGACGTTATTTCGCGCCCTGGTGGACATCAGTTCTTGTCAGCCTGAAAAATTGATTTCGACATTTCAAACGAAGGTCCTTCCAGAGAGTTACCACCGGTCTTCGCTCCAATGTCGGAATCCTATGTTGAAGTTTTTCATGCTGAATAGAAAGCCAAGTCTAGCTTCTTGTGTTTACCATTCTGATGTGCACGGAAAGCCTTAACAGTTTTACAACCCAACTGACAAAAGTGTCCGAATGTTAGCTACTGTAGTTATAGCTATTAGCGAGGGAGGAAAACCGGAGTACCCGGAGAAAAACCCTCGAAGCACAGGAGAGAACCAACCAATCTCAACTTACACTGGCTTTACCACACGTCCCCACCTGAGTAAATCCCTGCCTTCGACCTGGGGGCGGTTGTATCAAGGCCGGATAGCGAATTTTTCGACTGTTGTAAAAATGCTCCAAAAGCTATAAAACTACGAATGTAGACCCCACAATTAATAAAAAGAAACTTTAACTTAAGGTTGGAAGATTCGCTATCCGGTGGATAGTGCTATCCGGCGTTCATACAACCGACCCCTGCTGTATAGCGGTCTTAACTCAGAGATAAGGGGCATCTAACCGCATCTGCCATCTCTGAGGTTTTTGTCCGAGTATGTCTTTATTATCTGTTTGTTTAATTTTTGTTTGAAGGAAATCTTTAACAGACGGACTTGGATTCTGTTTGGATCGATTGGATAAGACTTCTCTAAAGGTGAGTAAACTATATCTGTAAAACAGCAGTATATCTGTCAATCAACATTCAAGTATGCTGGTGCAAAAGACTGGAAGTCTTTACCTTTAAACATTAGAGAAATGATATCCTTCTCAAAATTTAAACGTACTGTTTATACGCATCTTTTAGAACTTGACAATAGGTCTCATATTTGTAGCGTATAAGAATATGAATGTTTATATTGTATATAAAATAAGTGTGACGTTGATAATTGTAATCACTGTTCTCCCGTTTATACCAGCAGCTTTGCTGATGGGATTTTTAACAGTTTAAATAAAGTCTTTATTATTTATTATATTTGTATCGAGGATGAAAGAAAAGGGGAAAAGTAAGAGTGAACGAAAAGCAGTTAAAGCTAAAGAAATTATTCTTACAGGTATCGAAAGATGGTCAGGGCATGGTGAATGTTTGGCAACAACAGATACAGCAATTTAGAAACGTCTCTCGTGAAATGGCCGCCGCAATCGTGACAGAATATCCTTCACCACAACTTTTGAAACAAACGTATGAACAATGTCATTCTTTACGAGATGCCATGTTGTTGCTGGAAGATGTTTTGGTACGGTTAAAGCTAAAATAACTTTGTTTATACTGGATAGCTCAATCAGTTCTAAACTGTTCTCCCTAGAGGTCCAGTAAGAGGCATCCCTTATTGATCCAGTGGTAATTACTACAGGAGGAAATTTGAACTAAACTAACTGTATTGATACTGGATAGTTCTATCAGTTCTAAACTGTTCTCCCTAGAGGTCTAGTAAGAGGCATTCCTTATTGATCCAGTGGTAATTACTACAGGAGGAAATTTGAACTAAACTAACTGTATTGATACTGGATAGTTCTATCAGTTCTAAACTGTTCTCCCTAGAGGTCCAGTAAGAGTCTCCTCTTATTGATCCAGTGTTACTACAGGAGGAAACCTAAACTAAACTAACTTTATTTATACTGGATAGCTCAATCAGTTCTAAACTGTTCTCCCTAGAGGTCTAGTAAGAGGCATTCCTTATTGATCCAGTGTTACTACAGGAGGAAATTTGAACTAAACTAACTGTATTGATACTGGATAGTTCTATCAGTTCTAAACTGTTCTCTCTAGAGGTCCAGTAAGAGGCATTCTTTATTGATCCAGTGTTACTACAGGAAGAAACCTAAACTAAACTAACTTCATTTATACTGGATAGCTCTATCAGTTCTAAACTGTTCTCCCTAGAGGTCCAGTAAGAGTCATCTCTTATTGATCCAGTGTTACTATACAGGAGGAAACCTAAACTAAACTAACTGTATTGATACTGGATAGTTCTATCAGTTCTAAACTATCCTACCTAGAGATCCAGCAAGAGTCATCTCTTATTGATCCAGTGTTACTACAGGAGGAAACCTAAACTAACGTTATTTATACTGGAAAGATCTATCAGTTCTCAACTGTTTTCCCTAGAGGTATAGTGTGGCTCATCCTTAGTTAAACATGTGCAATATATGTTTTCATTTAAATCATTTCAGGTTCGGAGAGGAGGTGGTTCGCTGGCGACAAGCAGAAGGATTGGACCAGAGTTATCGAAACGGTTTTATATACTCTTTCATTCCAAAGAAAATAGCGATTTAGTAAAAGGATAGAAACAAATTTTACAATTGGGAAGAAACATAGAGGATAAATCTAATTAGCTAACACATGTTTATGGTCGTTGTCACAAAATTTACATTTTCGGATAACTCACATGCCTAGTTACCACTGTTCTGATAATGTAAGCAGAGAATGAAACAAAGGTAACCAAGCATTTAAATAATACTGTATATATGCAATGGTACATATGCGAGTAAGTGGGATGGCGACAGGCAGATTAGGTTGATGTCTTTTAGTTCAACGCATTTGATTTAGCTATTATTTTTTTCACTCTATCAGAGAAGGGATTATAAAAATTACAACTGAACAACTTCTATATATAAGCAATTAGACATTGGCTTAAATATTGACCAAGTTTTTTCATAGGAACCGAGTACGTATGGTCTACGACGTAGGCTAGCAAGGGGGGAGATATCGGCAGTTGAATAGAATAGTTCAATAAAATGTGCATTTACATCAGCCCTGCACCCCGCCACTTGATCTACGTTTACACAAATACTGTCCTTTGCATCTATTGATTAACAGTCGCACATAAAAACATTGTCTAGCTTCTTGTGAAAATTCTATCTATGTGAAAATTCAATTCTTGTAAGAGCATTTGAAAATGTTAATCGGCTCAACCAATCAGCGTGAGGTTAGTTCAACGTGATTGGCGGAACAGATTGCCCGCGTCATTTCAACGTGAATTAAACCTATCAAATGCCCGTGAACGCATCAAACGCACAATTGCACGCACGTACGTGTTTATACTTTCGTGAAATTTGATTGGTTAAAAACTTGATGGCCGCACAGAAAGTAGAATACAGTTCTACTGTCATACGTACAAAAAGTTAGCCGCGACGGTCAAGATTAGCGATCATTTTCGAGTCACAGAGCATGCGCAAAATCGGCCGCGCTGGCCGTACGTGCAAGTGCTCTGTGACTCGAAAATGATCGCTAATCTTGACCGTCGCGGCTAACTTTTTGTACGTATGACAGTAGAACTGTATTCTACTTTCTGTGCGGCCGTCAAATTTCACGAAAGTATAAACACATACGTGCGTGCAATTGTGCGTACGTACGTGCAAGTGGAGCCCGGCCTTAAGACATTGTTTTGTGCGACTGTTCATCCATAGATGCAAACGACGGCAGAACCCTAATTTATATGATAATTTATGCATAAACATCTGAAAATCACTGAAATGATGCATAATTATTTCTCTTTGTCTGGATGTCGTAATATTTGTCATTCGGGCTCGGTCTTGTTCAAAAATCAATGTAGTTTTTAGCATCAAACAAATATGGCTTTTGCTAGGACGCGTTTTGCAAGGTATGTAGTGTAAAATGTTTTATTATTTTTATTTTTTTTGATAGATGATAATTGACAGGTCTGTGAGTACAAAATATCGGTCCTTTTAATATTGTTAAATGTTAATTAATACTATTTAATTGTACTCACTGTAATTTAGTATTGTGCTATTGTTTTCGTTTTTATAATTTTCATGTTTATAGCTCTTGATAGACTAGCAATAAAATATAATTTGAGGCCAAATTTTGTGGTTTGATTTTAATATACCTATACTACTTAACTACTGAGCTGATTGAAACCTTCAAATGCTCGTTCCAAACATTGAAATTTCACATGAGAATATTTGTATTTACTTCTGACCAATCGTCCTTTGATGCAAACAGCAGTGCTTATAGCTTTCTGATTTGTAATTTCTGATTATAATATTTTGATTTTAGGTATATGAACCCTCCAGCTAAAAAGAATAAAACATATTGTCCAACTCAACATGAACAAATTGCTAATTGTTGCACACATGCTGTAAGTAATTTAAAGATATTTTCTCCATCAAACTTCCAGACCACACACTTGTCGGCAAAGTCAAAGTGTCTACCCAAACACATTGCCTTTACTACACCCTAATGGTAGAGAGTAAAGGTACGTTCACGTGCGATTTGTCGGGCCGGTTTCAGATGCACGTTAATGATATTTGAAAAATACGTGGCAAACGTCATCTGGTGATATCATCAACTGAAAATATTCGTCATTAACATTCAGCAAAACCTAAAATCGACCCGACAAATTGCTGTGTGTGAACGTACCTTAAGGGAGGTCGACTGAGCTTTATGCGGTGATGATAGTGACAGTTGCAAAGGAAAAGTCGGGATGTGCTGCCCTTGGAAAATCAGCACTGTCCTCCTACACCTATAGATGTAGTTCTCCACTCTCACTTATCGAAACCTATCAATAACACCCACCCCCTCCCCTCTGGAAAATCTCGCTGGATTCCACCCAAAGAACCCACATTAACCTCTGCTGTTATTTTGACCATTATATTCTTTAGGCATTCATATTCCCAGCTATGGCAGGTGTAGTTCTCTTATCACACTTATCTACAACATCCTTACATAATTTTGTTGCCTGGATGTATGGTATTGGTATGGTTTGTCTCTTTACTTTCTCATCAATGTACCATGCTGTATGTTTGTCAAATAGATTCAGGTATGTAGTAACTGATGTAACTCAACCCATTAATAGGGTCCATGTCCATATGGGTAAAATGTCCAACAAATATGGGCAATTAATGTCCATATGGGCAATTAATGTCCATATGGGCAATTAATGTCCATATGGGTAAAATGTCCTTATGGGTGAAATGTCCATATGGGTGAAATGTCCATATGGGTAAAATGTCCATATGGGTAAAATGTCCATATGGGTAAAATGTCCATATGGGTAAAATGTCCATATGGGTAAAATGTCCATATGGGTAAAATGTCCATATGGGTAAAATGTCCATATGGGTGAAATGTCCATATGGGTAAAATGTCCATATGGGTAAAATGTCCATATGGGTAAAATGTCCATATGGGTGAAATGTCCATATGGGTAAAATGTCCATATGGGTGAAATGTCCATATGGGTAAAATGTCCATATGGGTAAAATGTCCATATGGGTAAAATGTCCATATGGGTAAAAATGTCCATATGGATAAAATGTCCATATTGGTAAAATGTCCATATGGGTGAATCTCCATATGGGTAAAATGTCCATTTGGATAAAATGTCCATATGGGTAAAATGTCCATATGGGTAAAATATCCATATGGGTAAAATGTCCATATGGGTCCATGTCCATATGGGTAAAATGTCCATATGGGTAAAATGTCCATATGGGTAAAATGTCCATATGGGTAAAATGTCCATATGGATAAAATGTCCATATGGGTAAAATGTCCATATGGATAAAATGTCCATATGGGTAAAATGTCCATATGGGTCCATGTCCATATGGGTAAAATGTCTATACATGTGATACAGTAGTAATGTGGGATCATTTTAACTTTAGTACATTGCGTTGGTTTCTTCATCTTGGTGATCGTTTCATTATTTATGGCTTCATTGCAGCTTCCTATATGCCATGGTAGGGAATATTACAGTTCTGCAATAAATTTGTACTCTTTGAATAATCGTATAAATTGATTCTCTGATCAATCAATCCAGTGCCTAAATTTCCAAATAATAGAAGAAAAGAGACGTATCCGAACTGAATTAACTGAAAATTGCAGTAACTTTTTAGATAAACAGGTTAATGATTTTATATTTTTCTTAATTGAGATCAAACACTTGCATCCTGGGTTCTGCCCAGGACCATGTGAGTGCCGGGTACCTGCAGTCCTGAGGGCATGACCCCCACCCACCCTGCCGACAACTTTTAAAACTTGATCGACAGAACTCAGAGTAGCTTGAAGCGCAACATCGATTAACAAAGTGCAAAGTGATTAGAGCCGTTCGTCAGACGTCTTTCTGGCTGTGGGCGATAGCGTATTTCTCCAAATCACCAAAAACTAATATTGTGCGCATTGTAGTACTGAATTTCATCTAATACTAACGTTTAAAGAACAAAATTCGCCAAGATAAACAATACAAAATTACTTGTATAAAATATCTATTACAAAGTATACAACATTGGGGTTTTCGTACTGCATATTTGAAACCTTTCAAGTGCCGGGCGGAAGAGTCTGCTTTGGCGTGAGTGCCGGGCGGCTATAGTCTGACTGAGTGCTGTCTGTTAATAGTAGCCTGACTAGTCTAGTACTTACTGCTTTGCAATGTTTCATTCAGTGTTTCACTTTCAAACTTCCTCAATGCTAGTAAACCTTCCTCACGGGTGGGTACCCACATACTCGCAGCTTTTTGGCAACTCTGTTTTCATCAATTAATAACTTGCACTAAATGAATTCTTATAACATGTGGTATTTACTGCTGTCATAATATAACGATAACATTGCACTCGATTTAAAACTGCGCGAATAGGGTGCGCAAAATGAAACCGCTTGATTTTGTGACGAGTGTACTGCGCAAATGTATGTACGAGTAGGTTAGTTTGCAGTGGTGGATTTATATATATTTATCAAAACGTTTGAGGTATTCAAAATTTGTTACTAGTCTTAGACCAACTTAATTTTTTTCATTCAAGGCAGCACTAGTTCAAAATACCCATATTTACAATTTTTTCCACTGGCGTGGCGGCACACTGCTGGCCAGTGCAGGGTTCGGTGTGCTCCCTTGCTCGGCTGCACCTCCCTAAAAAATGCTGGCTGGATCCACCACTGTTAGTTTGTATATAATTTATTAATGTTTAGAGTTTTAAGACAAGTTTTTGTATAAATATAGGTTGTTACTGCAAGATGTTGGATATGTTGGCGAGACTGTCACCTGGTTATTGTGGTCAGGAGCTGTCCTGGGAACGATCTACACTGTTCTCTTTTACGAGAAGTAAGACAGTTTCAGTTTTGTTTCATTTTTTAGTCTAAAGCCCCCCGGACAAACGAGGATGAGAGTTGATGAGAGTAATTGGCAAGCGAGAGTTTGCATGAGAGTTTCATCAACTCTCGTCCCCCGGTCAAACGAGAACAAGAGTTCCATGAGAGTTGACTGAGTGGATATTACCACACGTAGCAAAAACTCTCATCAACTCTCATCAAAATTTGAACCAGATCAAAGGTGACGAGAGTTTATGAGAGTGCATAAAGGTAATGTTGCACGGAACATAAAGGTAATGTTTCAACACCATCTCGCGTGTAACATGGTGCTTGTGGACAATTTTCAACACCATCTCGCGTGTAACATGGTGCTTGTGGACAATTTTCAACACCATCTCGCGTGTAACATGGTGCTTGTGGACAATTTTCAACACCATCTCGCGTGTAACATGGTGCTTGTGAACAATTTTCAACACCATCTCGCGTGTAACATTGTGCTTGTGGACAATTTTCAACACCATCTCGCGTGTAACATGGTGCTTGTGGACAATTTTCAACACCATCTCGCGTGTAACATGGTGCTTGTGGACAATTTTCAACACCATCTCGCGTGTAACATGGTGCTTGTGGACAATTTTCAACACCATCTCGCGTGTAACATGGTGCTTGTGGACAATTTTCAACACCATCTCGCGTGTAACATGGTGCTTGTGGACAATTTTCAACAGCAAAATTGTTGTGGAAAAATGTTGAAAGTTTATGAACGGACGTCAAATCCACACAACATTGTTGCTCAGATTTTTGTTTATTTTACCCAGAGGTCTTTGTTTGTACTTCGAAATGGCGGGAAACATAAACAAAATGGCGGAAAGTGAAGAAGCTATAAATATTATTTCCTCTGAAAAAGAAAAAACGTTAAATGAAGGCCTGGAAACTAGATGATTATTGATGATTAGGCAACAATGTTGCATGAAAATTCTCCTCGTTTTACATGCGAGATTTTTCTCGCAACATTATTGCGTTCTGAGATGGTATTAAGAGTGAATGAGAGTTAGTTACAACTCTCGTCAACTCTCACCCTTTCCAGGGCTTAAGTGAATGCCTATTAATACATTATTTGCAAACTGGAGAAATTAACACTGAATCGGTAAACTTGTCACGAAGGGCCTTCGCTCAAAGCGTCGTAATTTTATTTTTACTTTTAAACGTTACATAAGCCATACATAGAAAACTGAGATAAGTGAGAAGTCTTGAACACAAAAATTGTTTAGTTTTATGCTGAAATAAAAATTGGACATTTTTATTGATTTATAGGTACAAGATGATTGAAATTATATTATATCTTGTTATTGGTATCTGTCCGTCATTTTCTCTTTATTTTGCTGTAAGTATGCCTGTTTTCAAAAGTTCGCATGTGTTGCATGTGTGCATATTCGCCGGATACGAGTGGAAGGCAGTTTTTAGCCCTGTTGCAGTCACGGCCACCTCTGCTCCACAACATCTGACTCATTTGTCCTTAGTCAAGCGAGAATAGAGCACTCATTACCCGTATTTCTTAACTGTATATTGAAGGTGATGTAAAGTCCCGATGTAAACAAACCGGCAATGTCCATTTGTTTACATTTTAAACACGCTATATTTAAAAAATTATGATGTGTTCTGGTTCGCTATGCTTTAAATAAATACAGATTCGAGTTTCTGATTTAGAAGATGTCGAATTTTAGTCGAAACAACTCGAAATTTGGGCATTGTTTACATCGCGGGACCCCCCCCCCCCATAGCACATGCGCAGAATGGACTTTACATGCTCTTTAATATCGTTTTTATTTCCAGCGTGAATCCAAAGCAGTGAAAGAGCTGGTATTGGGCGGTGCATTCTACGTCTTAGGTGTACCCTTGTACAAATGTGACGGGCGCATACCTTTTGCGCATGCGTTATGGCATCTCTTTGTGGTCTGTGGTGCGGCGTGCCATTTTTATGCAGTCGTAACATACTTGTACACATAGCTGTAGCGAGGGAGGGTGGAGTCAAAGAAGGGGTGGGGATCATGCTGAGCACCCCCTCCCCCACCCTCTTTCCCATTTTTTCTATCGTGGTGCCTTTTTAAGAAAATGACCATTTTAATGATTAAGACCAAAATTAATGATGATTTTTTTGTACGTTTGTTCAGTCCACAATTTTGGGAAATATAAAACAAAAGATGCTCCGATTAAAAGCATCTTAATTGTGCACTAAAGATTTCAATAATATACAAGAGAACAAAATACACCCCGTAAAATTTCGATCTTATTTCAAAATTTTGTAGTTGCAGTAAATATGCTAGATTTTGGGCAACTTGCTCGATACATAGTTAATATATATATAGAGATAACATGGTTAGGAAACTCGGCTTTCGCTTTTGTGCTATGTTTTTGTTTGCATTTGTGCACGGTCACGGTTAGTGAATATATTGTTGTTTTATGAATCGACCAATAGAAATGTTTGGGCTTAATCTCCAAACCGTGTTTGAGCTTAATCTCCAAACCGTGTTTGTGAAATGTTAATGAATGTAAAACAAAAGATTTATGCACGGTCAGGTACCGTTCAACATAAATCCCATTCAATTGTTAGCTGCTTTGTAATTTGACGAGTTTCCTAACCATGTTATCTCTATATTAACTATGCTCGATAGAACTGAATGTTGAGATTTCCATCATCCTGGCTTCCATTTGTCGTAACAGTCGTGACCACGTCATCTTCGACGATGTGAAATAGGCTGCATCTATATCTTGTCGTTTACGTGGTCTATGCAAATCAGTGTTTCATGATTGCAGAGGTATATCGGCATTCTATTACATCGGTCACATTGATATGTTCACGACCTTGCGACTAAATGGAAATCAGGATTTTGTGTGATAATGAATTTGAAATAAAGTCGGCTCAGAGAATGGTTTGATTTGTATAGCTTGATTGGGGAGTTCGGTAGTGAAAATCTGAATATTCCCCAGGTGATTATGGTATGAAACATTAATACCAGATGACATTTAAAATCTATAATCCCTACATGTGTAAAGTAAAAAAGGTGTTACAAAATTTTTCAAGTATATAGCATTATGGATTTAAAGAAATTGTCTTTTGCGGGCAACATGAACTAACAAACATTAGTTTTTTTGGGCAATTTAAAACAACGAAAAAGGGATTTTACACATCGTTCTTAATATCTTATGTGTTTTGAAGGCTACTTTACTAGGATTAAGTGATTAACTTTGATTAACATACAATTAGCAATGCAAATTATTATAAATTGATTAGCGGCTTAGCCACAGGATTAAGTTATTAAATGTTATTAGTTACAAAAGTTTGAGATGAGATGAAATGCGCTGTTACCTACTAGAGTAATTTTTCATGTAATATATCATACACGAGAAGGAGTTTATTATAGTGATTTGAAACACCGAAAAGTGTGTTGAAAAACAAGGCGCTAGCCGAGTTTTTTAACATACTTTGAGGTGTTTTTAAATCACTATAATAAACGACTTCGAGTGTATGATATAGCTTCTCAAACAAACCAGTATTTAAAGAGAAATTCAACGCGAAAGTTGAGTTAATTTATGGGTGTTTATTACCGTGGTATCAAGACAACGATACGGTGGTGATTTCCTTTGTGTTTTGTGCATGAATTATTAATGAGTTTGAGTAGTGACTTCTCACTATGCCAAGGTTATGGGCCCTTTACATAGCATTCAACATTGCATCACAAAGTGTCACCCAGTCACGATTCAGTGTTCAGAATTTCTTTTGTTCCTAAAAAGTGTCAACATTTCTGAAGTTTACCATCGTAACGCTCACTGAAAAAAAATATCAAGAAAATTGACAGATTTTGACAGATTAGAAACCGTTGTTATTGATATTGTCAGCGTGAAAAACCGAGCAAAAGTTTCCGACGTTTCGAGCGAGGACCCTTTCCGTGATGAAGGGCCCTTTCCGTGATGAAGGGCCCCCTGTCTCGAAACGTCGGAACCTCTGCTTATATCAGTTTCAGAATGACAAGCATAAAAAACAACGGTTTCTACCCACACTGGTCACTGAGCTCCCAAGTTAAATACTTTATTATACAGATTTATGATTTTGCCATGAAATTTTTACAGGTATTTGCTCCGTAAAATTATCACCAGATGTGCTCTAGACTAGACATCCGGTATATTGGTGGGTCTCAGACTTTTAGTAAGCGTTTAGTACAGGAAAGCAAACGGTGTGGTCAACTTCAGAAATGTTCACAGATCTCTCAATTCAATTTATTTGCCTCCAAATTCATCACTGCTACGTAAAGTGAAAATAATTTATATCATTTTCTCACTCTGATAACTGCTGGTTGACTACCATCTAAGTATATATATAATTATATAAGCTGTGATATATAACTATATAAGACGTGACCACTGATTAGATCAGTGGCTCAACCTAATATAAAATTCATATACTATTATTATAGTGGCCACAAACTGCAATACGCATGCTCGGTATGTCTAGTTAATCCAGACGCTATTTGTCAAAAGTATGACATAAAGTTAGACTTTTTTCAACACCAATGTCAAACTAGACATTTTACTGGTAGAAATGCTTCCTAGTGGATCAATTACAACCAGAATTAATACAAGAAACCGCCATTTAAACAATGCCACGGAAGCGAAGGAAGTCGGCGAATCGTATGCATGAATGCTAGCCACTGATGAAATTTTACCCCAAATTCTAGACGTGTACACCGGAGAATTTTGCCTAGGATTTAAGGTGTAGCTATTTAATGGCCGAAAGATCGTCTTCGCTAGCCTGTAAAAAGTTCTCAGCGAATGTATTTGACAAGAGTAAATGTCAGAATTGCTTTAAACCGAAAGATGCTCATACTACAAGCCCGACTTTGCCTCAAAGACCGACAAATTTAGAGGTATAAAAACCGATTTTAACTTTGAAAATTTTTGACATTTCTCATTTTATACTGTAGTTTAGATAAGTAAACTAGTTATTGATTTTACCCCTAGGTTGGTGTTAATCGTCCGAAAACAACGGTAAAGTCAGGCAGTTTGTGTATCGCGACTCAAATATCAACGCTACCTAAAATTCAAGTGCAAGTAAGCCAAATATTTTGTGTTTATATTTACCAATTCTGTCAGTACTTAATAGTGATATAAACATTTTTAACTTTTATAGAAATGGGACAGAGTTTGGTTTATGTTGTACTCGTCTGGCGTTTTGGAATGGTTCTCTGCCGAACCAATCAAGGTATGAATTTCAGTGTTGTGTTATATAATCTTGTGGGTTTATAAAAAAAAATGGCTTGTGAATATAAATATACTTGACAAATATAAATATACTTGACGGCAAAAGGCCTGTCTGATAGTTTAGTCAAAATATTGATAAATTATATTAAAGAGCGTTAATACATTTACTATTCAACATTTATATGTTGATAAATTATTAGTTTTAGAAGCATGATTGGGAAAGATATGAAATTAACTTTGTGGCCAAAATTTGTAGTCAAAATTAAATTGTCTGGTTCAAGCAGTGCAATTATTTTTTCTGGTCAATTTTAAACGATCAAGCTGAGATAATGTAAACTTAATTTGTAATTTTTGTTGCATTTAAATATGGTTTTTGAGGGTCTGGTATATTCAAAGCAGGGTGGCAGATGGTGGTCAATTTCAGAAATGTTGGCACTAAAATATAGGAGCATGAAAATTAGACCAAACCTCTCTCAAATAATGAAAATATTCAATGTTATTTTCTCACTCTGATAACTGGTAGTTGTCCATCATCTGCTGCATGATAGCGCTTAGTAAGCCTTGTTGATTGGTAGATTTCAGTATAAAGCATTAGAGGGCAGACAATGCTGGTCAACTTCAGAACTTTTGGCATACTTATAGGAACAGCAAATTAAACTACATCTCTTTATTGACTGCTGTCTGCTGCACGATTAAGTGCTTTTATATATATAATTAAGCCCCTTCTATTAACAGATATGACATAGTTTACTAAAAAGAGCTCAGACTTCCTCAAACATAAAGAGTTTTTTGTTTAAAAACATTGTTTATGTTTGAAAATTATTTCCTTAACCTAAGCTAGGAATGTTAATGATTCTAATGTAGGGTCATTAGCACCTTAAAATTAGCGTTGCCATGAACAACAGCTTTTGAAATTTTGATGTAATTTTTCATGCAAGCAGGTTTACACGTACAAGTGGCTTTATGTTATTACTGCATAATGATTCGTCATAACTGAACACAAGCACGGAACTTACTAAACTAATCTTGCTTGGACCAGATAGGCATAGCTCTATCAGTACTGTTCTCCATAGAGGTCCAGTAAGGATCATCCTGTTTTGGTGCAGTGTGTTAAACACACCTTAGCTTGCTTAGAACTCAAGTTACTAAGAAGGTTGGCGTATGTATTAAGAGGCGATTTTTTTCTATGTCGCGTATTTGCAATGAAAAGCGTTCAAAACCTAATATCTATTTGGCACACCTCACAAAATTACTTTGTTTTAGCTCTATTTTCTAGTTTATAAAGCTAGCTTCCTTTTTAAATGCATCTGGCGGTTGAGAAACATAAAATAATCATAAAAGATTGAAAAATAGAATACAACTATTATACAGGAGGAAACCTAAACTAAACTAACTTTATTTATACTGGGCAGTTTTATCACATTACTAAACTGTTCTCCATAGAGGTCCAGCAAGGATCATCCCTTATTGATCCAGTGTGGCTACAGGAGACTGGTCTACCTAGAGAAAACTTGCAGTATTTGTTATCTAGAGTGCCAATTCCCATATCAAATCCAAATTTTGGATGTGACTGGGCATTTATCAATAGAATATCGGGCAATTTGTTGACCTTTTTGACCATCTAGGCCATCTTATTTTTGAAAATTTGTCTGACAAGATAACCCCCTTGACCCTGTGGGGGTCCTCATTGGTGATTCACCCTTCCTTGCTCGCAGGTCATGCCCTGCTTCATGACCAAAGCCCACTTAGCACCCCCCCTATCAAACCAAGCTGGGTCCCACCCCTGCATGTATGCACTAAATACTTGTTCCACTAACACCTCTTTTATTAATTTTATACTGAACATCTTTTAATGAACATGCATGAGAGTCAAATTGGGAGTAAAGGGAAATCGAGATTATTTTTTGGGCATAAATTCTTATGATATGTTTACGATTCCCGCCTGGTTCATCGCTTGCAAGAAATAGAGATTGTTTTTGTTTGTAATCAATCACCCATCAATGCCCAAAGGTTTCCCCTTAACAAGTAAAATCATCGGTAATAAGCTGGACCAATCTACCTGAAAAATACAATAAGAACTTCGACGTTTCGAGCAAAGGCCCTACGTCTGGAAATTAGTAGCGATACAAGTTGTAATAAACCTGCCACAGACTTGTACCAATGTTGTTTTCAACGACTTGTTGTCAGGATTCAGGATGTGTTCGCGCTGCTTGTTCCCAGCTTGTTGACAAATCGTTAACGGCTTGTTGACAACTTGCTACAAGGTTGTTGACTCAACAGACTTGTTACAAGCTGTTCCAGCAACTTGTTATCGTCCTGCAATTCAACAACTTGTCAACAAGTTGTGAGTGACAACCTTGTAGCAACTTGATAAAATGACAACATTGTTACAAGCTTGCTACAAGCCTGTTGCGAATACATCTTGTTGGCACGATGTGAGACGCCAATCAAATGGCCACCCTACAGTGTCCCCCAAATGCCCCTACCTAAAATCTCTTTCAAAAAGGCATAAATGTAAAATTATTAAAAAACATCTTTTCCCATTCTTTAGCCTGGTCAGGCCTCGTTAGGAAACATAAATCTAGATGACTGCCATGGTTTGACGAGTGCTGAATGTGATACGAACGAACCATTCAGCATTGGAGTCAAGACTTCAGCTAAAACGTATTACTTGAAAGCCGAGAATCGTTTAGAGATGGACAATTGGTGTCGTGTACTAAAACCGTTTGTCATAGCTTCACCTGCATACAAGTTTAATAAGAAATCACCAACAACTCGTACGCTTAGTTATCACGACGCAATGATTGGCTCTCCAACAAGTAAGCTCTTTTGACTGAGATAACTGCATTGCAATTCTCTGAGGGGGTTTGAATTGCTCCTCAAATGTAGGGGTCCAGTAATCAGTATAGATAGTATTCTACAATGATAGCAGTCGTGGTTTGTGTCTGAACTATCTGAAAACGATTCCGCAAAATTGAGCCTCTAAATACGGTGTTGGTTTTCATCCAGATTATTAAAAGTTAAATTAGTTTATATACAACGGGTTATACAATGGAAGTCTTTGGAAACGTTCACACACAGCGATTTGTCGGGTCGATTTTAGGTTTTGCTGAATGTTAATGACGAATATTTTCTGTTGATGATGTCACCAGATGACGTTTGCCACGTATTTTTCAAATATCATTAACGTGCATCTGAAATCGGCCCGACAAATCGCAACGTGTGAACGTACCTTAAGATAGTTTTACTTTCAATAATCTGGTGGGATGAGTGTCGCAATTGTTTCTCAAATGCATGGGTCCCGAGTAATCAGTATAGGTAGTATTCTACAAGAATAGCTAATGATGAAGCTGTCGTGGTTTGTGTCTGAACTACCTGAAAAATATTCAGCAAAATTGTGTACGTTCACACACAGCGATTTGTCGGGCCGATTTCAAATGCACGTTAATGATGTTTGAAAAATACGTGGTAAACGTCATCTGGCGACATCATCAACTGAAAATATTCGTCATTAACATTCAGCAAAACCTAAAATCGGGCCGACAAATCGCTGTGTGTGAACGTACCTTAAATATGGTGACAGCCATTCTTGCTTGAAATCATGACATAACACTGCATTGTCTGCCGTTGTTGATTTCAAGCAAGAACTACAAACGCCTGAATTGTACTCGCTGCATACCTCCGTCAGCAAAAGACAAGTATTCGTGCATAAATTATACATGCAATAATTACGAATTCAGTTCTCTTCAGTCGGGGAAAGCAAGATTAACTTTTGTAAATTTCTCATCTAATTTTCATCCAAATTGAACCAAATTTAATCGATTCGTCCTTCATTGGCCTATGGTCATCAGCTCCACAAATGTTCGTAGTAAACTGCTTGATAGCTAGTTTTTGAGTGGATCTGCCGACAGTCGACAGACAAACACACAAACACACACATGTGTGAAGGTGAAAACTTGATTTCCTGGCCGAGGTACAAATTATGTATGCCAAAAGTCGGCCGTGCTGAAGAAAACGTCGCATGCTTAAGCTCTCCAACACCATTGGTCAATGCAAACAAAGATTCTTTATAAATGAAAGTGTTTTGTCCCTTGAAAGGCATGTGTGCACTTCATATACAGAGAGCAAGGCTGTTTAGGACATGTGGCAAGTTGGTCTAGCGAATTTTTGGTCTAGCTAATTTTGAACTTTTGACAGCGTCGTCCGAGGTATCACCATATTACATATATCCAAGACAGGTATTAATACTTTCGTGTCCGTGTGGTTTGTGTCTGGACTATCTGAGAAGATTAAAAACAACAGGACGAGCGAATGCCCTTCGTCAGGAAGTCAGTGAACTTAGTGAGCTGACCACGATGTTGTTTGAAGGATCTAAATAGTTGAAAAATATTGAACAAATATCAAACGTTTTTAGCGAAGTCCCTTCGTATGGAAGTCACTAGCGACCTTAAGCACGCGCTGTTTTACGACGGGAACGTGAATAAAACGGCGCGAAAGTACTGGGGAGAGGAAAGATTTTCCCGTCGTAAAATAATGTAAACAAACATTAAGCAAGTGTTTGTTTTTACGACGGGAACGTTATGGCAGCCTAAATTTCAGCCGCTTACTTGATGACGAATATAAAGGCAGCGTCTGAAATTTAGACTGTCTTTACCAAATTTTCGGAGTATTGCTGAGAAAATATTTCTAGGAGAAATGGCCTCATTTAGAGAAGCCAGACTAATGTTGTTAGACAGTTACGACGATGGTTTAATAGAGGAAGATGAGTTTCTCATGTTGTACGATGTAAATACGTCAAAAAATCCGGTATTTCCCTACCAAAACTACGAAAGGTTTGAGCTGACCGACATGGATGAAGCCGAGTGCAAAGCAGAATTTCGTGTTGAGAAAAGCGACTTGCCTCAGTTAGCAGAAGCCTTACGGATTCCACAAGAGTTCAAGTGTGAACAGAGAAGTGTTTGTGATGGTATGGAGGGTCTGTGTATGCTTTTGAGAAGAATGGCCTACCCTTGCAGATACAGCGATCTTATCGCAAGATTTGGCAGACCAGTCCCCGAAATATCGATGATAACAACGACAGTGGCAGACTTCATCTACGATAACCATGCTCCCAGAATTACAGAGTGGAACGATAACATTTTGAATACAGATTGTCTTGAGCGCTATGCAGAAGCTATCCATATGAAAGGTAGTGCATTAAGCAATTGTTTTGGGTTCGTTGATGGCACTGTGCGACCAATATGCCGGCCAAACGTCAATCAAAGACAAGTCTACAACGGCCACAAAGAGTCCATGCTTTGAAGTTTCAATCTGTTGCGATTCCAAATGGTCTAATTGCTAACTTGTATGGTCCTGTGGGTAAGTTAAAGTATTCAGTAAAATATGTTTGTTACACTTTTGCCTAATTGACCTTGTTTCGTGTTTGCCTGCTTTACCAGACTACCCGGACCCATTGGGAGGGCCCCCAAGGAATTCTAAGGAGTCAGGAGAGGGAGGGTCTTGTGAGAAAATTCTGGTTAGTTGTGCCAAAAGGCGAGAGGAGGGGGAGGTCAGCCTGTAAATATGTATTTACGGGCCTCCAAAATGGGAATTTTTGCCGGGCCTGCAGGATAAACGCTTATTGGTCGAGTGGCTTATTTATTGGCATGTCATAATTGCATGATGTATGAATTAGTTAGTTGCATGCTTGAAGGTTGCATTGTAGCTAAATCTGTTAAAATCAATCTCATTATTGACATACTTTTTTGTAGAGCTAAAAAGACATGATGCAGCTATGCTGGTGGAGTCCAGTCTCCTGGATAGTTTGCAACAACATGCTTTCTCACACATAGGTCAACCATTATGCATCTATGGAGATCCTGCATATCCTCTCAGTACATTTGCAAGCCCCTTACAGAGTTGCTGTGTTGACACCACAAATGCAGGAATTCAACAGGTCTATGAGTTCTGTGCGAACATCAGTGGAATGGCTTTTTGGGGATATCATCAACTACTTTAAGTTTGTGGACTTCAAGAAGAATTTAAAAATTGGGCTGTCATCAGTTGGCAAGATGTATGTAGTCTGTGCAATTTTAAGAAATGCTCTAACCTGTCTTTATCAGAATCAAACCTCCTACTTTTTTAATTTGGAGCCACCAACCTTGCAAGAATATTTTAGATAGTGGGTTTAAGGTGTGGTTTGATATATTATAATGAGTGTTAGAAGAAGTGTATGCAATATTAACTACAATGAAAATAATGAGACCCCCAAAAAACTATTTTACTAATTTTTGCCCTACACTGTTTGGCAGCAATAAAAATTCCTGCATATCTGTCACTGCAGTGATTACTTATAATTTAAATACCAACACTTCAACAGGTAAAGTGTCATGAGATAGACAACATTTTACTATGATTGGGTTACAATTAAGTTAACCCAATTTAATTAATATCAATTGATGACTAAAATCATATGGCTTTAATAGACGTTGCATTAGGTGCTTCTTTATAATATTTATTAGTATAATAAAATAATTACAAAATAATTTAATGTTGATATTTATTACATTTGCAATGTATGTAAATAATTAAAAAAAATTATTAGAAAATATTAAAAGGGAGGTCAGGTCCATTCTGCATATATGTGCAGGCGGACTAGACCGCCTCTTTAAATATTTTTATTTATTAAAAAAACTCAATTTTTGATAATTTCATTAAACAGAAAACAATATAAGTTAACTTTATAATGTCAATGTTATTAAATTATTTATTGTTCAATAAAAATTATTTATTGTTCATCATACCAAACAATTTGATCATCATCTCATTTTGTTGTTGTTGCTGCATTTGAATTTGTTGTTGTTGCTGCAACATCATCACCTGGAAGGTGTCCATTTGCTGCTGTTGTTGTTGTTGCAAAGTCGTCATCAGCTCGTCGTGTCTTTGACTTGCTGCCTCTATTTTCCTTTCTTCCAATTCAATCCTTTTCTTCTCCACATCCATCATCTTCTCATGTTTCTCCTTCAAATAGTTGACAGTGTCACTCCCGTTGCTTCTTTTTCTTTGTTGGTGTTATTCCACTTTCAGCCATCTTCCTCTTTTGTGTTCCACCAAGGCTTTCCATAGCTTTCTTCCTGATATCTGCTGCTTTATCTTTCTCTGCTTCATTGGCAACCTTCTTTAACTTCCCCTCCTGTCGTAGCCCTTCGGCAGCATCTTCCTTTTCCATCACCGCCTCCAATGCCCTCTCCACCTCACTCATCTCTACGTCTATCCCACTCGCCTTTTCCTCCATCTTCAATTTTCTCCTTAGTCCACTTGCCAACAGGTTGTATCGATCTCTCACTGCCCGCTTGTCAACCTTGAAATATAAAGCTTCCACTCCAGATAGGTTTTCCACCACTTCAGCCCATTTATCACTCCTCTTTACAGTCCCCTTCTTCGTTCCTGTGAAAACATCAACCCCGATTATCTCCCTGCACAACATCTCGTCATGCAGATCCGTCCATACCATCGGGGTTGGTTTCTTAGCTCTAAAATGACAAATTATAATGGTATGTGAGTGGTAAATTATTAGAAAACATATGACATCATACCATGTATTCACATGTATGTCATACCATTTTATATACAGAATATATTTTAGCACTGTACATACAATATAGACCCCTTATTTACATTTTGCTAGCACGGTAGTACTGAAGCAAGTAACTTTGACTTGTAATTAATTCAAAACAATTATGATAAACGCCCAAATTTTATTGCTGGCAGTGACAGGAATACCCTGACCTAAATAATGGTATCAGTTTTAATACTATGTAAACAAATTACAAATATTAAAACGAAGCTCGTTTGGGGAGCCTTTTAAAACTTTAGGTAGCTGTCAGAAAAAGTACAGTCAAAGACAATGGTTTATCGTTTCTCAATTTGGCAACTTAACAGCTCCAAGAAGCACATATAAATACAACTAAAGTATTGAACTATATATTTTATATTAAATAGTCCTTTGAATACTAGCGGCTAAATAAAGGAATTGCGCATTTATACTATATAAGTAATTTCACCTTATAGAAGCAAACTATAAATACAATTTATTGTCGTAAAGTTTTCAGCTGTTCGTAGTGGTCTAGCGGTACGCTCTCTGGCATGTACGCACGTGTTCTTGGGTTCGATTCCTCGTTCTTTTCTTTTCACGTTTTACGATTTTTTTTCACAATTTTTTTTTACAATTTTTTTCTATTTGTAATTTGTAAACATTTATTAGGTTGGTTAGGGTTAGGTTTGGGGTTAGGGTTAGGGTTGGGGTTAGGTTTGAGGTTAGGTTTGGGGTTAGATTTGACGTAAGGGTTAGAGTCAGGCTATGCGGGCAAATGCGCAATTCCTTTATTTAGCCGCAAGTCTTTGAATCGTCACAACGTCAAGGCAAATGCACTTGGTCTTGAGTTGTCGCTAGTGTTTTCACTTCTCAGACTTCTCTGTTTCAAGAGTATACCGACAATATTTAATACACCGACGGTGAACAAGTTTTAACACGCTCCATGGTCGATAACTTTATTTTTTCGCCACGATATTATAAAATTAGGTTGAAAACAATAGCTTGGTACCCACTTGGACGGCGCCTTTGTTGTTGGTCCCGTGACTGCTTGCATAATTTATTTGTTGACCTTTCTTTGACCTTGTTTAGATTATAAATAAATTCATATTAGAACAAAACAAGTTGCCATTTAAACCAAAAATGATGTTTCAATAAAAAATAAAACTTACTTGGGATAAAAACACTATTTTTGTGGAAAAAAAGTTTTGCTTTTGCTACGACGGCAAAAAGTATCAACTCCCGTTGTAGGCAGCGACGGCGACGGGGAAAATGCAACCAAAACCTCGTGTCCAGACTCCTTGCTGCTTCCGGTCGAGCGTTCCCGTCGTAAAACAGCGCGTGCTTAAGGTCGCTAGTGTGTCTGCGCTGAAACGGTTAATAGTAGAGCCCGACATGCACTCATTCAAGATATCAGTGAACGTTACTTCTGACGAAGTTCAACACTTCAATGCTATCAACTTCCTCACGAAGGGCCTTCGCTCGAAACATCGAACCACGGCAGCTTATTGTAGAATACTACCTACACTGGAACCCCTCGTTTGAGATATCTTTTTCAGGTAGTTCAGACACAAATCACAGCAGCTTATTGTATAGAATACTACCTACACTGGACCCCCACGTTTGAGATATCTTTTTCAGGTAGTTCAGACAAACCACAGACGTTTATTGTATAGAATACTACCTACACTGAACCCCCCACGTTTGAGATATCTTTTTCAGGTAGTTCAGACAAACCACAGACGTTTATTGTATAGAATACTACCTACACTGAACCCCCACGTTTGAGATATCTTTTCCAGGTAGTTCAGACAAACCACAGACGTTTATTGTATAGAATACTACCTACACTGGACCCCCACGTTTGAGATATCTTTTCCAGGTAGTTCAGACAAACCACAGACGTTTATTGTATAGAATACTACCTACACTGGACCCCCACGTTTGAGATATCTTTTCCAGGTAGTTCAGACAAACCACAGACGTTTATTGTATAGAATACTACCTACACTGAACCCCCACGTTTGAGATATCTTTTTCAGGTAGTTCAGGCACAAACCACAGAAGCTTATTGTATAGAATACTATCTACACTGGACCCCCACGTTTGCCGAGATATCTTTTTCAAGTAGTTCAGACATAGACCACGTCATCTTATTGTAGAATACTACCTACACTGGACCACCACGTTTGAGATATCTTTTTCAGGTAGTTCAGACACAAACCACGGCAGCTTATTGTAGAATACTACCTACACTGGACCCCCACGTTTGACAGATATATTTTCATGTAGTTCAGACACAAACCACGGCAGCTTATTGTAGAATACTACCTACACTGCAGGACCACCACGTTTGAGATATCTTCAATTAATGATTGACCAATTGTCTAAGAGTTTGGTATTATATTATTTGTTCAAGATATCGTACAACAACGAAAGACCAGTCTATCTCGAACAGTATCAGTTCCATGGCAAGCAACTTCAACAGATCACAAGGCCTTGGGGTCAAGTAATGCCGCTATGAAACGATGGTCTGCCACTGAAGAAATCTTAGTTAAGGTCAGTGCTGCTGGTCAGTACACTGCATGGGATGATACGAATTAGGGATTTTTGGGCGTCTCGTTCTATAGAATCAATGGTAGAAGGTGTTTTGTAGATGGAATATTCGAACGAAAATTTATATACATTTTAGCGAAGGCCTTTCGTCAACCGCCGAATCTTCGTTATACTGGCGCAAAAAATGTACGACTGTTTGATTTAGCATAACATAAGAACTAAAAGAGCTATTACACTTAAATAAGTTTCTTTGCATTCAGCGATGTCTAACTTAAATTTTGATATATGCCATGCGCATTTGCATGCAATATTGACTGAGATAGCTGCGTTTAAACCTGAGTGAACATTTTTGGAACTGTCGAGAATTAGCTAAAAACGGCCTATTAAACTAATTTGATAATCGTTACCATTTTATCGTAAATATTATTTCAATGAAGTGAAGTTGAAGTTAGAAATGTTTCTTGAATATATATATACTCTTTTATTCTAACATTTGGCCTTCTAACTTCACTTCATTGAAACGAATACTTTACGTAAAATGCTAATGGTTATCAAATTATTTAACAGGCCATTTTTAGCTAATTCTCGACACTTCCAAAAATGTTTACTCAAGTTTAAACGCAGCTATCTCGGTCAATATTGCATGGAAATGCTCATGGCATATATCAAAATTTAAGTTGGACATCGCTGAATGCAACGAAATTTGTGTTAGTTTTAAAAATCTTTTAGTTTTTAAGTTATACTCAATCAAACGGTCGTACTTTTTTTTTGCGCCACTCGGTACACTTCTGATTATAATTTTGTCTCTGTCGTACATATGAAGAGTGATTTCACTCATTTCAGACATTTGACTTTAAGCCCCGTTTCCTCCTCTTGACGTATGTGATTTACTGGTTTGGCTGACAAGAGCAAGACTATTGGCTCGTATCTGGTGAAAAGTGTAGTTGCATGCAGTGAACTCTAAGTAAACTGGAACGCTAACTCCTATGATCAAGTCCTATGATTCGTTGAAGCCAAGCTAGTTTTTCTGAGGTTTGAGTTGAAATATTTAACGCCGAACATTTGGCTGTATATGAAATTGAAGCTATTAAAAAGTTCTATTTGATATAAAAACTTCAAGACTTTAGGCAAAATGGAAATACTTAAAAAATGCAAAAACAACCGCAATTTTTTAAAATACGGCAAATTTTCCCTCAAAGTTTTAAGTATTTCCCTTTTACCTAGAGTCTTGAAGTTTTTATATCAAATATAACTTTTTAATAGCTTCAATATCATATACAGCCCCATGTTTGGCGTTAAGTATTTCAACTCAAACCTCAGAATTAAGCTGGCTTCAATTTCCCCCCTGCGTTAGCGTTCCAGTCTATTATATTTTAGTCTATTATATTTTAGTCTATTATATAATCACTTTATATTTTAAATTTAGAGGGAAGTGCCAGACAGGATTACCAAAAGCAACGCACGAACTCCTGAAGAAACGAAAACCAAAGATTCTGCAGAGAAACAAGCTGAAACTCAACCCGACCCGGCATTACAGCCTTACTACACTGATCTCTATGTAAAGCCTGAACCGTCGTCACAAAACGACGAAACGAGTAGTCCAACTTTAACACTGGAATCCGAACTTGCAGAGGCGAAACGCGTTGCAAAACACGATCAAGCAAAAGCTGAAATGTGCTCGAAAAACTTAACTGATACTAAAAAACAACTCGTAAAAGCCAACAATGTTATAAGTATTCAAAAAGTAAACGTAGAAGCGCTTACAACAGAAGTCGAGACCCTTAAAACGCGGTTAAGAAAAAGTGACGAAAAAATTGACAAGCGTTTAAAGGAACTCGAGTTTCCCACCTGTAATGGAAACACGTCCCGCGATAGTATCGAATCCGGCTTTATTAAAATACAGTCTAAACTACAAGAGAACGAAAAGGCGTTAATACGTCGGACACGCGAGCTGGAAAAGGCGAATGAAAGTCGCAAGAAAGTCGCGAAACACACGCGCGCCTTACTGGTGGAACTCGAGGAAAAATTGACGGAGAATAATCAGCGAATTACAGAACTCGAAGAGATGTTAATGAATAAGACTTTGGATTTACAATACGAGAAGGAGGAAAGACAACGAATTGAGCGGGAAAGTGGACAACTTGTGAAAGATCTAAGTGCTTCAACATTGCATTCAAAACAGCGGGAAATTACAAAGCGAAGTACAGAGCTACTACAACAAGCGAAAGACGAACACAAACACTCGAAAAACGAACAGAAAAATCAACAAGAAATCGAAAGCTTGAACAAAAAACTCGAATGGAAGAGCTCGGAGATTCAAAGCCTGCGACAGCAGTTAGCTACCCTCTACAAAAAAGACGGCGAATTTCGCGCGCTCGAGGTGGCGTATAAAAAGGCGAATGAGCAAGTGGGTGTTTTGAGAACTGAGTTGGAGTTGGTTAATGAAAGTTATAGTAAGGAGAAAACAAAGTGCAGCGAATTTGACAGCAAGATGCATGATATTCTTCTTCAGGTGTGTATGTGTTTAAAGCCCTGGTCAAACGAGAATGAGAGTTGATGAGAGTTGGCAAGCGAGAGTTTGCATGAGAGTTTCATCAACTCTCATGTCCCGGTCAAACGAGAACAAGAGTTGCATGAGAGTTGACTGGATATTACCACGCGTACCGGTCAAACGAGGGAAAACTCTCATCAACTCTCATCAAAATTCGAACCAGCTCAAAGTTGATGATACTTGTTGAGAGTGCGTGAGAGTTGATGAGAGTTGATGAGAGTGCATGAGAGTTGATGAGAGTTGATGAGAGTGCATGAGAGTTGACGAGAGTTGATGAGAGTTGACGAGAGTTGATGAGAGTTGATGAGAGTTGATGAGAGTTGATGAGAGTTGATGAGAGTTGATGAGAGTTGATGAGAGTGCATGAGAGTTGATGAGAGTCGATGAGAGTTGATGAGAGTGCATGAGAGTTGATGAGAGTTGATGAGAGTTGATGAGAGTTGATGAGAGTTGACGAGAGTTGACGAGAGTTGACGAGAGTTGACGAGAGTGCATGAGAGTTGATGAGAGTTGATGAGAGTTGATGAGAGTTGATGAGAGAGTTGACGAGAGTGCATGAGAGTTGACGAGAGTTGACGAGAGTTGATGAGAGTTGACGAGAGTTGATGAGAGTTGATGAGAGTTGATGGGAGTTGATGGGAGTTGATGGGAGTTGATGAGAGTTGATGAGAGTTGATGAGAGTTGATGGGAGTTGATGGGAGTTGATGTGAGTTGATGAGAGTGCGTGAGAGTTGATGTGAGTTGATGTGAGTTGATGAGAGTGCGTGAGAGTTGATGAGAGTTGGCGATCAAACGCGAGCGAGAGTTGCAACTCTTATTGATTCTCATCAACTCTCATCCTCCTTTGACCGGGACTTAAGTCTTGTTTGTTTGATGTTGGCTCAATTTGCACTAGAAACGGCCCATCCGTCTAACAGATCGTCCGTCTTAAGGCTGCGACTTGCAACGCAATTTCGGACCCAGAGCGATGTTAGGTAAAAAGTATATTCGCAGAGAAATTGTGAGCATGAATCTCGTTTTACTTTGCTGATATTTTTCTTGCTAAACATACCCAGAAGGCAACAAAGAAATTAATGAGAATGGTAATATCGGTGGCATGGCCGGATTTTGAGGGGAGGTGTCCCCTGGGATAGTTTTGCACCTCCCCTGCAAATTCATACACCTCCCCTTGTTAACAGTGAAATGATGAATCAAAGTCAAAATTTAATATTGAATAATAATAGAACCATTACAACCAACTTGCCAAGTTTGATCAAACACAAGTTCAATTGGATGAGTCATACAATCATAGTGCATAGATACATTACATTACATTACAAACATAAAGCCCAAATTTGTTACTTCAGGGGGTATGTCTTAAACCCTAAAATCCAGGGGCCCACCCTTCCAGGGGACCGGGACGCTGCATCTCATTTTCCACCTCAATTTTTGTCCACCTCATTTTCCACCATGTTCATCAAAATTCGGCCTTGATCGGTGGAGTGAAATGCGGGCCATGTTCACTGTTTTTCTGTGCGTACATTTCTACACAACATGGCATTGTATACTAATATTCTAATTCGTTTCTTTGAAAGGTGACAGAAAAAGAGCAGGAAGCAAAACAGTCAAAGCAACAAAATTTGGAACTGAAATCCGAAATCGAAAGAACACGGCAAGAATGCGACACACAAGTCTTACTTCTGCAGGAAGACAACGAAACCACTAGAATACGATTACGTGAAGTACAAGAAGAACTCGACGCTTTACACACCGAAACGGATGGTGGAAATCCTGAATTTGAGGAATTGTCGCGTGATTTTGAAGAACTGAAATCCAAGTCACAGAAAAGTGAAAACGAGTTTAGGAAATTGCGAGACACTCAAATGGAAACAGTTCGCGACTTCAATAATGAAAAGAATAAGCGACTTAAAGTCGAGCAAGGATTTGAAGAAAAAATTCTAGAATTGGCGAATTCTCAGAAAGAGGTCGAAAAGTTTCGGGAATCGTCAGGGAAAGCGGAAGGGAAGTTTGAAAACGAATTTAAGCGGGTTAGCGAACTGGAAGGGTTGTGTAAAAACACTAAGGAAGCAAATGAAATTCTGGAGGCTAAAAATCTGCAAGAGTTGGGTGAATTGCAAGTGAGAATTGAAAACTATCAAGCTAAAATGAAAGAAGTAAGGGGAATGCTAGATGAAAGGAATAGAGAAGTATTGGATCTAAATAAAGAGTTGGAAAAGCGAGTTAAAGTTGAGGAAACTGTTTTGAGTAGAATTGAGAGTGTTGAGTCAAGTTTAAGTGAAAGCCATGCTGAGTTAGTTGGCTCGAATTCCAAGGATGCTCAATCAAACATTGATGAAAGTATACGGGATAAAACCAGTATTTTAGATGCTGTAGAATGCTTAAGCAAGAAAGTTGAAATTCTAAACAGTTCCCTAAAGAAAGAAAAAGAGAAAAGCAGTACTTTAGAACAAAATTTACAAACGAAGGAATCCATCCCTAGGAGATGTAGCGTTTGTGAAAAGAGGAAAAATGATAATACTAGTCTTGTGCAAGATCTTGAGGACACAAAAGCAAGCCATCGTAAAGAATTGGAAAGGTTGCAGGACTCTATAAGCAGTGAGGCACAGACGTTGAAGAGCACCGCAGAAGAGATGAAGTTAAAGTTAACATCCAAAGTGATATTACTGCAGTCCGATATTAGTGAGCTGAAAGCAAAACATGAACGGGAGTTGGCTCAAGACAACGAACAACATCAGCAAGAGGTAAGTAAATCCCCAAACAGATAAGAAATTATTTCTCGATAAGTTCCAATTTCTCGTATGTCGGTTTTTCTTGATAACGAGTTTCACACATACATACATACATATATTATTCAGTTCACTCCCCGTCGGGGCTTTTCAGTGACCGATTACATCAAGTATTTCGCTTACCTATATTACGTACTTAGCCTACACTATCTATTTTTACAACAATTGTGATATTACTTTCCTAATCTATATATCCTAACCCACCCAGTCAACTTTCCCTGTGGGAGGAAACCGGAGTGCCCGGAGAAAACCCACGACTTTCGGCAGAGCGCTGACTTACTCTTTTCACATGAGTAGCGTCCCAAGCGAGAATCGAACCCACAACTCAGAGGTGAAAGGCGCTTGCTCTGACGACTGCGCCACCGAAGCCCCGATTTCAATGATATTGTTTGATACTATGAGAAACAGTATGTTTTGTGATCGCGAGAACGCCGATCGGTAGTCGAGGCATCTGACAAAACATACTGTTTTCTCGAGGTCACAGTACATAAGTGCTTCATATTATCATACCAAGTGTCAAAGGAATAAATAAGTAAGACGTTAGCTTTTTATTCTTGGACGTTTAACGTTTGAACCTTAGAAATAATAGGTCAATTCTTAAATTGCAAAATGTTAAAGTCGGTCAAAGTTGTCAACGAGGAAGAGTTCGATCTCAAGGAAAACTTAAGGCGAGCCTTTCGAACTTCTTATACCCGAACTGTTCTTTATTCATACATAGAGAATAATACATGGGTGCGCGGAAATACCAGATTTATTTCGAGTGTTGAACATGATATCTCACGAGTGAGCGCAAAATTTTCTATTTATTATATAAAGGACAGTCTTTTCAAACAAAATAAAATAAAATATCCATTTTCATAAACTTCAAAAGCGATAATTTTCACATGTGAGATTATCATAAATAATCTCACATGTGAGATTATCAGTTTTATCAGTGCTCGAAATCTCTATAAAGCACTGTACTTTATATAATAAAGTAATTTATACTATCTCTATTTATGTTTGCCGTTGTACATTCGTTTGGTGGAATGCAGAAATGATTGCCTGTCTGTTTTTTTCCCTGTCATCCAATTTCTTGTTTTGTCTGTCCGTTTGTTTGGCCATCTCGTTTTACTTTACCGATATTTTTCTTGCTAAACATGCCCAGAAGGCAACAAAGAAATGAACGAGAATGATAATATCGGCGAAGTGAAACGCGGGCCATGTTCAATGTTTTTCTGTGCGTACATTTCAACATAACATGGCTCTGTGCAGAAATTGCGTTGCAAGTTGCAGCAAAAAATGCCCTCGTGTAACATGGCCTTAGATTCAATATAACTGTGTTTATTTTATTAAAACTATATTTATCCACGCTAACCTCTTCAGCTAATACTGATTCCCAAGGGGGGCGTGACAACAGCATAAAAACTATATACAAGCATTAAATTGTAACAAATAAACTGGAAATATAAAGAATATAAACAATATGAAGAAGGATGAATATTAGGATAGGCTAGTGGTAGGCCATTCCAAAGTTTTGCTCCACTATAAGCATTAGTTTTACCAAATATAGCTGAAGATCTGAGTTGCGTAAATTGTAGTTGTGTTGAGAATAGGACGATTTTCAAAGATTTCGGTTAGAATAATAGACAATTTGCATTGTGCTTGCCCTTGAGTAATTTTATACACGAGTCTGGCCTTCATAACTAATCTGCGTCCCTTTAAGTAATGCAGTTTGCATTGATGTACTTCTAATAATTCGAGGTAATAATAGAATATTATCTTTTTGTTTAAAGGTTGAATCATGGCGAGGAAAACACGGCCATGAGCTAAACGAACTCAACCAGCGACATAAACAAGACGCTGAGTCATTGCAGGAGCAACACGAACATGAATTGAATCACCTAAACGAACGGCATAAGCAAGATGTCGAGCTTTGGCAAGAGAAATGCGAGTCCCTGAAAGGTTCCAGTAATGACGAGATCGACAATCTTCGTGAGAAACTTGGACAGCTCGGAGCACAACTAGCCAGCGAACGTGAGAGGTGGGTGGATATGTATTTTTTAGAATCAATTTCTGACAAGAACTGAATGTACAATTAGTTAATGTATAATTTATGCATGTATAATTTATGCATATATAATTTATGCATGTATAATTTATGCATGTATAATTTATGCATGTATAATTTATGCTTGTATAATTTATGCATGTATAATTTATGCATGTATAATTTATGCAAGTTACTTGCCGTAATTTGCTAACGGCGCATGCGCAGTCTCTGAGTTCCCTCTAGTTAGTTTATAGATTGATTTATTTCATAACTATATGAAAGATCATGTCTTGGGGCTTTAGTTGTCAGATGATACCTTTTTTTCTATCATTCCGAATAAAAATAGCCAAATACGATCCGATTAAAAATGATTAAAAAATTGCTGGTCGAAATCGCATTTTTAAACTTCGGGAATTGAGGGCAAAACTATTTATTAAAATGATTCTCATTTGGAATTCAAATTCAAGAATATTAGTTTTTTAAGTCACCCTAATGTATGGGTTTTGATCAAATTATATTTCAAAGATCGGACATGGGTGGTATGGTGACAGCCAGTGTCGTCCTAGTATGCTTTCGTCTTGGTCACATTTGAGCTGCGTCCTTCGTAATTCGGCTCTCGGAAAGATATTAAAGATGAAAGAAAGATGACAGATAAATTTCCAATTCACAACTTTGTATAACTCACATGCCTAGTTACTATTGTTCTAGTTTGCGAAAACATCGAATAGAACAAAGGTAACTAAGCTTTAGAATGATCTACATGAGTGAATAGCTCTTATACATAATTCTAATCCTTAGTTACCTTTGTTTTATACAAAGTTGTGAATTGCGTAGCAACGATGTAAACAGCGTTAGCCAGGCGTAGCGCCCCCTACCTTTACAAGCTCGACTTTTCCTTGCCCCATCCGCTTAGTCCTCCCCCTTACCTACTCCCCCCCCTGTAAACTGCAATATTAGCTACATGATACATATTGCACGTTCAGTGTTTGTTCAAACCCTTGAAATTGTAACAGTTCGAGGAGAAGGTCACACAGTGTTGCGATTCAGTGTTGTTGATATTACTCAGATAGTCCCCCAGTGCCCGTCCTAAGCAAATCCCGCTGCGATTTTGATGGCATAAGGTTAGCGAGGGCAGCGATTCAATCCTATTCATCCGTGCTGAGATTTTGCATTCCCTCGAACATTTGTGCACTGGTGAAGCATTTTCCCAGAGATTTTTGGCCAATTGGCTGTCTCTCGCATCATGCTACCGACTTGCCTATAAGCCATACTTGACAGGCCAGTCAAATATGCTAAAGTGTGGGTATGTATACATTATATGTTATATATTGCTAGATTGTGTTGTTATTACGTGTTTGCCGGTTCGATTGCTGTGTATGTCTGTATGGCAGTCTAGGGAATTGTACGAATATTTTGTACAAAATTCTCACATTCTTCCAAGATCCTTATTTAGTGACCATCTACCAAACAAATGGTACATTTTTCTGCCAGAAACAAAGCACCCAAACCTCTTTACCATGAAACAGATTAAACCTGCGCTTTGAGAATTGCAATTAATTTGATTGAATGATGAAACATTAGACACTGTGAGGCATCGGCTAACGTTGGGCATATACTGTTATCTGTGCGATCAAGCGCGCTCGCCTAAGCACACAAGTTTAAGACTCAGCACTCCATTGGAACTATTCGGCAAATATCATCGTTTAACTTCTAAAGTGGTTCGTCTATTTGAGTATTTGGATCCAAGGCTAAATGTAAGTGTCAGCATTTATATTATGTGTCTACATGCGAATAGCACATAGGCAGGGCTAATCTCTATAGACTGTAGACTATGGTATTCGTCTACTGCATTGCAAACCCGGCTTACTGACATTACTCGTTTCATGCCATGGGCAAAATCTGTTTTCCGTACATAGCTTGGCAAGAGGCGCCAAGCCAGTTAGGCTAAGGCTTATGAATCGTATTTTTTCTCCGATCGACCAGAGTGAACATTTTCCAGATGGCTGGCTGGAATTTTGTTGCGAGCTGTAGAAGGATTTAGTAATGACCATTTGGTCATTGACATCCATTACACTCGAACCTCAGTGTAATACGGACCCTCAGTGTAATACGGACACCATGAGAGGGATAAAGGTGCGTATTAGAGGTGCCCCCGTAATATATATAGGTTTGTATGATCAACTGAAACTACTTGAAAAATATAACTCGTTATATATTATATTGTTCAGGTATAGTTTGATCATAAATCTTCAAGCATATCGTTTATCGCTATCTGTACTAGAACCACGCATTTCGTATTATAAACTGAGGTTATTTTTCAAGAAAATTGACGCACTCGCGTGCATAGGAAACTGTCTGTATTGGAGAAAAGTCCGTATTATTGAGGTGTCCGCAAGAACAGGTTCGACATAGCATTGCATAGGGCTTTGAAGAGAAATAAATGCCTTTGCGAGCGCCGTAGGCCTTGTTCGAGCTTTGTTTAGAACGGCAAACTTTGACAGCATTTCACCTCTTGTAACTAACACTTGCATTGCGACTAGTAACACTCTATGGACAGTATATGGAGTATAAAGTGACTTTATAGACTTAGTGCACTTCTAAATCGGAAAACCATAATCGTATAAACCTCATCAAAGCTAGTTCCTTCTAGGCCTAATTTTCATTTTGCAAAATTTAGTATTCAATAGTCCTTAAATTTCAAAAAATCTACATTAGTATATGAAACGTCCTTGAATTTAAATAACCTTGCATTTATTAAGAATAATGTAGAGGTATATATACTCGGGCTGACACATTCTCCTTTCCTGACACATCCGTGGGTGAAGGGCATGAAGAGGCATACTTCTAAATCGGTAAATCGCTTCAGTTTCCATGCATTTCATAACCCACACACTTTTATTTTTTGCAGTATCAGTTTTTGCATGGAATTCCTGGCAATTTGCCCTTAAAATTACGTATTTACGCCATGAATAGTCCAAAAATTGGCCTTAAAATTTATGTTCAGATTAAGGGAAGAGCCTTGCATGGATGTAATTGATATATTTTTGTGGAAAAACGCTAAGTATATTTCTTTCGTAATATTTCGATGCGTAAGCACAAATTTTCATCAGTGCGGATAATACGAGAGAAGATTTCAATTTGCACGTCCCGGTGGCTTTTATATAACTGAAGATGTTTCATGATATGCTGTCTTAAACTGTTTTAAATACAGTTAGACCTCTCGAATACGGACACCGGCTGAAAGGACACGGCAAAGTATCCGTATTATAGCTATAGGGAGGTAATAAAATCTTGAATGCGTTGTTCAAGTCCAGTGTATTGGTATATATAGCGATAGACGATATTCTTGAAGGTTTGTATAGGATTAAACTATACCTGAAAAATGTATAACAACAACATCGACGTTAGGGGCGAAGGCCAGCAAAGCGCGAAGAATATCGCTTTAGAGAAGTGTCCGTATTATAGAGACTTTCTAAAAGAAAATATATGCGAGTTATGTATGTGTTAGGACATTGGAAACTGTCCCTAACAGAGAAGTGTCCGTATTAGAGAGGTGTCCGTCATAAGAAGATGTTCGAATGTATACGAATGCACTTGTAAAATGCGATTTAAAGTCTCAATTTCTCTGCAAATGCACTATCACATGACCGATTGCTCTTTGTCCATAATTGCATGCGTTGAAAGTTGCATGAAATTGCCTCGTAATGACAACGGTTTTGTACCTAATAATGTATGACATATGTAGCAATTATAAGTTGCAAGCCTTCCTGCATGGGGTGAATGCTTGTCGTTACTGTGTCCAGTTTTGTACTTATAAGGCTCTTTTTGACTTCGTTTAAGCTGACTTGCTTTGTACTGTATAATGATGTCTATGGTATAATATATACAAAAATGTTTAGCATATAAATAGACCATTATATAATAAGCAACATAGTTTATTAGTCTCGCCCTTGGAGACAAACTTAAGTCAGTTGCTGCAATTGTATATATGTGCAAGTTACTGCAAAAATATGTATTATTATCGATGGTTTAATCTACAACAGAAAAACTTAGGCACGTCAAGAAATATATACATCATGAGCGGCCGTTTTGTATAAAATATGTTGCGTGTGATATAAGATATATTATTCGTCTTGAAAACATTTGTAATTGTATTCTTTAGTAATCTTAAAACCATAAATCACATTTGGTGAGAAAAATTGACTTAAAGTTTATGTAAATCAGCCGGGTTTTGTATCCGATGCACAAGCTCCTTCAGTCTTCACGGTCATAATTTCCTTTGTGTTTTCCTTAGTCGTACACTTGGAGACAGACTTGCGATTGTATAAGTACTGTATAACTATATGTCTTCAAAATATGCATTTATTTTGGTTCCTTGTACAACAGAAAAGCTTCGAGAACTTGGGGTTCTTTCTACTGCATGGCTTAGCGTTAGTTTTGATTTCAAGGACAGGGAATGTTCATTACAGCTTCATTTACCGGGCTGGCATTTCATAGCGATGACCCTCGCAACCTGTAGCTATATAGACGTTCTAGAACGCTCCAGGCATTTATTAAATTGTAACTGTTTATGTTGCCATCTCACGTTTGAACATTATATGCGTACATTTGTTCTTCGGGTGGAGTAAATATTTGTCTAAAAACAATTTAACATACAGTATTTAACATATTTGTTACTTAAAATGCCACTGTTGGTGTATATTTGTGCAGTGACGTCAAGCATCCGCGCAATATCGTTTTGCGCATCCGCGCAAAAACTAGAAGGCAATATTTCTTCCCCGCGCGATTTGCAAGGATTCCAATCAGGCACATACGCTTGTGGGATTACATTTTTTGTTTATATGACATATATATCTTTGTTTTGAAACATATTCTATATCAGTTTTATATCGCTACAAAATGGATTTTTTACCTCACGATTTTAACCTGACCTTTTGAGTGCTATTTTTCAAAACTAAAAATCGGTGATGTACAAAGTTTTCATTTTCATGTACAATATGATTAGATTAAAATACTTAAGTCTATTAAATAACATCAGCGACCACGTAGAGAAGTGGAGGCAGTTTTGCCCGAGTAGGTTTGCCAGTTGACCATTGCAGTTCTGCTAGTTTGACTGTTATAGCAATAACACGAAATTATAATCAGACAACTGCATCTTGGAGGAATGGAATTCAGGTCGCTGACACTGAGTGCTGACCATGGTCTGAAAATAGGCCAGCAACTGCTCGAAAGATAAGCCTAGCCCGATAAACGACCTGATCAGGTGGTTTAAAACATATAAAAACAAACAAACAATAGTATTGGCAAATATATTGTCATATTCTCAGACCCGTGGGTTTATTTTCCAGACATTTATCTCTGCTCGCATCAAATTCACATGTCTTCGGGTTGTTTTAAATGCGATGTATTGCCTCCGCCCTCTGATAAGCAGTCACACTTATACATATTGTTTTATATTGCTCTAGTAACGAACGAAGGATTGAAACGCTCAAGCAAGACTACGAAGCCGGAGGCCCTGAGCGCGAGGTGAATAAGAATGGAGTTGTAAGCGTGACAAAATTTGAAGAAGTTGAAGAAAAGCATCATAAAGAATTAGATGAAATTAAGGTTGGTAAATTGAGTGTAACTTCATGGTTAAAGTACGTCTCTTATATTCATACTGGATATTTATACTCCATCTGTTCTAAACTGTTCTCCCTAGAAGTCCAGCAAAAGCCATCCCTTATTGGTCCAGTGTTACCTAAACAGTGTTACCTAAACTAAACGAGGGTTATCTGTACTGGATAGCTGCCTCTATCAGTTCTAAACTGTTCTTCCTAGAGGTCTAGTAAAGGTCATTCCTTCTATATTTGTCAAGTGTTTCTGCAGAAGCAACCTAAACTAAACGAACTTTATTTATACTGGATAGCTCTACAGTTCTAAACTGTTCTATATACGAAATTGAGGTCCCATGCATTCATATACAACACTAGCTTGTACAGTATAACAGTACTAGTCTAAAACCTTAATTATTTTAAACACAGCCGGTGCTAACATGTAACTATCATACCAACACACTAACCACATATATTACGCTTGCTTTCCCAATGAGAACAGTTCTATAATTATAATATATACATATCGCTGAATGCGAAACACAACAGCCTCCTTAGGAGATCACATATTTGAAATCCCAAAGCACGACCGCATGTTGACAGTACAAAGTGTCAACAGTCTGTCCCCTTTGCGTACAATAAATCCAGAAGGTCAAGCTTAAAAACACCGTCTGTTTTCTGTGGACAAATTTCCTTACACGAAACTCAGATTTACATCTAGACTATCACTTAGGCAAGCATTAATGGACAACAGTGTTGCTAGCATAGCAAAGAATGGGATTTCCTGGCCAGGAAATAGACCCTAGCGTCTTGATGGGCTTTCATAGCGTGATGGCGAGAGGTCAAGCCTATATATATGAGGGGGTAATTTACACCTCCTAAAATATGTGCTTTGAGCTAGGTGAAAGGCATAAATTATGCATTAAACTGTTTCACCAATACCACCAAAATAACGTGAAAGAACTTACATGAATTATGCCTTTGACAGCTTTGTGCATAATATAATCAACATCATAGTGGCCAACATTGTGAGTTGGTTTTGATTTACATTTTTGCCTGTAGCCACCTGTGATTCGAGTCTTATTTTGTCTGTTACCATAACTAAGTTAGACAAATCATGCATCTCAAACGTGGTGGTCCAGTGTAGGTAGTATTCTACAATAAGTTGTCGTGGATTGTCTCTGAACTACCTGAAAAGATATTTCAAACCTGGTGGTCCAGTGTAGGTAGTACTCTACAATAAGCTGCCATGGTTTGTCTATGAACTGCCTGAAAAATATATCTCAAACGTGGGGGTCCAGTGTCCTACAATAAGCTGTCAAGATATATGTCTGAACTACCTGAAAAAGATATCTCAAACGTGGGGGTCCAGTGTCCTACAATAAGCTGTCAAGATATATGTCTGAACTACCTGAAAAAGATATCTCAAACGTGGGGGTCCAGTGTAGGTAGTACTCTACAATAAGCTGCCAAGGGTTGTGTCTAAACTACCCGGCTAAAAAAGAGATGTCAAACGTAGTGTAGGGATGGTGTTGGACCTCTATGGAGAACAGTTTGGAATTGAAAGAGATCTATGTTGAATCTCGTACTCTAAAATTTCTCGGTGGTTTAAACTCGCGTTCCTTCTCCTTCGTTTCTCTAGGAAAATCATCGTAGAGAATTGGAAGAAAACAAGTCTGATATGATGATGGTCTTACAAGCATTGAAGTCAGACTCCTATCAATCCAGTTCAATGTCAAGTGAATCCATTGAAATGAACGACGAAATGAAAAAACTGGAACGTTATGTGGAAACACTGAAGAAAGACCATGAACAAGAGATGGAGAGATTGAATCACGAACATGAACAGGATTTAGAACAACTACGGAGTGATATGGTCACTTTATTGAGAGTACAAGAGACTTACAAGACACCTGACGAGGTAAAGGTTGGTTTTTGTTTCCTGTATACAAAATGATATGGGAATTTTAAAGTGTCAAACTCTGGTCAAACGAGGATGAGATCGTTTTCCACTTCAAGCGTATAGTAACGTACGGTAGCATTTTCGTTTGTGTCGAGGTCATTAGCGCTACGTGTCGGTACGATACGGTTGAAGTGGAGCCTGGTTCACACGGGTGAGATAAGCACAAGCATAAGGAAAGACAAAAGGTAAAACAAAGGGATGCAGTGAAGTGTGCAACATAAACGTCGACATAAGCACAAGCTTAAGTACAAGCCTCTAAGCATAAGCTAAGCCGGAACAAAAGAAAATTATTTCCGCTTTGTGGCCCGGTCAAACGAGAACAAGAGTTGCATGAGGGTTGATGAGAGTTGACTGGATATTACCACACGTAGCAATATAACTCTCATCATAATTTGAACCAGATCGATCTTGATGAGAGTTGATGAGAGTTGGCGGTCAAGCGAGAGTTGCAACTCTCGTCGACTCTTAACGACTATCATCCTCGTTTGGCTTTATCAATTGTTACATTGCTTACGTATACCGTAATTTCTGTATTAAGCCCCCCTTCTCTTTTAAGCCCCCCCTCCCTAATAAGCCCTCCCTTTTGGAAGCAGGGGGAAAAATAAGCCCCCCTTCTCTTTTTAGCCCCCCTTCTCTTTTTAGCCCCCCTTCTCTTTTTAGCCCCCCTTCTCTTTTTAGCCCCCTAATTCTTTGATTAGAATTGACCCATACTCAACCAGTTTCTCCCACAATACCAATGCTACACACGTAAAAACGCACAAGTTGTAACAAACCTGCAGCAGACTTGTACCAATGCTGTTTCAACAACTTGTTATCAGGATGTGTTCGCATTGCTTGTTCCAATCTTGTTGACAACTTGCTACGAGGTTGTTCACTCAACAGACTTGTTACAAGTTGTTCCAACAACTTGTTATCGTCCTGCAATTCAACAACTTATTAACAAGTTGTGAGTGACAACCTTGTAGCAACTTGATAAAATGGCAACATTGTTACAACTCGTTGACAAGCTTGCTACAAGTCTGTTGCGAACACATCTTGTTGATAAGATGTGAGATTTTTAGTATAAGGAACGCAGCTATATACTTATTTATTTGTTTATCTTTTTGTCTCCAAGGCTGACCCCAACGGCAACATCGTCGACCTCGACGGACAACTGGCGGCCATGAAACGCTCACATGAAAAAGAAATATGCGAAAAGGACGAACAACACCAAAACGAGGTTGATCAACTTAAATCCGACATGCTAGTCGCAATCCAAGCCGCCTCGGCGGTCGGGAACATTAGCGCCCAGACCTCTACCTCGCCGGACGAGCGTGTCACTGAGCTCGAAACGTACATTGCAAACCTGGAGCACGATTTTGAAGAAGAACGCGAAAACCTACAAAACAACATTAAGAAAACGGAATCCGCAACTAAGTTTGGTCTTAGACGAAACGAAGAGATGAGTAATAAAATTTACCAAATGCAACGGGAGATGGAAGAAATAGATACTAAATATCAGAAGGAGGTTAAACTGTATAAGGAGGCTTTTGACCAGGAGAAGAACAGGAAGACCACTATAGGAGCAGTGCCTGGGATCTTAGCTGAGAATGAAAGCCTTAAGGTATGGTGACTTACCATATAGATGTTTTGCAATGATGTCAGAATACGTTTCGTGTCTAGTTTTAGGTTGGGATTAGAATCCTGCCGCGCACGAGAGCTCGTGGCTGAGCTCACTCCCTTAGTGTTAGGATTAAGGTGTAGGATTAAAGTTAGGATTAGGTTATGATATGAGTTAGGATTAGGATCACATTAGCATAATAAGAATAGGGTTAGGATTAGGTTCAGAATTCTGGTGAGAGTTATGAATAGGTTTATGATTAGGTTTAAGATTAGTGTTAAGATTATGGTTAGGATTAGGGTTAGGATTAGCGTCAGGATTAGGGTTAGTATTGATAGTAAATCGATTAGGTTTGTAATGATCAGAAATGCTTTAATGGTAGGAAATCGTTGTGTTGAATTAATGATGTCGTTCCTAACATGGAAATTTACTATTAAGGTAAAACTTCAAGAATTAGAGCTATCAATGGAACAAATGCAAGTGCGATATGACGGTGAAATAAAACGATATAAAGAGAAATTCCAACAAGAGAATGTCCTCAGTGTTGAGGAATTACAGTTAAAGATTAAGTCTTTGGAAGATTCCATTGAGCAGATGAGATTGGAACACGAGACTGAGTTAGAAAGATATACGAAGGCTGTGAAGCGAGGCAAGGTGTCGCTTGCAAGTACCGCGAAAGAACGAGATTTAGAGCGAAAGATTGATGACTTGGAGTCGACTGTTAATGTGATGAGACAGAAACATCGCGAAGAGGTTGGTAGTGTGTATTTGTGTTTGTTTTATAATAACCATTATAGTCTGCTTTGCATTTGGTCATGCCGGTTGTGACCAGGTTGAGGTGCCCGATGTAATAATAGGGTGTCGATATATCTTCGTGTTCCCTGATTTGCATACAGCACGCGAAAGACAAGATAGACCCACACTATTTCACATCGGTGACCATGACTTGATCAGGACAGTCGCGATCAAATGGAAACCAGAATGGGGCAGTTAAGTTTTAAGTCTAGTAGGAGTCATCCCCTTATTGGTCCAGTGTTACTATAGGAGGAAACCTAAACTAAACTAACTTTATTTATACTGGATAGCTCTGTCAGTTCTAAACTGTTCTCCCTAGAGGTCAAGTAAGAGTCATCCCTTATTGATCCAGTGTTACTACAGGAGGAAACCTAAACTAAACTAACTTTACTTATACTGGATAGCTCTGTCAGCTCTAAACTGTTCTCCCTAGAGGTCCAGTAAAAGTCATCCCTTATTGATCCAGTGTTATTACAGGAGGAAACCTAAACTAAACTAACTTTATTTATACTGGATAGCTCTATCAGTTCTAAACTGTTCTCCCTAGAGGTCCAGTAAGAGTCGTCACTTATTGATCCAGTGTTACTACAGGAGGAAACCTAAACTAACTGTATTTATACTGGATAGCTCTATCAGTTGTAAACTGTTCTCCCTAGAGGTCCAGTAAGAGTCATCCCTTATTGATCCAGTGTTACTACAGGAGGAAACCTAAACTAACTGTATTTATACTGGATAGCTCTATCAGTTCTAAACTGTTCTCTCTAGAGGTCCAGTAAGCACCATCCCTTATTGATCCAGTGTTACTACAGGAAGAAACCGAAGTACCTGGAGAAAACGCGAGTTGAGCTGGAATCAGTCTTCGAACATACAACTGAATGTCTCTATTCCTTTTGAAACGTCTTCAAACTTTAAAAACTCCAGATAACTACATTAATTTGACTTATAAAGCATAGCAATGGCTAATATCCTGCTTCATTTTTAGCACCATAGATACACAATCAATAGCGTTTTCCAACTCAGCGACTTAAATACACTTTTACCTAGGTACGTAAATACCGCGAGAGGCTTGAGGACGAGATGGAACGCCACCGGAAGGAAGTCCAGGAGTCACGTGCCAAGCTACGCAAGCTTGAAGCAGACACTCGACAAATAGAAGATCTCAAGAATAGAATCGCAGAATTTGAAAACAAAACTAGCAAGCTATCGAAAGAAACGAGTAAATGCAAAGAACAAGAAATTGAATTGAATGAAACGAAGAGTAAAAATAGAGAACTACAGCGTCAGGTTAGCCGAGATGTTTATCTTAGCTATTTTGAATGTTTTTCTGTTATTTGTTTTGGTTGGTTTCATGCAGGCTTTTAGCCAGGATGCCAAAATTGGCCGTCCAAAAATACCGTGGGTGTGGCCACCAATTTTCGTGGCGGTGGTAAAAAAGACATGGGACTTGAAATCAATTGTCAGCTGCTCATAATTCAGCGTGTTTTCGACAAAAAGGCATCGAAATGTATGCAATAGCTAAAGCAAACAGCAGCTAACAACTCTCAGAGTATTCAAGAAATATAACAAAGTTTATAGGTTGCCAATTAAAGAAAATATTCTGTTAGGCCGTCCATGACCGTCTATTAAAAGTAGCCGTCTAAATTCGAAAGTGGTCGTCCATAGGACGGTTGGACAGCCGCCTGGCTAAATGCCTGGTTTCATGAAGTAGGAATTTTATAGTGGTCAACATCAATGGACACTTATGTGAGCAAGCAAATTATCCTAAATGTTTCCATTACATGTAATTGCCACCAAACACAAAGTCATTACGTAATATATCATACACGAGAAGGAGTTTATTATAGTGATTTGAAACACCGAAAAGTGTGCTGAAAAACAAGGCGCTAGCCGAGTTTTTTAACATACTTTGAGGTGTTTTTAAATCACTATAATAAACGACTTCGAGTGTATGATATAGCTTCTCAAACAAACCAGTATTTAAAGAGAAATTCAACGCGAAAGTTGAGTTAATTTATGGGTGTTTATTACCGTGGTATCAAGACAACGATACGGTGGTGATTTCCTTTGTGTTTTGCTCATGAATTATTAATGAGTTTGAGAAATATAGTGAACAACTTAGCCATTCCGATGACTTAACTTTCTCACTTAGAACGAATCACTTATTAATGACGAAGAGTTCCCATTGATGAGTAAAATCTATTTGCATTTTCTTTCAAACCAACCATATCACTTTGAACTGCGATCTTTCCTAGGTTGATACCTTAAAGCGTAAAATGGATAAATTGGAAGAAGCGGCCGAGGAGACTAAGGAGACTAAGGAGACTAGTAACGAGTCAACGCTAACTAGTGCCAGGGGTAAACTCTCACGGTACAGCTCAATGGACAACATTGGCTTGAACTCGTCGACCAAGACAAAATCCCAGTCAGGGGGGGAGGCTGACGAAGAGGCCCATAATGAAGATGATGTCTTTGAAATGAATAACAATTCGGGAAAATCTGAAATCGGAGGTTATAAACTTAATCCAGGTATGTGATTTTTATATGGTGTCCTATGTTGGCCTTTTGGTTTATTTTACGGAAACGTTTGTATAGCCTCTTTGATGTGTATTTCAGGTTTGAAACGTCCAGCTTCTGTGTCAGCTTTTCCAGTTCTAAATGAAAATGGATCACGGAAAACCACGTACAATGAAAAGGTTTGTTGGGAATTATGTTTCTTTGATGATGGTATAGCATTTTAGCGATTCAGATGATCACTGAAATCACAGTGAACAAAAAATCATCATCACTACCATCATCACTGACCATCATCACTACCATCATCATCACCACCACCATCATCATCATCACCACCATCATCACCACCATCATCACCACCATCATCACCACCACCATCATCATCATCATCACCATCATCATCATCACCACCATCATCATCATCATCATCACCATCATCATCACCATCATCACTACCATCATCACTACCATCATCATCATCACTACCTTCATCATCATCATCACTACCTTCATCACTGCCATCATTATCACTGGCCATCATCACCACCATCATAACACCGAGTACCTCTTTCAAGAACTTAGGTCATGTCAAATTCTCACATCTTATCAACAAGATGTGTTCGCAACAGACTTGTAGCAAGCTTGTCAACAAGTTGTAACAGTGTTATCATTTTATCAGGTTGCTACAAGGTTGTCACTCACAACTTGTTAACAAGTTGTTGAATCGCAGGACGATAACAAGTTGTTGGAACAACTTCTAACAAGTATGTTGAGTCAACAACCTTGTGGCAAGTTGTCAACAAGCTGGGAACAAGCAGTGCGAACACATCCTGCTAACAAGTTGTTGAAACAGCTTTGGTACAAGTCTGCTGCAGGTTTGTTGCAACTTGTGCGTTTTTACGTGTGTAGTTCAATATGAACCCTGTTGAACTTGGCCTTAATGTGTTGTAGTAAGTTAATCACCTTCATCTTCATTATATCCAGAGACGCGACAGTGGCTCAACTTCAAACAGAACTTCCTATCAACCTGGTACGTACTGTAATCAGTAAACTAAACTAAACTAAACTAAACCAAACTAAACTAAGCTAAGCTAAGCTAAGGTAAGCTAAAGTAAGCTAAGCTAAACTAAGGGGCTTCGGTGGCGCAATCGTCAGAGCACGCGCCTTTCACCTCTGATATCGTGGGTTCGAGTCCCGTTGGGGACGACTTATGATAGCTATGTGAAAAGAGTTAGTTAACGGTCTGCCGAAAGTCGTGGGTTTTCTCCGGGTACTCCGGTTTCCTCCCACAGGGAATGTTGACAGGGTGGGTTGGGTTTAACCCCTAACTGGCCCTTCCACCGTAGCTGTGCTCTGTGATGGCGAGCAAAAGGTGGCTGTTATATGCGCCTAGAAAGCCTTCGACTTGGTCACGTTGAGCTGTGTCCTTCGCAATTCAGCTTAGCTCTCAGCTGCAAGTAAGGATAATAAGCACACCCCCTTACTTACTAAAAAAAACTAAGCTAAACTAAGCTAAGCTAAACTAAGCTAAACTAAGCTAAGTTAAGCTAAGCTAAGTTAAACTTAAATATCCATCCACCTAAACCTTCTAAGCTAAACTAAGCTAGCTCTATTTCTACTGGATAGCTTGTCTCACAAAATTTGATATTTACCTATTCTTTCACAGCTTATCTCAAGAGTTCAAACAGCACGTCAAACTTGAAGTAAAAGGTCTCCTACATTTATATATATATAGTCTCACTTGCCTAGAAATGTCAGACTTCCAACAGATATATTATATACATGTGCGATGTCCAGTGTGTTGGCTGGTTTTATGGTCTGCTCTGATGTCAGTCTGTGTGAGCTGAACGTCGGTAAATTATTCATCCATGCGCCAAAATACGACGAAATATATCGTCTTTCTCAGCGAAGTCGCGTGTAACAAAACCAGCCATAAACATGTGTATAATTTTATGTTAGCCTATATAATATTCCTAGTATAATATAGCTGCCTAATGGAGTGTGTGAGAAACGAAATGATATATATTATTTATATACAGACTGTGTGAGAGAATGAGGGATATATGTTGTAATATATTAAGATGTGTGTTTATTTTTACATTATAACTTATAACGTGTGTACAAAGATATATTAAAGTCCTTAATTTTTGTATTTCTTGTATATTGGTTTCAACTAACTGCATGTGTTTATACTGGATAGCTCTATCAGTTATAAACTGTTCTCCCTAGAGGTCCAGTAAAAGCCAGCGTTTGTTGGTCCAGTGTTACTAAACTGAACTAAACTAACTTTTACGGGATAGCTCTATCAGTTCCAAACTGTTCTTCCTAGAGGTCCAGTAAGGTCCAGTTACCGTTGTTCCTTTTTAATCTGGGTTTAACCTAGTTTGCCAACAATGCATCACGATTCAAAATGGCGCGGCTAGTGGTGAAAATATCTACTTAAGTTTCTTGAAAGCATTCCAGCTATTTTTCGGTCAACGGAGGCAAGTACTTTTATATGCATGCAACACCAAGTACTGAATGGGTACAAATCGCCACCACTGACAGATTGCGGGCGCATAATCTACAAAACAAAGTTGAAAACAACTAAAAAAAATTTATTTTTGGACAAATTTCGTTTAGTTTCTCAAATTCTTTGCTTTAAAAAATGAATACTGCTCTTCAAGTGTGGGATGGTGAACTCTCGGTGATTACTACACCACCACCGCGTGTCTCTGCACCTACAGATGTAGTTATAAAGGTCGCGTATTCGGGAGTTTGTGGGACAGATTTACACGTGTTAGCGAAAGAATTTCCTTGTGCGAAGTCGGTCGTTCTGGGACACGAGTTCTCTGGAGTTATCACCGAAATTGGAAGCGAGGTGAAGCATTGTTCCGTTGGAGAAAGGTACGAAGAAAATTATGTTATTTTGTAGATATTAAAGTGTATAAAGTCTGTGTTTGTGTGCATTCACCATCTCCAAGAACTCCCCCCCGGCAAACAATACAAAAAGTAAATCCTGCAGGGGGAGGATCTGGTTTACAACTGTTGTCAATATGTTTTGTAATATTGTAATATTTCACGAACTCGCAAATCAGTTCACAAGACAAATCGATACTTGCACTAAAAGTTCAAATATTTAATTTGTCTGGATTTGTCAAGTTATTTTGTGCAATTAAACAAGTTGGTGCTTAGTTGAAACAACCAGAAAATGAATACAAAACTCTACTATATTTTTCAGAGTGGTTGTAAACCCAAACTCCAGTTGTGGAAAATGCCATTACTGTTTTAAAGGCCAGCCCCATTTTTGTCCTGTCGGTGCCATCAACTCAAGCATCGGTCTTTGGCGTAATGGCGGGTGGGCACACTTTTGCCGAGTCCCTGCCTCACAAGTACATCCAATTCCAACCCAGATAACCCTAGAGGCGGCCGTATTTGTTGAACCTATCTCTTGCGTTCTCCGCGGCTGGGAGCAGTTATCGCCGTTACCCACGGATGCTGATATCCTAATCTGTGGAACCGGGATCATCGGGCTACTTTTTGCAAGCATAGCCCATTTCAAAGGCTACCGGCGGGTTATACTAACCGAGATATCTGAGCAACGTAGGGCTCTGGCTTCGGGAATGAAATTAGGATACAATATCGTCCATCCGGAAAGCCTAGAGATCTTGTACAAACGAGGGATAACAAACAACGATGTGACTTGGGGTTTTGACGCAATAATCGATTGCACCGGTTCACCGGAAGCCATCCAACAAGCCTTCAACTGGTTACGCCATGGTGCCACATTTTGCATATTCGGCTGCTGTCCGCAAAAATCCGAAATTAAAATCAATCCGTTTGATATAACTTTTAAAGAATTGAAGCTGGTTGGGTCTATTATTAATCCATTCACATTCCCAAGAGCTATACAGCTTGTTCAGGACATGGCTGCTGATTATTTGAGATATAAAAAGTTAGGCGTGGAAATATTTAAACTCGAAGATTATGCACAAGCGCTGGCTACCTTGAAAAGTGGAAAAATTTCAAAGGCTGTTTTCGAAATTTGAAATTTTTATGATAATTATACTGTTAGCTGTAGATAGTCGCACATAATTTGAAATTATTTTTGGGGTAATGATTTCGTATGTGCTTATGCTCAGTGGCAGACACTAAGTGAAATATTGGGGGGTGCCAATTTGCCTTATTGTTGCAGCATGCAGGGTTTGAAATAACAGCCGGTGAACAGACAAAGTCCGGTCAGAATTGAGTATTGACCGAAAAAATTGTTGGATTGCCGGCCATGTTCTCTGGTCAATTTGTAAATAAATTTAGTAGAGATTTTGCGTATATACGCAAACCATCCCATGAAAGGGCTACAGTTTTTAAATTACAGTTTCTTTTTTTTTTCTATTAATAATTTTACTTTAAGTTCTGATCATCAATGTAAATAACTGTAAATAATTAAACTAGGAGTCTTAAGCAAAAGCCTTTAGCGGTTTCTAGTAGACTTCTAGCCCTAGTAACTCTGTTTTATTTTAAACTATGTATGTATGTATGTATGTATGTAATATGTATGTATGTATGGGCAAAACTTTAATAATAATTAATAATACAGTTTTTAAATAAGTTTAAATAGACGAGTAAATAAAAGTGGCTTTTAGAAGGGTTTGTTTATGGCAATTAATGACGGCGACTGGCCGTTATTTCAAGCCTTCACTGAATGTTTCAGTATTCAAACCTTTTCAGCTCAAATTTACACTTAATTAAAGGACATCAGGCTTTCATGGTTGAAAAAACTCTTTTACAACTTAGTTTCTTACAATAATCTGCTATTGTTTGGGAACTTTTTCACCCTCCCTCACCTTCCCCATTCTAGTGTCTTCCACTGCACATGCTTTATGTAATTGAATTATACAGAATAATAATCTAGGCAAATGTGAAATTATTATTAGTGAAGTGTGATGTAAGAATAGGATTTCAGTAATAAAAAGAACAAAAAATACTAAATACAATTAATCTCATTTACACAATCAATCAACAATAGTCTAGGAAAAACAGTTTTATTGTCTAAAAATAAATATTACTTTCTTACAATATTGTCTTATTCATCTGTTTGAAACCTGTGTTACAGCTCTAACACTTGTACTAGGTCTGTAATTATTGAAAAATGTACAACAACAACTTCCTGTTCTTCTCCTATCTTAATTACAATAGCTTTTATCCACAATTATATTTAGGGATAGACAAGGGCAAAACAATCCTAAAGGCAGACACGGCTAGCTACATCCTGTTACTCTGTAATAAAAATGGAAAACAGAGCTATTGGCTTATTGCTATCACAGCTTAACTTATTCCCCAGTGTTTACTATATATTCAGCTTCCTCCCTGCCGCAGGCTAAAACTCTGAATCTGAATCCAGTAACATAGTGTCTTCAGAATAGCCTGTCTTACTGTATACAACTTTTGGCTTCGGACTTTCCTCATTGGTCTGAACAGGCATCCCGCCCGCATAATGTTGGTACGACCGAGAAAAATTATGTATGGCATCCGTAACAATGTCTTTTGGGTTCAAAGTTTGTCTAAAGTTACTTGAAATACTCTTAAGTGCAACGGCTTGTCCTTTCTCGTTAAGTTTTCGTTGGTTCATGTATCTTGAATGCGGAAAGGCGAACCGTAGGGCGACTGCAGCAAAGAACATCTCGATACATATTAAGAAATCTTGACAGGCGCTTGCAATCTTTCCTGATGAAATGTTATTGTATGTTCGGATTATACCAACACTTTCGAAGACAGCCAGAGTGAAACCTGAAAGATTTAGGGTGATTATATAGACAGTGCATTTTATATATGTGATGTAGAGATTATCTTAGCAAAAATTCTATCATATGTTCTTCAAGATAAAAAGTTATGAACAAATGACTTGATTTTGAACAATGGATAGCTGAATCTATTTGACAGAGCAGGTTCTTTCTCTAGGTATCAGTATGCATCCATCAAATATGGGTGACAGGTTTATATTGCTGCAATGCATCCCAATTTGTCAATGAAACTAAAACTTGAAGCCTAAAGGCTCATTTGACCCACCTTGCCAGAATGACAGGAATACAACAGATTTGATCGTAAAGAACTTTAGAAGTGGATAATGAGGCGCGAGCAGTTCTTTTGTAGCAGAATAAAACAAAAGTAGTCCATATAATGCCAGAGTATAGGAGATGTTATAGATCACAGTCACATAAAGATAGCCTCTGTCACCTCTGAAATTGAAAACATTGTAGAGTTGAAAAACTGAACTAACTTTATTTATACTGGATAGCTCTATCAGTTCTAAACTGTTCTTCCTATAGGGTCGGTCCCTTTGTTTGTTAGGACTCTGGTAAGGGGTTAAAAAGAAGATTTACTAACCGCCATTCTCCTGGATCGTAATAACCAAGAGGAAACAAAATCAAAATAACAATAACCATGATCGGTTTCACAACACAAAATTGAAGTGTTGCCTAAATAACAGAGAATAGAATAATTATACACATACTGTAGTTATATAAATCCATAGAAGGGCTGCCTTATATAAATCTTTTTTATATCTTTCATTACCTGTTTACAAAACTTTAGGAAACCGACAGTGTACTGCATTCCACTCAGACAGCACGTACAACTTAACCAACTTGATCTAAAGAGTATATTGAAAATTGACATTATACTTTTCATTCTATTGAAACATATATATATTCAGTTGACATCTCACTCACTTGACTGGTCGACCACGAAGCTCGTTCATAATAGCAATCTCTCCACCGAGATACTCGTAACATAAACTGATAAAATTATATATCACAAAAGCTAAATGAAACAGAGATGAGATAATGTCATTACAACAAATAATGGCTGTATGATATATGTGCAATGCTATAGCCACTCTGAACTAGAGTTTACGCTTTTGAGGAAAATAGGAGGGCTGTTCATATGAGCCAGGCTGGCTCACAAGTCCCGAGATCCCGCCTCATAATTTATTTTCATATGGCACGCTATGATGTCATATTGTGTGATATGATGTCACAACTCTGTGTTTGGTCAGCCATTGAGTTGATATGACGATTTCACCATTGGCTGTTGGCCAATCAGAAATCATGCATTTTTTACATAAATAATGATAGATATTTTAGTTTGTAATAATTAGGGATAGATCGATGACCTAGCTGCAATCGTTGAATTTGGTTATTATTACCTTCATAACAATCTCTGACGGTGTCAAAATAAATGGAAAAAGAATGTTGAAAGAACATAAGACTAAGCCAGGAATGAAATGCATATATTGGAATAATGAACAGAATGCGGACAATCCATCGCTGCTGGTTGGGATTTGTGTAAAATTTTAAATGAAGATAAATCTAAATGAAATGAAATATATGTTCAAGATTATAAATACCAATTCCATTTAGCAGATAGCCCCTGATAGATATAATGTTTAAACATTCGATGTACACGAGCAAGCAAAACTTGTCATGGAAAACCTGTCCAGAAAAACCTGTTTAAAGCATACATATGGGGAAGTTAACTTGTTACGGAAACTTGTAAAGAAAATCTTGTTCGTTTGTAGGGAGCTTAATACGTACGTTTGCCCAAACTTTTTGACCAATATCGGTAACTACCGTTATATCGGCCGATTAGCCCACATATCGTATCGGAATTTATTATATCGGTAAATTGGATTTTTCGTTATTGGCTCATCCCTAGCTGACGCTGCTTACTGACTTCCCTGCACTGACTTGATGTGGTTGAAAGACATGAGTAAGTAGAGTTGTGGGGTTGGTTCACAAGCCTCTAGCTCAGATGAATTGGGCAACCCTGTGCAGTGGGCTTTAAATTGACGATTTAATACCACTATCCTTGTGAGGCATTCAAATGAACACAGCACGATAATATCAACCAAATTCCCACCAGAAAAGCATTTTACAACTTTTTTTACACCTAACACTTCCGTTTCTCTGTCATCAAATTTTATTGTTCTTGCGTGATAAACAACTATTAAGTACAAAATATGCTAAAAATGTACTAAAATTGGAACGATTTAATGCTTTTTATTTCTTGTTTATATTTCTGATCAGTGACTTCTAGCCCCTCGAAAGATGGCTTCAAATATTTAAAATGTTAGAATTCAAAATATAAACAAAATTTTTGATCGTTGTTATTTGATATAAACACGAATGTAGTTCAATATAAAATGTATTGACGACTTGCCTGGTGCACTGTTATTATGATAGCCAAAGCCACAAAGAGGCCAGAAATGCCCTGTGCAGCTGGCGTTTCGTAAAAGACATCGCCATTTTCGGTATTTGCCTTTATCGATGAAGATTCCATCTTAAATGTGCTCCCACTGAAATTGGTCGGGTTTGTTTCGCTTTTTGAGGTTGGATTAAGCATCTTTTCACCTCTGAGATTATTCGTTAAGCGTTTACCCGTTTAAAAAAAGACGATTTTCAAACAAAAACCAACTATATTTTATTTTACGAAGTCATCTTCTGATATTTGCCAATGGATTTGTTTTAGACTTATGTTCGTTATTATACGAAGTTCTTGTAAATTTGTTTCCGGTTTCTAAATTGGATGACGTATTTTGCTACCATTAGAGATTGCGTCATAATTTTGGTGATGGTGATATGACGTCAAATGTTGCGCGATTTATGCGAGGAAGATCCACTGGAATAACCAAGACCTGACTTACACTAAAGACGCATAGTCCGTCTTAAAGGCAATTTTCCATTACGGTCGCTTGCCCGCGCGGGCGGAGCGACCATGTTTCAACTTCCGCTGTAGGTGTCTAGCATGAGATTTTTTTGTCCGATTTACACCTCGCGGACACGCCTGAAAGTTGAACTACATTCAACTTTCTTGGCGTGCCCGCGCGACTAATTATTCACGTGATTCGAATCGGTCGCTTCGCCCGCGCGGGCAAAACGACCGTATTGAAATAAATTGCAGTAGACATTCTGCAATAAGTCCAGTTTTATTCAGGAAGTAAAAAATCATGACCTAACCGCTATCGCGCACTTCACCCTGAGCCCTTTAGCGCAGAAACACAACATTCCACTGAATGCGCAATTCTAGACAAAAACCGACCAACAATAGATGAATCTGATGCGTTTTCCTTCTCTGATTCATAGCTAAAGTTAGTCTCAGTACAGCTCATGTTCACCCGGTGGTCCAATGCGTAGTCAGTCTTCGTTGTACTAAAATCTTCATCTGTCTCACTGCATTCGCTAGATGAAGTGCTATCTGTTTCTCTGTCATATTCATACTCACTGGAACAAGAGCAAGAAATTGTTGAGCTATTTCGTGTGTTGTCAAACGTGAAATCAGAAACCATAGGATTATTTCGCCCACTGGAACTTGTGCAATCTTCTTCAAAAACTTGAATTGCAATATCTCTTGTCTTTTGGCCGCCTGCCGATGTATTAGTGCCAAAACTAACCCCAATATCGTCGCTCAACTCGTCATGAATAGCACAATTGTTTGCCAAACCGTCGTTTACATTTTCTACCAAATGTTCACTGTCTTTCGTGTAAGATATATTCTTTCTTTTTGTCCTTTCGCTAACGGTCTGTCTTCCCTCATCTTTTGGCATGTTTTGTTGAACATTAATACAACAGGTCCTATTCTTGCCACTGGATGTTAATTCTGCTGTAGAAAGATCGTCGCATAGTGCATTATCACATGAAAAGGTGTTACTGGTTTGAGAGAGTGGATCATTTTGAACCGATTTTGTCTTTTCGCTAACAGTTTGTCTTTCCAAACAAAGCTTATCAAAGCCCTTCGGTATATTAACACAACAGGATTCGTTCTTGCGCCTGGATTTAAATTCTGTGGTTGAATTGTTCTCGCATAGCGCATTATCACCAAAACTCGAAACGGTGTTACGGGTTAGATTTAGTAAGCGATTTTTAGCATAATAGTTGTCTATTGCTTGACTATCACCCCCGACAACTTTGGGGTAGTTTTCATTGCTGCCATCGACGTGGTAGTTTTCACTGTCTATATTAACTTTAAACTGGATGTGTTGTTCTTGAATATGAACAGTACTATGGTCGCTGTAGGAGCTGTTACCATCGCTGCCATTCATATCGACTTCGTTACATGCACATGTGCATTGGCTGCGCGAACCTGGGAAAAGCGTTTTACCACAAGTACCATTGTACAAGTATACAGTACAAGTACCATATTCACAACAGCGATTCGTATGCACATGACCAATTTCTCCAGCACTTGTCTTGTTATCTTTGAAACTACGAGTTTTGTAGATATTGTTAGCATTACCGGCTCTGTCTATTGTTTCACTGCTGCCACCAACTATCTGGTTTGCATCAATGTTGGAGTCCCTGTCTTCAACACTAGCAGCAGCACTGTTGAAATCACTAGCACAAACACTACCAGCATTGCTGTTGATACATGCAGTGTCTTTGCCCTCATCTGTTTCATTGTTATCATCCGTACCATCATTATTACTACCATTTAATTTACCACCTCCATAATCATCACCATCATTATCACCAACATCTTTACCAACACTAACACCAGCATCACAACTGGCACTGTTACTAGTACCATTGTTATTCCCTCTATGATCAGTGACACTATCATTAGTATTACCAACATTATCGCCACCATCATCATCGCTACCATCACCACCATTATCACCACCACCATCATCACTATCACCATCACAATTACCACCACTATCATCATCACCATCACTCCCAATATTCTTACCGCCTAAAAGACCACCACCACTTTTACTGTCAACTTTACTACCATCATCACCACCATCATCACCAGCATTATCACCATCATCATCACCAACATCGCCATCATCACCACTTTTACTGTCAACTTTACTGGCATTACCATTATCACCATCATTATCAACATCACCACCACTTTTACTGTCAACTTTTCTACCATCACCGCTACTACTATCATCAACACCACCATCATCACCACTTTTACTGTCAACTTTACTGGCATTACCATTATCACCATCCTCACCATCACCACTACCACTTTTACTGTCAACTTTTCTACCATCACCGCTACTACTATCATCAACACCACCATCATCAACACCACCATCATCATCACCACTTTTACCACACTTAACATCACCACTTTTACCACAAACACCAATACTAACAACCTCACCATCAAAGGTACAACTCTTCGTTTGTCTGTCATCATTACCCTGCGACCTATCACCAGTAATCTCCTGTGAGCTACCAACATTCATCCTGACACAATTACCATTCATCCTAGCCTTATCACAAGTCCCCTTCAGGATGCCATCATTCATCTTTTTGCTACCACCGTCATTACCATTACTCGATATCTGAACCCCGCTTGTTTCCCCGCGATTTTTGCCAGCAATTTCTATCGGTGTTTTCTGTTTGTTTCGTTTGTTCTTTCTTGATCGTCCAAAACACATGAATACTAACTGCGTCACCAGGAAACCAAATCCTGCTACACTTGCCAAACTGCTGAGAACTACGGCTGAAATTAACATTTGACTGTTCGACATCTTTCCTCTGTTCGACGACAACCTGAAAAAAGAGATGAAATGAAAATTAAGGAAATTGTGAGTAATGCGGACAATTATGTATGGGGGTATTGGGGGCACAGTGATTAGTGCATGTACCTTTCGCCTCTGGGGTTCTGCAATATGCAGTTGTCTGATTATAATTTCACCTCCGCGTTTCACTCTACCGATATTATCATTCTCATTCATTTCTTTGTTGCCTTCTGGGCATGTTTAGAAAGAAAAATATCGGCAAAGTAAAGTGTCCGAAATCGCGATGCAAGTTGCAGCAAAAACGGTCCCGTCTTACATGGCTTTTTGTACTGACAGTCATAAGCTGTATGCTTTTTGTTTCTTCAGTTGATATGCACGAGCTTGCTCTTTTTAGGTATTTGTAGTTTCAGTTTCTAGCTTACCTTGATTGGTTGAAAAATTGTTGTCACTCAAAAATAGTTAACAGTTTCGATAAGCTCCAGAACGAGCATTCAGATGGTAGTTGAGGTCGAAAGAAACGATTGGAAAAAAGACAAGTGTCGTTCCAAAAGAACCATTTGTGACGTCATGTAATGTGTGTGGGCACTGTTTCAAAAGTTTGCAACGGTAATTTGCTCAAAAGTGATAAATTCGATGAAAATTTATTAATGATAGGTTTTCCAAAAGGGATGTTTAAATAACTTCATTTACATCTAAGGACGAACTGTCGCACATAAATACATTGCAAATATGCAGGCTATATGCTTGCATAAATCTTGCATGGTTATTTCACAGGTTCTATTTATATCAGCCAATCACCTTTGCCTGGCCTCACCCTGATTGACTGAGCTAATTGAAACCTTCAAATGCGCGTTACAAACATTAAAGTAACATTTTTATCTGCGACTGTTCATCATTAGATGCAAACGACGGTACGGAGTCGAAATTTTCGCGCACGAAAATTCCGGCAAAAATTTTCGGGAAACTTTTGGCTTATACGAGTTAGTCACCTCCGATAATCACCGGCTTTCTGCCCCCGACTATTAGTCCCCTCCCGCGCGATCTTGTAACCTGAGAACTAGTTGTTCACGCCTTGGCGTTTTGCGTAAATTTTGTTGAACGATCAAGTTTACTTTGAGTTTTGGCGACTTCTGCATGCGAGTTTGTGTAGTTTCTTCGCAAAATGTTACGGTTTACGAGAGGAAGAGGGCGAAAGCCTGACCCTAAAGACAAAATCGCTCAAGAATTATTGTCATTCGCCAAGGTATGTGATGATTTTTTTACCTATATGTTCGTAGTTGTTCGCTTCGATTTACGCTCAGATGAGCTCAAATTCGCTACGAAATGATTGTCTTGTGTTCTCAATTTTGTTTCTAGACAGTTGAGCATGGATTTCCACACAAACCAAGTGCTGTGGCGTTTGATAAGGAAATCGGACTTCTGGCAATCGGGACATCTACTGGGTTTTTAAAAATGTATCCTTGAGTACAATTTTAACATAAGTTAAATTTTACATGCTGCACACCGCGTGAATTTTGTATGTACAAAGTTTAAACAAAGACGAAATGGGTGTTACTGTAAGATATTTTTATACCAAAAGTCTTTGAGAGGATATTCTCATGACTTGGCTATTTTTGCCGCGCCTGTTCGCTGCCAATATTTCATTGTATTATTGTTTTAAATTGCCTATCGAAATATTGTCAAAATGCCCGTCTAATCTGTTGTTTGATTTACGTCTGGTGCACTTTGGATAACGTTTTTAAAGCTTTTAGCAATTCCGGTGTTTTAAAACGATAGTTTAGGCCTTAAAAATATATTTTATTATCGAGAAAGTGCATTTATTCACGATTTATTTTAATGTTTTGATGTAAATTTGGAAGCCATTCGACTGCAACTTCTTGAGCTATTTAATATTTTGGCGGGCGCTCTAATATTATATTGTGATCAAAATATATTGTATTCAGTGTTTTAAAATGAAATGCTACCCCCTAGATAGCATTGTTTTCGGTATATTTCATTGTCGGCCACGATTTATAAACTATGTTTTGAGTTTAGTCTGTGTTTTGGTAAATTTTTGTTGGGGAATAAGAACTTTCAAAAAGGAATTTATATTTTGCAGTAATACTACTAAGAATGTTCTTTGTAATATTATGAGAAATTTAAGAATGTTTCTTATTAAGAATTAGAACATTTTTTGCCCAGTTTAAATTGTCTGTTGGCTTACATTTGAACTACAAAGTTATAATAATTGTTAAGTCAAGTGTGACACAAGAAATTGCCAGAATTGTCTTCCTTATTTCTGGACTTATGACTCTATATAGCATATTTTTGTTTGACGATAAAATTTACACTCTTAAAAATATTTGCAATGATGGGCGAACTTTTTGGTGGAATTTGAATATTAAAAACTTGTATAAAAGAAATCTTTATACATGGATATATTTTTGACAACAAATGCAATACTGACTTCAATGCATGGTATTTAAAAGGAAGTTGTAAACACGAGCCTATAATGTTGCACATGGCCAACAGTTTCGTTATATAACATCAACCAGAACCAGAATTGCATATTTGCCAGTTGACATTCCAACGTTGCCTTTAAAAAGGCTTGGAAACAGCCACCAGGGTTGAATTTTGTTTATTTAACACTTGCAGGCAAACGCTGTTTTATTCAGTATAAAGAATAGTCTGAATATATGTAAATCCAGAAATACATTGGTCTTTCTATATTCACTTTGTGATTGGAATACTGAGTGTTGAGGGAAACCAAATGCTGAACTATTATATAGAATCATCAACATACAAAGTTTTCACATTGAAGTTGTAAGCTTGCAAAGCATTCACTTACAAAAAACAGAAAGTTTGTAAATTTTATCCTAATTTTTATGTTAGTTTTTTGAGGTCAAGGGCAAGGCAAAACACACAAGACAGGTGTTTTTGGTTTCGTCAGTGAATGATTTTACTTTCTCACATAGATAAGAGTTCATTTATTATTTATAATTTCCTTTTTCCCCAATAAAGCTGTGTCCTATTACGAAAAAGCTTTAAAATTTACATAACCATTTCCCTTAATAAGAAATGTAATAATTTAAATTACTATAATACATTTTCATCTGTTTGGGTCTAATCTTTAGGAAGTTTTTATTCGAAAGTTTTCCTTCCATAAATGGCATTCTAAATAATTCAGTTTCAAATTTTGTTTTGTAAAAATGCTTGCAGTTTTCAGCACAGCACTTCACTGAGATACTGTTTAATATTTCATGCAATAAAAATATAGCTGTCAGTGAAAAAGCCATTTGTAATAAATTAAATCAATTGTGTATAATTTACTGTGGCCATATGTCTTGGGCCATCAATATTGTGGGTGTTTTAAGTGATTTTGATTAACGGTTTGCACCAAACAAGTATATACCTGCAGAAATTTGTCCACAATTTTCAGTCAATAATATTAATGCAGTTCTATAATAGTGGAAATTGAAATTGTCTGGCATTAGCTGGACTGGCCATTTTATTGGACAGCCCTGTCCACTAAATGAGATCTCACCATGTTGTTATATTTAGTAGAAATTGTTTTAAGTTTACGTGGACAACCGCGCTGGCCTGGCCGGTAAAACTGTAACAGGCGAGAATGGTAGCAGCGGGGGTCAAAATGTCTTTATATAAACACTAACAGGGCTAGCTCAAGAAAGACAATACAGAGAAATGCCAATGTCAAAACAACTAAATTGTCCTGGCAAACAGGATTAAATTTTCTCGTATATAAACAACCTAAAATAATGCTGCATGCCGCCATCCCAGGAAGAAAAGGAAAGGGGTGCAATGAATTGCACTCCTTGGGCCTGTTAGACATGCAGTGACATGAACGAAAATTTCCATTGCTTTGCACTTTAATCAAGGCATGTGATAAATTGTACTTCTTGATAATCTGAAGCATGTGCCAAGGCGTGTGTGTGCGATGCACGTCATGCCCAGGATGGCTTGTGCTGGGCTGTAAGCCGGCACAGCTCCATATTAAGAACATACTGCTGCATAATTAATGTGTTTGCAATTTTAATATGTGCTATGTAGAATACGTGGGTTGGCATCGTCCATAGGTCCTCTATCAAACCAGAACAATTTTGTTTTGGTCATAGTATTATTTATAATAGATGTTTTCATGAGACAAGGGCGAAAATCATCCCGACTATCTTCAGACCAGAACGAATTGGAGCAGAATCAATGTAAACACAAATTATTTTTCAGATTATCAAAACAATGATATAAATTTAAGTGATAAAAACATGTTTCAAAGCAGTTGAAAATTTTTGGTCAGATGCAAAGGGGGACCACAGGAATTGTAATTAGGCCCTGTGGTCCCCCCTTCCATTTTCCCTTACTTTACAACATATTTGTCTAGTGAAAGTATAAAGTAGAGCAATAATTAAATCATTGTGCAGGGCTCAATATTTGAATGTGATCCTTGTTGACGTTGTTGTGTTTGGGTTACCAAAGACAAAGTAGGTTGTCTGTCATCATCAACTTGTGTTATTTCAGCTGTTGAAGTTGGTTGTCTCCCTTGTTGATTGTCTCACTGTTTTCGTATTAAATACATTGCTCGAGCACATGCTTTTTATACAGGCAATATGTATATATGTTTGGAATTAATCTTGTGCCCAGATCCATCCTGCATTCACGTGACAAACAACGAAAAAGAAATAAAGCTATTTTGTTGAACATTTGCCACAATGTACAGACTTCTGAGTTGGGATCAGATATTCAAAATTTTTATAGTATCTAGTCAGGATACTAAGCCTATGATATCTAATATCCAATATAAAATTATGGTATCCCGTGGATATCGGGATACCGAAAATCTTGAGCCCTGTAATATGAGCAAAAAAACTGCATTTGCATTCGAATTGTAATAGAACAATATGTTCTACACGTAAAATGATAACTTAGGACGAAAATATATGTGAGATTTCTTTAACGTCACTGAATAGTTTGGGAAAACCTGGTGTGGAGTTGTCTGCATATCACACGACAAAAACAAGAATACAAGAGTTGCATTTCTTACCGAAGCAGGTAATTACAGTGTGACCTAAACTAAGGATAAACTAAAACTGTTCTCCCTAGAAGTCTGCTAAGGGTCAACCCTTGTAGAGCTGAGGGCCGGAGCTCTGCCAGATGCTTTCTTCCAGCTCCGGCTGGAAAGTCAAAATTACTTATGACAAGAATAGATAATCATATCTACAACTGCAAATCTATGTGTTAACCATATCGTAATATATTAACAATACCGTGCAATAACTACATCGGCGTAATTACCGCATTTGTGTCTTTATATCTGCCTGGGCTTAGCTTGCATTACATGCATATTGTGCATGAACAATTCGTGAGAATGAACTGTAGAGTTTACTCGCTGGCTCAGCCCTTGTTAATTTATAGTAGCAATTGACACCGGTCCGTGCACTTCAACCCTAGGTTATTAAGGATTTATTGTTTGTAAATGAAAAAAATATTAAACTGTTCCATCCAAGGTACCCAAAATCGTGTGAGCATTTTAAATGGTTCAATAAAATTTACATAATTTCTTTCACTGTGTTTGCTTGAGTCGCTTGTCAGCTTTCGTTCACTGGTAAATGCTCTGGGTACAAAGTCGAGGCAAATAATAACCGCTATTATCGGATTAGACTCTATCATCTGAGCTGTGAACCAACAAAGCCGGAGCCGGATATTTGAGCTGTAAGCAGCTGGAGCTAAAAAACTGGAGTTTGCACAGCCCTAATCCCTTGTTGGTCTAGTGTTACTACTGGAGGGAACCGAAAAACCGGGAGAAAATGTGCGGCGATGTTTGGTAGAGTCAAACTGGAAGCATTATTTTCACATGTGGCAAGGTGAAATTATATATAATCAGACTGCATATTGCAGGAATCAAACATGTTTTATCTTTTCCACTTTTCCCTACTGTATATCAGCACTAAAGCCTGGTTCACACGAGTGAGATAAGCATAAGCAGAAATACAAAAGAAAACTCATTTGAAATGTCTTGTTTCGGCTTAGCTTATGCTTAGAGGCTTGTGTTTATGCTTGTGCTTATGTCGACGTATATGTTGCACACATCACTGCATCCCTTTGTTTTACCTTTTGTCTTTCCTTATGCTTGTGCTTATCTCACTTGTGTGAACCAGGCTTAAATCTAAGCTTAGAATAACACTTGTAATAAGCCCCTCACACACTGAGAATAGAGACGTACTGTATCGAAGTATGTTCAAAAACGTGTTGACTAGACTTATTGTTGTTGACTACTTTTCCGAACAGGGCAGAGTAATCAGTGTGTGTGATGATGTGTCACATGACAGCATTCACTTATGGGAGATCAATAAGAAAGATGGCAAATCAATTTTGGAAGAAGTAAAGACATGCACATTGCAGGGCAGGTAGGTTCTATTGTGATAAGTCGTTTCGAGCAATGGCCTTTTGTCTGGAAGTTAGGGAAGCACTTATATATTTTTCAGGTAATTAGATCCTTCAACCATGCAAGCTCATGAATATATAAATATATACCTTTCGTATGCTATGCAGAATTAAATATAAGTACCAAAATTTTGTGTGATAATTCTGTGTGTATTTTTAGACTAAAAAAGATTGCAGTATGTTCATTATCAATGGAAACCAACAGACTTTACCTCGGTACAGAGGGTGGAAATATATATCTTTTGGATATCAATACATTTGATCTTCTTGATCATATTATCTATCAAGATGTTGTTATACAGGGGTGAGTGGGAGTTTGAGTAATATAATGTTAAATTTTGAGTAAGGCAATCAAGAGATAATGGTCGATAGCATGAGAAACAATGAAATGAAAATGGGACAGGACAATCACTGAGTCATCTGATCTCTGGGATCCCTGGGATCCAAGACGGACAAGGGAGAAAATTTAAAATGACTGTAGCGCAACCAATCAGAATTAACTAATTTTAAAAGGAGATTTAAAGGAACCAATTAAGCTCTGTCTGGTTTGGTGTATCAGATTGCAATGCAAGCAGTCTGTGCAAAGGCCACAGGTGCTAATATTCAAATATTTATATGGATTGAGATTTTACTTAACCTTTGTCGAAACTTAACCTTTGTCACCATATTGTTCCCAAATAAAGAAATAGTCTATGCATGAATTTCAAATATATGTATTTTTACGAACTATTTATAGTTATTCAGAGACAGACGAGAATTTATACTGTTAAATATTACTGTATATTATGCGACAGATTCTTCATTTTGTAGTCTTAGCTAGCCCTAGTTTCACTGTTATATCTATTTTCATCTGTTAAAAATGCATTTACTAATTTCTTTGTATTGTAATTTAGCTCATTATACTGATTACTATGTATAGAGTTTGTAAGTAAGCAAGTACTTGCTAGCGCATGTGTCTAGGCGTGTGAATGCTCCAGTAAATAAAGTCCATGTTGAGTGGATCATCAGTCTGATTTGAAGCCATTGGGAATGAAGGATGCTTTAGTAATCTGACTAAGAACAGCTTGAATGGCGTAATATTGAATGAAGTAATCACTAGTTGCTGATTGGCTGCAAGTTAACGCACAAACAAACTTACACGCATGATAGCAATATATCTGCGCTAGCGCAGATACAAAAATATCTGTCCAAAAGACAGTGGACAGGTTTCTGGCTAACCCCATGGACAGGGTGGAACTATTGTTATGCTAAGTGTTGTGTAATGGCCCATTTCATCAATTGCTCATGAATCTAATTTGGATATTTCAGTGTTCCTGAGGAGTATCGATCAGTGAATCCAGGTTCAGTGGAAGCTATTCAAGAAAATCCTCAAAATAAGGAACAGGTGAGATTCACCCAAAGTTTCCAGGAAGTTCAATGGACCTTTTGCAACAATTGGTCATGGTCCCCATCTCTCTTAAAATGAGCGGAATGATCAAAATGAACCACAGAAATGAAAAGAGCACCTCAATATTAGTAAAAGTGACAAGTTTTTTTGGCTTGTAATATGCAATAAGGAAGAAATGGCATGTAATGATTAAACATTTTCCAAAGCTTTTTCCCATACAAATTCTCAGAAAATGTTCAATCTTAAATTGTATGTCATTTCTTCCATATTGCATATTATAAGCTGAAACTTTGCACTGTTACTAATATTGAGGTGCTCTTTGAGTTTCTGGGGTTTTTGACACATCTGCTTATTTTAAGGGAGATGGGGTCACATGACCAATTGTTGCAAAAGGCCTTATTTTTTGCATGTAAATTCCTTCTGTGACCTGAATTCTTAGTAGCCGACTGACTAATTAAAGGAATTTTTGTTTTGTTGTTACGAACCTCTATCAATTAACATAATATTTATTTAGGTTTTAATTGGATACAAGAAAGGCCTCATGGTACTCTGGGACCACCAGTCATGTGACCTGAAGCAATCCTTCTGCTCTATGCAAGGTTTAGAGAGTTTACATTTTGATCACACGGGTGAGAAATTTGTAAGTTCTCATGCCGATGGCAGCCTGACAGTATGGAACTTACGAGAGGATGCAGAACACAAGTGTGAGTCTCCCTGCGAATCGCCGTGTCCCTTTGGACCTTTTCCTTGCAAGGCCATCACCAAGGTAAGTGAGAAATAACATAATATTTTAATTGTAACTTTGTTATTGTTTTTCTCTCACACTGACTAATGAAACCTTGTTGTCGTTCTAAGGTGTGTTGGTTTGAGCCTTACACAATATTCAGTGGTGGTATGCCGAGGGCAAGTTACGGAGACAGACATTGTATATCTGTAATATGTGGCGATTCAACACAAGCAACATTTGATTTCACATCTCGAGTTGTGGATTTCTTTATAATATTTGATAAACATGATAAAAGTAAGTACAGAAACTGTAAATATAGACCTTATCACCTAACTCAAACATGAGGGTACATTGTAGGTAGTCTACAATATGTTGCAGTGGTTTGTGTCTGAACTACCTGAAAAAGATATCTCAAACGTGGTGGTACAGTGTAGGTAGTATTCTACAATATGTTGCCGTGGTTTGTGTCTGAACTACCTGAAAAAATATCTCAAACGTGGGGGTCCAGTGTAAGTAGTATTCTAGAATAAGCTGCCATGGTTTGTGTCTGAACTACCTGAAAAAGATATCTCAAACGTGGGGGTCCAGTGTAGGTAGTATTCTACAATAAGCTGCTGTAGTTTGTGTCTGAACTACCTGAAAAAGATATCTCAAACGTGGGGGTCCAGTGTAGGTAGTATTCTACAATAAGCTGCTCTAGTTTGTGTCTGAACTACCTGAAAAAGATATCTCAAACGTGGTGGTCCAGTGTAGGTAGTATTCTACAGTAAGCTGTCGTGGTTTTTGTCTGAATTACCCGAAAAAGATATCTCAAACGTGGTGGTCCAGTGTATGTACTATTCTACAGTAAGCTGTCATGATTTTTGTCTGAACTACTTTAAAAAGATATCTCAAACGTGGATGTCCAGTGTAGGTAGTATTCTAGTAATTCTACAGTAAGCTGCCATATGGTTTGTGTATGAGCTACCTGGACAAGATTGAAAACACTTTGAGGGAAGCGCTTTGCAGGAGAAAGCCAACTAAGCCATCTACTCTCCTGACCAAAGGGCCTTTCATACAGTTCTTGATACATCACAGGACACAGAGTTTTTAAATTTTCACGTAGTTCAGGCATAAAACATGGCAGGTTAACAATCAGCGAACACGTATGTGTGTTGCCACCCAATTCACATTTTCGGATAACTCAAATGCCAAGTTACCACAGTTCTGACATTAGAGAGTTTGGCTGTATTCGCGCCATATCTTGCTATCGCCACCACTAACAAGCACCTAGTTAGTATACTTGTATAGCTCTGTTAGTCCATTAACAACTTGCTTAATTTTTAGGTAAACCTAGATGTCTGGCTGTTTTATGTGAACATGAATTTGTAGTCATTGATTTAATGAAAGAAAATGGGTAAATTAAGATAACATGAATTCATCATTTTTCACTCTGATAACTGCCAGTTGTCCACCATCTACAGATCTACTGTGGGGTAGTGCTATTATCTATTGTATGTTTGTGTACGTCTAGGTATCCGACATTCTCGTCACCCTATTTATCCTGCCTTCACTCCTCACCAATAACGTGTTCCCAACATGTACACAACTGTCCTGATGATTTATGGAGTTTATTGAAAGAAGCAGGCAAGGAACAACTTGGAACAAGTTATCCACCAGAGGTGAGAGTTTTACTGCCTTGTTCCCCGGCTCTTCCCGTTTGTGGAGGAAAGGGGCTGTAAGTGTATGTTAGGTAGGCTCTTGGACAGGCTACCATAGTTTATTTGAACACAGTCCTAATGTCTAAGTAGATCCTAAAGCCCAAACGTGACGGTCCAGTGTGAAGCCCATTTCCAATGAGGATGAGAATTGATGAGAGTTGCAACTCTCGCTCGCGTTTGACTGCCAACTCTCATCGACTCTCATGCACTCATCAACTTTGAGCTTGTTCAGACTTTGAGGAGACCTCATTTGACTGGTACGCGTGGTAATAACCGACCAGTCAACTCTCATGCAATTCTTGTTCTCTTTGTCTGGGGTATGAGAGTTGATAAAACTCTCATGCAAACTCTCGCTTGCCAACTCTCATTGACTTTCATCCTCGTTTGACCAGGGCTTAAGCCGTATCCCATAATGAAACTATTTCATTTGCTAGGATTGGCCAATCACTGGTGGACGTTCCTTGTTGTCAAGAAGTAATCAACATGATATATTACTTACTGGGTAAGATATTGATCAATTTGACATCTTCAGCATCAAGTTTTTTAAAGTTATTGAACGTTCGATGAGTGAAAGAATTACATAAAAATGACTTTATATTGGATAGTTTTATCAGTTCTAAACTGTTGCCCGTAGAAGTCTATTTGAAAGCCATCTTTTATGGTGGTCCAGTGTTACTACAAGAGGAAACCGTAGTACCCAGAGAAAGTCTGAGTCAAAGTGGAAGCACTCTTCTTACATCAGACCACTGGAACGCTAACTCCAATGATCAAGTCCTGTGATTGGATGAAGCCAATTTGAAGCTAAGAGCGGGAACCGCGCGGGGAAAATGCACTTTCAAAAGGACTAGGGAGAGTTTAGAGGAGTGGAAAATTCAGTCAAAAGCTTGTTTTTGAGCATGAAACTGAGGTCGAACCACGGTCGCAGAGGTGAAAGGTGGTACAGTGTTCGTGGTACAATGTACTAACCATTGTACCATCAACACATATGTTCTTGCTTATATTCAAGAAAGTGCACATGGCACATAAAAACGCTCAACTTGCAACAAACCTGCAGCAGACTTGTACCAATGCTGTTTCAACAACTTGTTATAAGGATGTGTTCGCACTGCTTGACAACTTGCTACAAGATTGTTGACTCAACAGACTTGTTAAAAGTTGTTCTAACAACTTGTTATCGTCCTGCAATTCACAGACTTGTTAACAAGTTGCGAGTAACGACCTTGTAGTAACTTGATAAATGACAACATTGTTGACAAGTCTGTTGTGAACACATCTTGTGAACACTCTACGTGTGTGGTCAGAGTAGACGAAGGATAATATAACGTTATTAAACTGTTTAGTCATGAAGATGGTTCTGTAAGATTCTGGGACGTCTCCTCGCTGGATATGCGTCCACTCTACACAATCCAGACTTCCAAGTTCTTCTCTGGCGACCACGAACCGGCAGAGCAAATGGATGGTGAGGACGAAGGCTGGCCACACCTCAGAAAAGTTGGTCTCTATGATCCATTCTGTGACGACCAGCGTTTGGGCGTCCAGAAGATATATTTCGATGCGGGGGAGAAAATTTTGGCGGTCGGCGGCCATGGTGGGCAGGTCATTGTACTAGATGTAAATAGTGAAGAGAAAAATATTGAAATACCGGTGAGAAAAATAGTATTTACTATACAAGCAGTGATTATAGTTGTTTGAAATGTATTGTTGACACAATCGTAGTGCTAATATAAAACATTTTATTAATATTGTACAATAATTGTGCATCAAAAGAAAGGCTAAAATGCAGGAATAAGATATACAAAATATACAAGTATTTATATTTCTTATGTACGAAGTCATACTTTAACCCATTAACTGGCAGTACCTACCACCACTGACAAGTAAAATCGTCTAGCGTTAGACAGAGTAACCGTTCCCGTTCAGGTCTAAAATATTGTATATAATATTTCACTCGAAATATCCATCCACCTAAACCTTCAATTTCAATCGAGTGAGATGCAGAAAAAAACATCTTGTAATTTACCTTATCACAACCCGCAGTACCCGCATCTATATATATACATGAACTTGTGGTTAATGCTTGGCAACTGGACTCTGTAGCTCAGTGGTCACTGGTCAGAGCGCTGCACCGGAATCGCAGGGCCGCAGGTTCAATTCCTGTCGGAGGACTTTTTTCGCAGCCGTTCCCGTTCAGGTCTAAAATATTGTATATAATATTTCACTCGAAATATTCATCCACCTAAACTCTTACTAAAGTAGGGCGCATCTGTGCGCATTGCAAGCTAATGGGTTAACAAGACACTGGCAGATAGTTTTGTTAACCCATTAACTGGCAGTACCCTACCACTGTGGAGTAAAATCGTCTGGCGTTAGACAGAGTAAAATACTAAGGTATGGTGCATCTGGGTGCATTGCAAGCTAATGGTTGAAATATATTATTAATTATTGATACAATCGTACTGCTAATTTATAGTCAGTTGCGTTGAATCGAAAGTTTTAAGGCGGGCACTTGACACTTTTACTCGCATAGGTTCGGTGCGATGCAGTGATATATGTTTTAAGCTAAGCTTAAATCTCTTTAGCTTGTTGATATAAGTCTTGTGAAAGAATACGAAAATTTCAATTGGAAAGGACCTGGGCCACTCATGCCAAAGACTGGAGCAATAAAAGTTAGCAAAGGATTTAAACCATCCATGATTGTTCAAATTACACCGGCATCTTGTGTGACCGCTGTTGCACTGAAAACCAAGTGGGGATTGTAAGTACTGTGTATATAAATGCTGATATTGTATGTACTGGTATAGTGAGTTCATTAACTCAGGGGCGGATCCTGGCTCATCTGATAAGGGGGGGGGTGCAGAGGTGCGCACCCCTCCCACCCCCCAGTAGATCCGCCTATGCCCACCCCCCAGTAGATCCGCCTATGCCCACCCCCCAGTAGATCCGCCTATGCCTCCACCCCTCAGTAGATCCGCCTATGCCCACCCCCCAATAGATCCGCCTATGCCTCCACCCCTCAGTAGATCCGCCTATGCCTCCACCCCTCAGTAGATCCGCCTATGCCCACCCCCCAGTAGATCCGCCTATGCCCACCCCCCAGTAGATCCGCCTATGCCCACCCCTCAGTAGATCCGCCTATGCCCACCCCTCAGTAGATCCGCCTATGCCCACCCCCAGTAGATCCGCCTATGCCCACCCCCCAGTAGATCCGCCTATGCCCACCCCCCAGTAGATCCGCCTATGCATTAATGAATCCTTGTATATTTTCCGTCATTCATGTAGACTTGCAGCAGGCAGTACGCATGGTTTCTTCTTATTGGATTATGTTCAGAAAGTTCCAATATTACATCGATGTACACTTAGTCCTGACGGTGAGTGATGGATAGTATTAGTAGTGTGGAGCTTTAAAATTGAAGTAACTTTATTTATACTGGATAGCTCTATCAGTTCTAAACTGTTCTACCTAGATGTCCAGTAAGGACCTTTCCCTATTGATCCAGTGTTACTACAGGAGAAAACCCAGACCATTCTACTTTGAGTCTTGAGAGTTTTATTCATACTGGATAGGTCTATCAGTTCTAAGCTTTCATTCCTAGAGTTCCAGTAAGACCAATCTCGTACTGGTTCAATATCACTACATAAGAAAACATCCTGAAAAATTCAACAAGAACTTCGACGTTTCGAGCAAAGCTCTTCGTCTGGAAGTTAGTAGCGTGGGTGGCAGAGGTGGAAAAGTATCAGATCCTGGGAACCTAGTTCCCAGAAATACTTTTGGACTTTTGGATGCTACCTGCACTGGCATCACGCGTTCTGCATACGAAAACCTTCTCACATGTAATCTAAATGAAAAAATCGCAATTTTTCTTGACTTTCCATTGTAGACATGGGGTCAGAAGGTGGAACATTAGCGCGACGGAGGACACTGAAAGAATCTCTACGAAGGTCGTTTAGACGTCTGCGAAGTGGTCGCCGTAGCGGTAGGAGGCGTCACAGTACCCGGTCGGGTAAAGACGCTGGGCAACATTCTCCGACCGGAGAAGAAGCCCCGGTACAAAGATTGATTGATGAAAGTATCAAAGTAGGAGAAGGGTACCAAGGTCTTGTGAGGTGTTTATATATGGTCGATACTTTCCTAAAGGATGGTAAGTAGAATTATCATACATCTGTCATGTCTGTCTGTCTGTCTGTCTGTCTGTCTGTCTGTCTGTCTGTCTGTCTGTCTGTCTGTCTGTCTGTCTGTCTGTCTGTCTGTCTGTCTGTCTGTCTGTCTGTCTGTCTGTCTGTCTGTCTGTCAAGACAGTTCATAAAGCATTGAATGATGCTGTCCTTCAAGTATAGAAAAGCCAGGGTGCGACAGTTCAGAAAGCATTGAATAATGCCGTCCTTCAAGTATAGAAAAGCCAGGGTGCGACTTCATCCCTAAGAAGGCACTAGACTGGAGTGTTGAAACTTTAGGCGCAACCATGCATAAGTAGTAAAATAAGTAGTTTGTTATATGGGTTTTTTTTGTTGTAGGGCATTAAATATTTCGTAATGCCCCGCGGGCCGCTGATTAGCCAATCATATCGCGTAAACTACAGGAACTAGCGCTTGTCATATAATAATAATACTTATTCACTTCAACCAGTGTAGCAAAACATATCTGATATTATACCTGGTTGCCTCACCAACTTTAGAATATAATTAATTTGTTGTTGTTGTTGTGGAAAACACCAGGCATATTATTGGCATAAATGCCCCGATTCATACTAGACTGACCATCCATTTGACTGATCATCAGTCTTAGAAACGCAAGACCAACCAACTAGAATAGCGCGATCTTTACCAGCAATGGTTCTGGGAACAAATCATGTCTGATATTCTTCTGATAGTTCGTCTAATACAGTATTTATACACATAGACAAATCATCCGTCAAGATGAACTATCTACAATAACTAGCCAGAATAACACGATCTATACTTGCAATGGTTCTGGGAACAAATCTTGTCTGATATCTTCACGATAGTTCGTCTATAAATGCCGTTTTTATACACATAAATAGATCCTTCATCAAAACGAATTATCCTGACGAATAGCTAGAATAGCACGATCTATACTTGAAATGGTTCTGGGAACAAATGATGTCTGATATTTTCCTGGCAATTCGTCTAACGCCACGTACGTATACACATAAACGGATAGCTCATTCAATGTATTTCATAGGTATGCATCACGTTGCCTCGTTATGGGTGGGTACAAACTCTGGTCATATATACCCATATACCATCGAACTCCCTCCTGAAGACCAACGACATAGCGACAGTGTCCAGGCACATCCTAAGAAACCTGAAATACACCTGAAACACAACGCTCCGGTTATCACGATGTTTGTTGTCGATAAGGATGGGAACCCCGTTCATGAGGATTATTTAATTGAAAGTGGTCAGGAGAAAGGTGAGTGGATAAACTTGTGATTAGTTTCAGTTGTTCGTTTTGTTTGGCCTTGTTAGAACTAGAGTTTGAGAGTTTTAACGTTTTAGGTTTCATCCTGTAGTAACACTGGATCCACAAGAGATGGCCCTTACTGGGCCTCTAGGGAGAACAGTTTAGAACTGATAGAGTTATCCAGTATAAATAAAGTTAGTTTAGGTTTTCTCCTGTAGTAACACTGGATCAATAAGAGATGGCCCTTACTGGGTCTCTAGGGAGAACAGTCTAGAACTGATAGAGCTATCCAGTATAAATAAAGTTAGTTTAGTTTAGGTTTCCTCCTGTAGTAACACTGGATCAATAAGAGATGACTCTTACTGGACCTCTAGGGCGAACAGTTTAGAACTGGTAGAGCTATCCAGTATAAATAAAGTTAGTTTAGTTTAGGTTTCCTTCTGTAGTAACACTGGATCCATAAGAGATGACCCTTACTGGACCTCTAGGGAGAATAGTTTAGAACTGATAGAGCTATCCAGTATAATTAAAGTTAGTTTAGTTTAGGTTTCCTTCTGTAGTAACACTGGATCAATAAGGGATGACTCTTACTGGACCTCTAGGGAGAACAGTTCAGAACTGATAGAGCTATCCAGTATAAATAAAGTTAGTTTAGTTTAGGTTTCCTCCTGTAGTAACACTGGATCAATAAGAGATGACTCTTACTGGACCTCTAGGAAGAACAGTCTAGAACTGATGGAACTATCCAGTATTGCATTGACAAGAACATTATAATTATTGATTTTTAGCTGCTGATATGAGTGGCAATCATTCGATGATCATTTGTTCCGAAGAGCAGTTCAAAGTTCTATCACTTCCGCAACTTCGAATAAAACACAAAGAAAAGCTGACTGCCATGGATGGATCGAAAGTCCGAAAACTTGGAGTGATCTCGCTAAGAAATCAACAAGGTAAAATTCTATAACGGAGGTGTGCAGTCTCTAAGTGCCTTATATATAGTTATTGTTGTGAAATATTTTCTCCTATAGGTGAAACAGACGAAACCTACCCTTGTCTGGGATGTCTTAACAATCAAGGCGACCTTAATATATTTGCCTTGCCCAGCTTAAGACAACAACTCAAAGTAAACTGTATCAAACGTGAAGACCTCTTGGGTATACAGTCGCTGTTGTTTACAAGGCTTGGACAAGGATTTTATTTACGTTCGCCTTCAGAATTACAGAGGTTTAGCTTAACTTCATCACAAGAGTAAGCATATATTTTTATTGTTGAATTTTATTGAACTTCTCTAACTTTATTTATACTGGATAGCTCTATCACTTCTAAACTGTTCTCCCTAAAGGTCCAGTAAGAGTCATCTCTTATTGACCCAGTGTTACTACAGGAGGAAACCTAAACTGAACTAACTTTATTTATACTGGATAGCTCAATCAGTTCTAAACTGTTCTCCCTAGAGGTCCAGTAAGAGTCATCTCTTATTGACCCAGTGTTACTACAGGAGGAAACCTAAACTAAACTAACTTTATTTATACTGGATAAGCTCTATCAGTTCTAAACTGTTCTCCCTAGAGGTCCAGTAAAGTTCATGCCTTGGTATTTAGATCTTTGGACAGTCCATCCCTTCTTCGGTCTTCTTCCTTCTCTGTTTCTCTTAACCTCCAGCTACCACAGCAAATTGTATAAAAAGTGCCACAAATTTTATAATCCAGTGGTTTCTGACCGTCACTAATGTATTATTTTTATTCTAGACTTCATCCAGAATGTGTTCTTGATCTAGCTCGCGGCATGCGAGGTCACGACGCTGAGGACGAGAAGGAAGGCACGGCAGATCGAGATGAAAGACCGGCTGACAGCGAAGATAATGCAAATATAGGGTAAATAAATCAGAAATCTGTGTATCCATTTTCACATACACGACAGTTTGATATGTAACATGCTCAGGGCTCGCCTGCCCAGAGGTGGAAAAAGTATCGGATCCTGGGAACCTAGTTCCCAGAAATATTTTTGGATTTGGACTTTTGCAGAAAATTTTTCACGGAAATTCCTAAAGTTAATAATGAATTGATGAGTAATAACAAAACTAGAGTATGCTCTAGTCTAGACTAGTAATTGTAATGTAACACCACTGAATACCAAGAAACAACACTCCAATCAGTTCAATGTCAAAATCAATCAATGATCATTGAACCTCATTAATTATTAATTTTGAGTCTGAAACCCAGGTTCCCAGAAAGAAAAAAACTTTTTCCACCTCTGCGCCAGCCAATGGCCAAAAGCCGATCGTATATGTGATGCCAGTATATGGTATGGTATTAATTAGGTCTAAAAATGTATATAAATTTTCGTTCGAATATTCCAGCTACAAACACCTTCTACTATCAGTCCTATCGAACGAAATGCCGAGAAAAAAACCCTTGATATTTACCCTTGCTATTTAAATGTCTATTCACAAAAGTGGCTATTGAGAATGGTTTTAAACTGCCCCCCTTCAACGCGCAGTCAATGTGTATGTAATATATCATACACGAGAAGGAGTTTATTATAGTGATTTGAAACACCGAAAAGTGTGTTGCAAAACAAGGCGCTAGCCGAGTTTTTTAACATATTTTGAGGTGTTTTTTAAATCACTATAATAAACGACTTCGAGTGTATGATATAGCTTCTCAAACAAACCAGTATTTAAAGAAAAATTCAACCCGAAAGTTGAGTTAATTTATAGGTGTTTATTACCGTGGTATCAAGACAAGGATACGGTGGTGATTTCCTTTGTGTTTTGTGCATGAATTATTAATGAGTTTGAGAACTATATTTCTAGTGGCGGTAATGCCGCAGGGTCTAACGAAGATGTATCAGAGATACAAACGACTGTAGTGAAACATGATTACTCAATGAGTGAAAGTGATGGAAATGTCGTTCAAACTGGACAAGTCGTTGCAAAAAGTGCGAGATATAGTTCAACGAAAAGTCAAAAATCAACAACGACCGTAGTAAAGACGACACAAAGGAGCAAAGTATTAACGAATGGCGATCATGCTGAGGTAAGGGGGAGGGGAGGTAGAGTCGGATCCCCAGGACTCTAAATACCGGTGGGTCAAGGGACAATGTCCTTCCATGTTCTCATTTAAAAGGTCATCTCAACCTTTCTCAACCCCCAACATTAATATATATTATGAAAAGAATTCACATGATTATATTTTCTCACTCTGCAAAACATTTTCAACCTTCCTCCAGGTAGGATTTTGGATTTTCCCGACCTTCCTCAAAATAACTGGAAATTTTTCGACATGCAGGCTTTCGCCTGGGTAGGTTTGCCAGTCGGTCATTGCAGTACTGCTAGTCTGACTGAGTACTGACTGTTGCTACCAATACTATCCTGACTAGTCTAGTGTTTGCAACACTGCTTTGCAATGTTGTTTTATTCAATGTTTCGCTTTCAACCCTCCTTGATGCCAGTAAACCTTCCTCACGGGAGGTGCCCGTAGCTTTTTTGCAACTCTGTCGCAGGGTAGCGCTTAGTGAAGCCCACCTATTAAGACCAAAAATGGCAAGAACGATAATGTTCATATTTTTCAGGAAAACCGTCACGGCAGAAAATCAAGTTCGGCCTCGTCCAGTGACGGGGAAGGCACCACATTTAAAGCACCAGGGAAAGCGCACAAAAAAGAAGGTCATCTTGGGGGTGAGTTTGAGATCACTGCTCGTTATTAGGACAATATTTCCATCTTGAATTGAGAACAAAATATGTAGAAAAATATGCAAATATAAAACAGTTCAAGGGGCATTAGAAGTAACAATTTAATACATCCTATTTGAAAGAACTTGTCGTGTATTAGTCTTAAATATATGACCAGACGACCTGAATATTTTATTACTTTAAGAAAGATGTCAAAAAAATTGCTGAAAAAACTCCACCAGATGAGCGATTTCTCGCTCTATAAAAAGCCTTTTATAAATCCGCCGTTTTGTGAACAAAGCTTTGACTGAGAAAAGATAGGAGTACGCATTCCATATCTATGAGGGCCCGCAGGTTCAATTCCTGCCATCTAATTCCATCTAATAATCTGACAAGTTTTTTCAAGTGATTTTTACTTCTATTGTCCTTTAATAAAATGCTTATACATCAAAGTATTATCTTGGAAATTGCGACGTATTTCAACCAAGTGCTCAAGATAAATCGGAATTTTCTTTTGTTAAAATGACCCTCAAATTTTCGTTGACAAAAAATTTACAGGTTTTTCATGACAAGTTTCTTTGAATAAAATATATGCGTAAACGTGAGAGCCAAGTCGGCAAGTGTTATTTTTGATGTATAAGCATTTTAATGTTTTGTCTCCTTGGCAGCCACAGCGGATTATTTTCGCTTCGCATAGGAGTGAAACAGCTGAACTCTTTACTGTATGTAAAAAAATGTAATTTTAAAATATTAATTAGGTATTTCTAAGTCAATTTTACACTGTTAATGCTTCAATCAAAGTGAGGGTGCAACCCCCCGGTTAAAGATATGGGTATTTGACATTAGGGCTGACATTAGCAAAATATTTAAGATGGGGGGGGGGTGTGGTCGCACAATGGTTAGTGCATGAGTGCCTTTTATCGTTGCGCCCGGAGTTAAATTCCTATAATATGCAATAGACAATTTGCATTATAGACTAAATTTTGTTCTAAACGAGGAGAAGGGAATCAATCACAACACCTACAAAGAACATAATAAGATTAGTAAATTTGCAAAGTGTTGTAAAATGCGGAAAATATAGCCTTGCAAATTTTGTATACTTTTGTATTACGTGCGGAAATTCCTACCACATTTCGGCCCAATTGTTACAACATTTGCAAACTTTGCAAGGCTATATTTTCCGCATTTTACAACATTTCGCAACCAAACTTTGCAATTTTACGAATTTTAGTTGTTCTTTCCGGCAATATACTTTTTTTTGCCTAGATAAAAAATTAGTCTATAATGCTAATTGTCTATTGTCTGATTATAATTTCACTTCAGTCGCATCTGAGAAGAGTGCTTCCAGTTTGACTCTACCAAACACCGAAGGTGTTGAAAGGATGCATGAAATTATCAATTATCAGATACTTCGACTTCCTCCAGCAAACACTGGGAACAATGAGGGGATGGGGCGCACTAGATCTATGAGGAAAACAGTTCAAAACCGTTAGAAGCTGTACAGTTTAAATTGATACCTCTGCAGTTCTAAACTGTTCTCCAGAGGTCTAGCAAGGGCCATCACTTATTGTTCCAGTTTTACTACATGAGAAAACCGGAGTACCTGACGAAGACGGTGCAGTGTTTGGTAGAGTCAAACTGGAAGCACTCTTCTTACATGTGACTGAGGTGAAATTATAATCAGACAACTGCATATTGCAGTAATGAAACCCTGGTTACAGAGGTGAAAAGCACATGCACTAACCACTGTGACACCAACACACCCTTGAATGACTTTATAAACAGAGTGTGGACCCGTTATCTACCGGGGGCGGGTGGTACACCTTCGATTTGATCGGTGCATAATTTCAAGATATATAATTTAAGACCAGTGCATTTGTTTTTTTTTGTGTCATTAAATCCAAATGTTAAGTTATATTTAGGAAGATTGTTTCGGAGTATCTCCTTGAAATGAACAGTGTAGAACTTAAGTATAGTCTTGAAAAATACTCTTATTTAGAAATAAATTTAGTCACAAGATAAAGCGCATCAATTATGGTGCTCGTTGTGTCCTTATTTAACCTTTAAAGCCAGCCGCAAACGAAAGCTGAGTTTGAGTTTATTGAGTTTCTCACTCATTGGTGAGCGGATTTCCCAACAGGCTATTGCCCAATTGATAGGGGATCCGAGGTACCTACGATTTTAACGTCCTTATCCGAGAAGACGCGAAAGTCTAACCATTTACTGATGTCAATGTAAAGGTACCACTTTCTCCTCAATTATTTTAAGACCATGAGTAGAGGTCCGACCAAGGCTTGAACCCGGGTCTCCCAGCTTGAAAGGCAAGCGTGGTGACCACGACACCACAAGTGCTGGTTTGTTGGCTGAGCAACACGACACCACAAGTTCTGTTGGCTGAGCTCATCACTAGTTCACTACAAGAGGTCGTAGCTCTATAGCAAGTTACTTTGATATCACTTTGATGACTTTGTCTCACGGCCTGGTGAGGTAAAATTCTCAGCAAAAACCACGTGTACGAGAGAGAGTGGCTGATCAAACCGCCTCGCGAGGGAGGTACCTCAGCCAAGAGGTCTCGTGTGTGGCAGGTGTAAGAGAAACAGCTTAAATCATCGGGGAGGGGCTTTGAGGGGGAGGGGGCATATTGGAGGGGGGGGGGGGTAATAGAGAGGGGCGTATTGATTTTATTCCTGGCCAATTAAAAAATCTAGTCCGAACACATCTGTTGCGTTGCTGTGAATGTGGAGGGAAGGGGATTAATAAATCGACAAAAAACTTTTTGTTGACTTTTCTAAAACGTCAAAAGTCGCCAAAATCAACGGAAAGTTAAGGGGTTCGCCTTTACTTTTTGTCGATTTTCGGGTCTTGACGTTTTTTGAAAAATCGACAAAAATAGAGACGCTTACCCCGCAACCCCGTCGACAAAACGTCAAGGCTAACCCGTCCCTTTACTTTTAATGGTTTTGGGGCAAACCCCTCGACCTTTAGTGGGCTAACGCTTCTATCTGTTAATGGATTTTTGGGCAAGACTAACCCCTTTAAAACTTTTGTGGATTTTTGGGGCGTGGTTAACTCCTCCACTTTTAATAGATTTTTGACCAAGGCCAACTCTTTAACCCCTTTAGGGTTTTTGGCCACTTCTGAAGTTTTTGAAAAAGTGGCCAAAAACTGACAAATAGAGAATGTGAGGGAAGCATTGCTGAGATGGTATGAACACGTAAGAAGAAGAGATGAAGGAGAGCTGGTTAGAGACGTTATGGAGCTGGAGATGAAGAGGAACAAAGAATGGGGAAACCGAAGAAGAGATAGATGAACAGTGGAAAAGAAGATCTAACTAGGTAGAAATATCCAAGATAACCATCCTGTTCTATTTTGAGATCAGCGTTGAATCGCGCATGCGCTATGACGCTTCATGTTCTTGTTGCCAACGAAACAAGATCTTCATAAACGATCAACTATTTTGAACAGTTGAAATCTTTAAAAAGCACAATCTTATTCAGTATTTTTATACTGTGGAATAAAGCTTTTACTCATGGAGGACTCGGCAGATGATTTTGCAAAGTTAGAGTTGGTTTCGACGATAGGATTCGCCGGTATGTTAGTGTTGATTTTTAAAACTTGTGTTGTGAGTTGTCTTTTGTATATTTATAGTTGTATGACTATAATTTAGTGGGTATCACTGAGCACTATCGTGCAGTAGACGGTGCTCAATCGGCAGTTATCAGAGGGAGAGAATGATGTTAATTCGTTTCAATTCTGTGGTCTTGTATTTGGTGGCAAATATATTGAACTGAGAGATATTTAGTTCAATATTCTTGCTCCTATTATAAAAGTGTCAACGTAATTTTCTTATCTGTAAACTATCAATTCATCAACGAATAAAATATCATTTTTTGCATTGAATACTGGTCTTGTCCTTCAGTTTATAATAAACATTTTAAAGCAATGTTACACATGGGACCAGACTGCATTCCTTGCAAAATGTGCACGGGATGTATGAAATTATCAATCTTCGCACTTGTTTTCTTACCACAATACCGCCTAGAAATTTGTGTGCTGAGAACCAATCAAATTTCATGTAACCTCATTTGCATTGTGAAATGTTGCTAAAAATTGTCTCGTGTAGCATTAGGGAGCTTTAGCAAAGAGTACGAGATTCGTCAAAGTTGACAAACTTTTTTGTCGCAACTGTGCAGAAGGAATGGCGAATGATTAAATGGCTAATTTAACTTAGATAAAACTTGCGGGTTTATATTAAAATTTAACATTTGGTCCTTCTGTGATCTTCTCAACATGAAGAATAATATCAAATTTCATATTGTTTACATCGTGAATAAAATCACATCGCTCAGCAGGTGACATTGTGCCTTCAATGAGTATGTAATAAACATATGCTGGAGCTGGATGCTGTGTTTCATTTGTTATTTATACTAGAGTGAATATGCCAAAATGTGTTTCAATTGATTTTTATTAGCCTACCTTTGTTAAAGGTATGCCTAGCAATTCTAATAAGTGTTGATTTTGCTCATAAAACCAAACTCTAGACTCTCCACTTAATGCATCTTAATACTTAGAAAAATCTTTCATGTTAATGCCATTAACTTGCTTGGTGGAAATATCTTGTGGGCTGAACTGTGTGAAAAACAAGCTAAAAACATGTGGGACAAAACCAGTTGCACCACTGATTACACACACATGTTCACATGAGACCGGATGACTTCAGAGCTTAATGCATGCTCCACCACACAAGATGCATGAAACCAGATGAATTTAAGCACAGTCCTCCTGTATATTGAACAAATGGAACCAAACAAATTTGTGTACTGAGTCCTCACAATTCATCTTGTCTTGTGTGAACATAGTCTAAGGCTCTAAGCTGTTGTTTAATTGGCTCATTATTTTCAAGGTTGTGTCCCAGGTGGTCTGATTGTACACCCCGATGAACAACATTTGATCTACTCCGTCGGAAACACCATAATTGTCCAACACATTCTCAGCAACAAACAGAGATTCCTTGTCGGACATACAGACAATGTTTCATGCATTGCTGTGTCGAAGAGTGGCCGTTACATAGCATCTGGCCAGGTGACACACATGGGATTCAAAGCCGACGTAATCGTCTGGGATTATGAGACGTGTTCTAAATACTGTTTGCTGACTTTGCATAAAGTGAAAGTGGAGGCGCTAGCTTTTTCTCCCAATGATAAATATTTGGTTTCGCTCGGAGGACAAGATGATAACAGGTATAGAAAAGACAGACAGGGGTCGGTTGTACAAACATCGGATACATAGGCGGATTTTCAGATTTTGCTCTGGGGGGGGGTGCCGAAAATTTATGGGGGGAGGTGAGCGACAGGGTGCGTAGCGCCACCGAGCAAGCTGCAGCAGGGGTCTGGGGCACAGTTGCCAATGGGGGTAAGGGGGCAAGCCCCAGAAAATTTTGAGATTTTTGGTCAAAATCCTTATTTAGTTCAAAATCTTTATTTCAATCACACTACTGTCATTTATCCCAATGAGCATTTAAATTTTTTTGGGGGGGTGCAAATTTCTCTAGGGGGGGTGGAAAACTTTTTGGGGGGGTGCAAAATTTTTTTGGGAAGTGCGCACCCGCCTATGATCGGATAGCGCTTATCCACCGGATAGTGATTTTTTCAACCTTTGTAAAACTACGGACAATTGGACCTCACAATTAATAATAAGAAACTTATAAATAATATATAAATACTAAGGTTTAATAATCTGGGATACCAATCAACGGACAATTTTAAAACGCTTGAAAAATCACTATCCAGTGGATAGTGCTATCTGGCCTTCATACAGCTGGCCCCGGATGGACAGATGTGCATTTTAACATTTGCACCATATGATAAATATGTGATAGGTCTTGCATCACTCACCAACATGACAATGACATGATGACCAACCAACTGACCGACGAACCCACTGGCTGGTTGACCAACCAACTGACTGACCGACTGACTGGCTGGCCAACTGAGTGGTTTTGGCTGGCCGACTGACTGACCAACTGCATGACCGACCGACCAACCAACGAACCGACTGGCTGGTTGAATGACCAACTAACTAACTGAGTCTGACTGACTTGTTGGTTGGCCAACTGACTGACCAATCGACTGGCTGGTTGGCTGGCCAACTGACTGACTAACTGACCAACTGACTGACCGACCAACTGACTGACCGACCATTTCTGACAGGCTGGTTGGCTGGCCAACCAACCAACTGACCCAATTGGATTGACTGATGGACTGACTGTCCACTCAACTGGCTGACCAACCGATTGACGCAAAGTGTCCACGTATATTGTTGGTACATTGTTGGAAAAACTATACATTTAAACAAGCAACACAAACAAAGGTAAGAGTTTTGTATAATATTTACATTGTAGTGTTGTAATTTGGAACCTCCAGAAGAAAGAAGCAATCTGTGGTGCACCAGCAGCAGTGCCAAGTTCAGGAACATCCTACGTGGTTGCTTTCTCAAATCACAATGATGAACTCTTTGTCACTGGTGGAAAGTAAGTTCGTGTTGAGATTTTGTATGTTTTATTAAACTTGGCCAAACCATGCAAATTTGAGTATCGTCAGAGTGAATTTATCCTGTCCTGTGCTGTGTTAACAGAGCCTTACCGCGGTGAAAATTAGTTCATGAAGTCATGAACTTTGATGAATGTCACTGAAGAATGATTTGATTTGGTGAACTAAATATTCATGAAAACTTCCTGAAACATGAACCAAGAACTTTTCATGAAATGTTGGTGAATTTTCAGTGGATTATATTCGTACAACATGTCCATGAATGTCTGATGAACCGTTCATGATTTCGTTTGATGAGCTAATTATTCTTCAAAGGTCAACCCCGGGAAAATTTGTTCATGAAGTCATGAACTTTGATGGTTCGTTCATGAAAATTCATGAACAGTTCATGCCCTGTTCATCAAACGTTTTACCAACAGTTCATGAACAAGTGTTCATGAAGTGTCCATGAATGCTCTTCATGATCCGTTCATGAACACTTGATGAACGTTAAATCAGTTCATGAACTTTTTGTTCATCAACAGAATAGTTCATGAATGTTCATACTGATTATTTCATGAATTTATTATTCATGAAAATTCATATAATTTGGTTCATGAACTTACCATGAAATGTTCATGAATGTCACTGAAGCAGTTTTTGTTCAATTTTGTTCATGAATGATTCATAAACGTTCATGATTTCATGAAAATGTTCATGAAAACTTCCTGAAACGTGAACCATGAACTTTTCATGAAATGTTGGTGAATTTTCAGTGGATTAAATATTCATAAATATTGGTACAACATGTTCATGAATGTCAGATGAACCGTTCATGATTTCGTTTGATAGGTCGTATCAAAGGTCGTATTAAAGGCTGCTGTGAGAAGATCGACGTTTAACTGAATTTAAATTTTTTGTCATTCTTAGTAAAACCTTAAGAGTGTGGGAGTTAGATCTACCCAATCGCAAGATCCGACCAACTGATTGCAATATGGGACAACTGAAAAGAATAATAAAGTGCATAAAGGTATTGCTATAGTGTTTCAAACATTTTTTGCTTTCAAAAAGACCTCTATTTTTAATGGTGTTTGTTGTTATATCTCTCGCATATATTGACCATCAAATACAAGACTACTGCAATGAAAGAATTAACATTATTTTCTCACTCTGATAACTGCCGGTCGACCACCATCTGCTGACGATAGTGCTTAGTGAAACCTACCTTAAGGTTACTTCATACCTTGGAACTTTGATTTTTTATTATTATTTTTTTTTACATATTTGTACTAAAGACACAAATATATATCATATTCAGCAGAGTTTTTAAAAAAATCTTAAAAAGCGGCCGAGATATTTCAAAAGCAATTTTTAAACCAAATAAAATTGCGCGAAAATTATAATTGAAATTGACATATAAACTGTCAATCAAGACACTGCGGGAGAGCGGAAACTGCAGAGTAAGTCAAAACCCCGCGTAAGTTTAAATCGGCTTTTACAGTGAAGGAAAAAAATGCAAGTTCACGCTACAAAAAAATATTTAAGTCCCGAACGTTTTATCCGATTGCTCCAAAATTTTAACACATTGTTTAGTGATACTATGGGAGCAAAACTGTGTTCGCGTTTTCGATTTAATGCGATACTTTTTATTTTATCAGCGTATACGCCATTGTCTACACGCTAGATAAGATAGTTCAACTTTGATGCTTAATATCTAAGCGATTAAAATAGATATAAAAAAATGCGAACACAGTTTTGTTCTTTGATCAGTTGAGATGGGAAACATGTTATTTCTGATGTTTGCATATGAAACCAACGGGACTTAAATCTCGTGGCGCAAAGCATACTATTTTGATAAAATACACTCATTGTAACTACAGATTAAAATGTATTAAACTATGGTTACAATCTTAGATTCTTCAGTTATGTATCAATATGTGTGCCAAATTTCATAGACATTGGTCAAAAACTGAACGCGCAGCGGCCGATTTTGTTGAAACATGACTCCAAGGTATGAAGTAACCTTAATGGACAGGTACGACCAGAATATTATATATTTTATATTACAGGTCGCAGAAGATGATCAATCGTTTTACTGTGGGACAACAAGCGGTGATATTTTGGAGGTACAGTAAATAATTATACTGTACTACTCAGAAAGCAATTAAGTTGACATGTGAACGTGAAGTTTACATGACGTTTCCCCAACTCTCGTTGCTCGGTCAAACGAAAACAAGAATGGCATTATAGAGTTGGCAAGTGAGAGTTTACATGAGAGTTTCATCAACTCTCATTGCTTGATCTGGAATTAACGAGAACAAGCAACAGTTTACATGCCTCGATCAAATGAGAACAACAATTGCATGAGAGTTGACAAGCGAGAATTTATATGAGAGTTTCCTCAACTTTCATTGCTTCGTCAAATGAGAACAAGAGTTGCACGAGAGGTGACAAGCGAGAATTTATATGAGAGTTTCCTCAACTTTCATTGCTTCGTCAAATGAGAACAAGAGTTGCACGAGAGGTGACAAGCGAGAATTTATATGAGAGTTTCCTCAACTTTCATTGCTTGGTCAAATGAGAACAAGAGTTGCATGAGAGGTGACAAGCGAGAATTTATATGAGAGTTTCCTCAACTTTCATTGCTTCGTCAAATGAGAACAACAATTGCATGAGAGTTGACAAGCGAGAATTTATATGAGAGTTTCCTCAACTTTCATTGCTTCGTCAAATGAGAACAAGAGTTGCATGAGAGGTGACAAGCGAGAATTTATATGAGAGTTTCCTCAACTTTCATTGCTTCGTCAAATGAGAACAACAATTGCATGAGAGTTGACAAGCGAGAATTTATATGAGAGTTTCCTCAACTTTCATTGCTTGGTCAAATGAGAACAAGAGTTGCACGAGAGTTGACAAGCGAGAATGTATATGAGAGTTTCTCAACTTTCATTGCTTCTGTCAAATGAGAACAACAATTGCATGAGAGTTGACAAGCGAGAATTTATATGAGAGTTTCCTCAACTTTCATTGCTTGGTCAAATGAGAACAAGAGTTGCATGAGAGTTGACAAGCGAGAATTTATATGAGAGTTTCCTCAACTTTCATTGCTTGGTCAAATGAGAACAAGAGTTGCACGAGAGTTGACAAGCGAGAATTTATATGAGAGTTTCCTCAACTTTCATTGCTTGGTCAAATGAGAACAAGAGTTGCATGAGAGGTGACAAGCGAGAATTTATATGAGAGTTTCCTCAACTTTCATTGCTTGGTCAAATGAGAACAAGAGTTGCACGAGTTGACAAGCGAGAATTTATATGAGAGTTTCCTCAACTTTCATTGCTTGGTCAAATGAGAACAAGAGTTGCATGAGAGGTGACAAGCGAGAATTTATATGAGAGTTTCCTCAACTTTCATTGCTTGGTCAAATGAGAACAAGAGTTGCATGAGAGGTGACAAGCGAGAATTTATATGAGAGTTTCCTCAACTTTCATTGCTTGGTCAAATGAGAACAAGAGTTGCATGAGAGGTGACAAGCGAGAATTTATATGAGAGTTTCCTCAACTTTCATTGCTTGGTCAAATGAGAACAAGAGTTGCACGAGAGTTGACAAGCGAGAATTTATATGAGAGTTTCCTCAACTTTCATTGCTTGGTCAAATGAGAACAAGAGTTGCATGAGAGGTGACAAGCGAGAATTTATATGAGAGTTTCCTCAACTTTCATTGCTTGGTCAAATGAGAACAAGAGTTGCATGAGAGGTGACAAGCGAGAATTTATATGAGAGTTTCCTCAACTTTCATTGCTTGGTCAAATGAGAACAAGAGTTGCATGAGAGGTGACAAGCGAGAATTTATATGAGAGTTTCCTCAACTTTCATTGCTTGGTCAAATGAGAACAAGAGTTGCACGAGAGGTGACAAGCGAGAATTTATATGAGAGTTTCCTCAACTTTCATTGCTTCGTCAAATGAGAACAAGAGTTGCACGAGAGTTGACAAGCGAGAATTTATATGAGAGTTTCCTCAACTTTCATTGCTTCGTCAAATGAGAACAAGAGTTGCACGAGAGTTGACAAGCGAGAATTTATATGAGAGTTTCCTCAACTTTCATTGCTTGGTCAAATGAGAACAAGAGTTGCATGAGAGGTGACAAGCGAGAATTTATATGAGAGTTTCCTCAACTTTCATTGCTTCGTCAAATGAGAACAAGAGTTGCATGAGAGGTGACAAGCGAGAATTTATATGAGAGTTTCCTCAACTTTCATTGCTTCGTCAAATGAGAACAAGAGTTGCACGAGAGGTGACAAGCGAGAATTTATATGAGAGTTTCCTCAACTTTCATTGCTTCGTCAAATGAGAACAAGAGTTGCACGAGAGGTGACAAGCGAGAATTTATATGAGAGTTTCCTCAACTTTCATTGCTTGGTCAAATGAGAACAAGAGTTGCATGAGAGGTGACAAGCGAGAATTTATATGAGAGTTTCCTCAACTTTCATTGCTTGGTCAAATGAGAACAAGAGTTGCACGAGAGGTGACAAGCGAGAATTTATATGAGAGTTTCCTCAACTTTCATTGCTTGGTCAAAACATAGTCAAAATGAGAACAACAATTGCATGAGAGTTGACAAGCGAGGATTTATATGAGAGTTGTAGTATAATTAATGCTGGAGGAATTAACAAAACACAGAGCTATTAAATATCCACATCTTGTGTTTTAGATCAACATGAAGACAAGACTGTTCAGGCATTATGGTCCTCAGAAAGAGAAATTCAGCCTGGGTATCCAGGCGTTGCAAATATTCAAGACTGGAGACGTATTGGTCGGAGCTGGAGATGGCACCGTAGCATTGTTGAAGAGTAAGACTTATAAACGAGTCAGGTATGTACTTCGATCGATCTGCAGATTTCGATTTTATGTTCCAGAGCTTCTGTTTACCAAATATTTGTGATGTCGACAGAGTTTGTCGAGCCCTGTATAGGTTGAAGGAATAATGATATTAATATGATACGCTCTCCGTAATTCAGATATTTAATATCTAACAGATATTACCTAACAAATCTTTTGCATATCCTATAGGCCTGTGGTCTTGTCTATAATGTCTAATTGTCTATATATGTTCTGTCGCTAGTAACTTGAACCTTCAAAGTACTTGTATTTGTTTTATAGAACAGCTAAAGTTGATGGAGGTGTGACATCACTGACCTTGCGCGGTGTTGGACATCAGGTTAATAGCTTAAGTACTGTGATTCAATTTTTCAACTGTAGTGGTAACGATGATTTAGCCTAGTGCCCAGAACTCTAGTACATATAAGAGCGTTGAGCATCTGCCAGGCAAATTGACACTGATTAATGTTCATGTATGATTATTAAATGTTGCTGTGTTTTGATGTAGTTTTTCGTAGGCACGCAGATATCTCAAATGTACAGGTTCAATCTGAATGCATTCACCAGTGAACTGATCAACACATGCCACTACGAGAAAGTCTATGATATCGTGTTTCCATCGTGAGTCATAAATTTTTTCTTGCATGTTTTTGACATTCTATGATTCTACATGACAATGTAGCCACCTAACAACTTCTGACAAACAAACAAACCAGTTCAAACCAAACCAGTTCAAACCAAACCAGTTCAAACCAAACCAGTTCAAACCAGTTCAAACCAAACCAGTTCAAACCAGTTCAAACCAAACCAGTTCAAACCAAACCAGTTCAAACCAGTTCAAACCAAACCAGTTCAAACCAGTTCAAACCAGTTCAAACCAAACCAGTTCAAACCAAACCAGTTCAAACCAGTTCAAACCAAACCAGTTCAAACCAGTTCAAACCAAACCAGTCCAAACCAGTTCAAACCAGTTCAAACCAAACCAGTTCAAACCAGTTCAAACCAAACCAGTTCAAACCAAACCAGTTCAAACCAGTTCAAACCAGTTCAAACCAAACCAGTTCAAACCAAACCAGTTCAAACCAGTTCAAACCAAACCAGTTCAAACCAGTTCAAACCAAACCAGTTCAAACCAGTTCAAACCAAACCAGTTCAAACCAGTTCAAACCAAACCAGTTCAAACCAGTTCAAACCAAACCAGTTCAAACCAAACCAGTTCAAACCAGTTCAAACCAAACCAGTTCAAACCAGTTCAAACCAAACCAGTTCAAACCAGTTCAAACCAGTTCAAACCAAACCAGTTCAAACCAGTTCAAACCAAACCAGTTCAAACCAGTTCAAACCAGTTCAAACCAGTTCAAACCAGTTCAAACCAAACCAGTTCAAACCAGTTCAAACCAAACCAGTTCAAACCAGTTCAAACCAAACCAGTTCAAACCAAACCAGTTCAAACCAGTTCAAACCAAACCAGTTCAAACCAGTTCAAACCAAACCAAACCAGTTCAAACCAAACCAAACCAGTTCAAACCAAACCAAACCAAACCAAACCAAACCAAACCAAACCAGTTCAAACCAAACCAAACCAGTTCAAACCAAACGAAACCAGTTCAAACCAAACCAAACCAAACCAAACCAAACCAAACCAAACCAAACCAAACCAAACCAAACCAAACCAAACCAAACCAAACCAAAACCAAACAAAACTGCCTGGTTAAGCCATTAACACCCAACGCTTTCTCCTTGACGAGTAAAATCATTTGGCATTAGACAGAGTAAAATATCAAAATATAGGAAGAAGATCGACACTTTACTGGAGTGCCGAAACGTTGGGTTGTGAATGCAATTTGACCAGGAAATTACATTAATTTACTGAAAATCAGAGTAACTGGCAAAAAAAAGTCTGATATTAAATCTGGTTCCATGAACGATTAATAAACTTCTAATATATATCATATTTTTCTATATAGTGAATATTCTGATGTATTTGTAACCTCATCCAAGAATGATATCCGTGTTTGGAACACAAATACCAGTAAAGAACTGTTGAGAGTAACTGTGCCAAATATGGATTGTAATGCAGTGGCTGTAACTGCAGACGGCAAATCTATTGTCAGCGGTAGGTTTGCTGAAAAATGACGCATTTTACTCTTTTAGTTTAGAGCAGGGATGACTCTTACTGGATCTCTAGGGAGAACAGTTTAGAACTGATAGAGCTATCCAGTATAAATAAAGTTAGTTTAGTTTAGGTTTCCTCCTGTAGTAACACTGGATCAATAAGAGATGACTCTTACTGGACCTCTAAGGAGAACAGTTTAGAACTGATAAAGCTATCCAGTATAAATAAAGTTAGTTTAGTTTAGGTTTCCTCCTGTAGTAACACTGGATCAATAAGAGATGGCCCTTACTTGACCTCTAGGGAGAACAGTTTAGAACTGATAAAGCTATCCAGTATAAATAAAGTTAGTTTAGTTTAGGTTTCCTCCTGTAGTAACACTGGATCAATAAGAGATGACTCTTACTGGACCTCTAGGGAGAACAGTTTAGAACTGATAGAGCTATCCAGTATAAATAAAGTTAGTTTAGTTTAGGTTTCCTCCTGTAGTAACACTGGATCAATAAGAGATGGCCCTTACTGGACCTCTAGGGAGAACAGTTTAGAACTGATAGAGCTATCCAGTACAAATAAAGTTGGATTAGTTTAGTATGAATCTGTTGCCATTTAGGTTGGAGTGACAACAAGATTCGTGCGTACTCCCCACAAAGTGGCAAATTGATATACACGATTAACGATGCTCACAACAAGGGCGTGACTGCCATAGCAACCACCTCTGATGGTCAAAATTTGATCAGTGGGGGAGGGGAAGGACAGGTTCGTGTTTGGTCAGTGTCGGCAGTAAAACAGAAGATGGAGGAAGCCATGAAAGAACACAAAGGTATCAAGGACTGAATTACTACATCTAGCTGTAATGTCCTGTGACCTGTATTGTTTCGTAATTTGATTCATTCATTGAATGACCGCTTGATTGAGTGATGGGTTGGTTGAATGAGTGATAAGTGGTTAATTGATCTGACATAAGTGGTTAACTGAACATTTCATAAATTTGATAGTTTTGATTTATTTATTCAAATTTGATATACTTGAACATGTTTTTTCCCCGAACAAAATGCTTATCCTTTTACCCCGGCACAGCGCTGTTATCCAGATAAAGGCTTGGCGGGTCAACCTAAGACCACGTTTACACTTAACCACGTTGCGAGAATAGACACAAGCCAACCATGACAAATCATTAATTTAACCGAATCTTCTGCAACTTACATAAACTTTGACAAGACTATTTGACTGCCCACATAAGAACTTAGAGACACATGCGCCATTATCCGGACAAGTTGATTTTTACACTCTTTGACAGTTTACTCAGGAAAACCGCAAAACAGCCAACGGTCAATATAGCTAATTCTCTTTCCTTTAGAAATGTCTAGCTGTAATAGAATATGAAACTCAAAATGACAAGTTTCCCGCAACAAGACCACGCGCTGTATCAAAACGGCGCCACGGCGGAGTTGTATTAATTTTGTTTCAATTTTTAGGATCTGTCACGTGCATCAAGGTTCGCAAAAATGATGAAGAGGTGAGTATGTTTTCGTCCTAGCCCTGAATTTTTCTCTTCCTGATCGATGTGATCGAGCGAATGACATGCATATCAACGCATGCCTTTGTAAAACCCATTGAACTATAATAGACTGGAACGCTAACGCAGGGGGGGAAATTGAAGCCAGCTTAATTCAGTTTTTCTGAGTTTTGAGTTGAAATACTTAACGCCGAACATTGGGCTGTATATGAAATTGAAGCTATTAAAAAGTTCTATTTGATATAAAAACTTCAAGACTTTAGGTAAAAGGGAAATACTTAAAACTTTGAGGGAAAATTTGCCGTATTTTACAAAATTGCGGTTGTTTTTGTATTTTTTAAGTATTTCCATTTTGCCTAAAGTCTTGAAGTTTTTATATCAAATAGAACTTTTTAATAGCTTCAATTTCATATACAGCCCAATGTTCGGCGTTAAATATTTCAACTCAAAACTCAGAAAAACTAGCTTGGCTTCAACGAATCATAGGACTTGATCATAGGAGTTAGCGTTCCAGTTTACTTAGAGTTCAATGGAGTTAAAATCGATCCCATAATGGCCGTCGCATTACTTTTGTTCGTGAGTCACTCATTCGCATGGGTCAGGAGGAGAAAAATCGTCGACAAAATCAGTGCTAGTGTGAACCCAGTGAACGCAATGTTTAACCTGGAGCGATAACATACCAGGAAAATTTGAAGCCAAAATAAAATGCCTCGCCATCAATCGTGATTGTTTTCACAACGGTTTAAGTTCAAAATAAGTAAGTTAAAGAAATTAAAAATAACTTGAATATTTGTTAAAGACTTTACGATAGCCGCCTATCGATAGCCTAAGTTCGAGGGCCACAAATTTATCAGTGTTAACTATCATATGTAACCCTCATTAAATAAGTCTTGATCTTATCTTCTCCCATATTTTTTATGAATTTCGTAAACTTTTTCACAAACTAACTTATACGACTCTCAAGAAAACAAAAATGTTTTCGCCATGTACGGACCGCGCAATGATGACGTATCAGGGGACTGAAACTGACGCACGGATGACGTGGATGACTGACGTGATCCATACGCGATCTGACGCATTGGCTTCACTTTTTCCCGCCAATTGAATGGGCGTTATCGTTCTAGGTTAAACATATTGAGTTCACTGTGTGAACCAGGCTTTAAAGGTCATGTTAAGGCGGATTTCCAGTCCTCGCACGAAGCTCCTCGCAGCTCGCTGCGAGTACTCGCACGAATGTCATTCCGTTGCCACCACACGCCGTTTTATGATTGGTTTATTATTGCGAGCTCTCGCAGCGAGTAAAAAATAGTTCAAAATTTTGAACTATTTCCCGCGAGCGGCAAAACACTCGCAGAACGTCTGCGAGTACTCGCAGCGAGCTGCGAGGAACTTCGTGCGAGGACTGGAAATCCGCCTTTACACAAGACAATTTTTGTTGCCACTTTCAACGCCATGATTTCGGACATAGAGCGATGTTATGTTAAAAAGTATTAATAGTAAATCATTGAGCATGGACTGCTTCTCTCTTTTCTGATATTTTTCATTCTCATTCGTTTCTTTCACGTCTTTATGGTATGTTAGGAAAAGTTGACGGAATAAAATGCGGGTCAAGTTCACAATTTTAATGTGAATATGTTTTACATAACATGACTCTGTGTCAGAAATCGCGAACTGTAACATGGCCGGGAAAGCCGATGCATTTATTATTGTATTTACACATTTCGTGTTGTATTTTTTGTTGTAGTGTGTGACAGCCAGTACTGACGGAAGTTGTATTATATGGGATTTAAAGTAAGGAAAATAAGCTGGAAACAACGTACATATATATACATACATACGTACATACATGCATGCATACATACATACATACGCGCACGCGCGCACGCACACACACACACATATACATACACACATACATTTTATTTCAACACGCTAGCCCTAACAACAACATGTTGATTTCCATGGGACGCGTGCTAGAATATATAAAGAATACAAAACCAAAGATATAAATGAAAATAAATACAAAATAGAAAAAAATAGAAACAAAACATGCAAATATAACTATTAATATTACAAATTTAATATCAAATTTAATGATCAAGCCATAATAAGCCTTTCCTAATCTATGGAACAGGACGTCGGAATCGTACAAGCCTTTTAAATGAATATAAGGTTTTGGCCTTTTTGGCATCATTAGGTACAGTATTCCAAATAAAGGCACTATTATATTTAGAACTTCTCTTCATAAACAAGAAAGACTTCTACTCTGTTTTCTATATCGTTATGATCTATTCCGTCTAGTAATAAAATACTTTGAACACAACATGCATTCTCCATTGCAGACGTTTCGTTCGAAACCAAGTGATCTTTGCCAACACTTTGTTCAAAGCGATCTGCTATCGACCAGACGAATGTCAGATTATCACGGCAGGCACAGATAGAAAGGTATATACTATACTGTACTTTGTGAGACCAATTTTAAAATCTGTCCAAAAGCCTCAAATCAACTCTAACTTCATCATGACCTATAAATATCATCCTCCACAATAATATTCCGAATCTTAAGTATGAGATGTTCTTTGACCAAGTTATTTTTAATGACAACTTAAAAGGGTTAATTTTTTCAGTTTATAGAGCAGTCGGAAAAAGCCAAAGGGGCCCCGCGCGAAAAAATACCACGGGCCCCGCGCTGCCTTAATGCGGCCCTGGGGCCTATAGTTGCATTTTTCGCAACCGCTCCTGGTTTTTCTTAAAATTATACATATTCCCCAGTCCTAATCCTGACTCTCATCAATCGACTCTCATCAACTCACATCAACTCTCATCAACTCACATCAACTCTCATCGACTCTCATCAACTCTCATCAACTCACATCAACTCACATCAACTCTCATCGACACTAGTGCACTCTCATCGACTCTCATCAACTCTCATCAACTCTCATCAACTCACATCAACTCACATCAACTCACATCAACTCTCATCGACACTCATCGACACTAGTGCACTCTCATCAACTCTCATCAACTCACATCAACTCTCATCAACACTAGTGCACTCTCATCGACTCTCATCAACTCTCATCAACTCTCATCAACTCACATCAACTCTCATCAACACTAGTGCACTCTCATCGACTCTCATCAACTCTCATCAACTCTCATCAACTCACATCAACTCACATCAACTCTCATCAACTCTCATCAACTCACATCAACTTTGAGGTTCAAATTTTCAAAGTTGATGAGACTTTTGCTCGTTTGACCGGTCATGAGAGTTGCATAAGAATTTTAAACAACTATAGTCAGACTAGTGTTTTGCACTTTCTTATAAGAATGAACTTAATGACTGTGTCTATAACAAGAAAAGCTAAGAAGGAAATCTAAACACTTTGTTTACCAAAGTTAAGACTCTTTTCCACTCGTCGCAAAAACCATAGCAAAAACCAACTCGCAAGCTCGCTGCGAGTACTTTCATCCAATCACAATGCTCGACAGTTTATTTTAATTACATGCAAGAACTCGCAGCGAGTTGGTTTTGCGATGAGTGGAAAAGAGCCTTTAAACAAACTTTCATACAAACTCTCACTTGCCAACTCTCGTCAACTCTCATCTTCTGATCGGGGCTTAACTCTAAAAATTATAATCCCAAATATTAATCCTAATAATCAATTCTACTCTTAATCCTTACCTCTAATCCCGAATCCTAAACCTTAATCCTGCCGCGTTAAGAAATACCGGTCTGTTTCAGATTGCGTACTGGGAGACGTTTGATGGTTCTCAGATCCGTGAACTGGATGGTTCTAAATCAGGTTCTATCGAGGGTTTGGATATCTCTTCCGATGGAATCTATCTTGTAACAGGGGGCGCTGATAAACTTATTAAGGTAATAGAATATCATCTTGCATGTTTGAAGAAGCGATGTTTTGCCGAATTTTATATGGCCCGAAAGAAATAATATGAGATCGATTGTCCGGTTTTGTACATTCAGCCCTGTGCCGTTAACTAAGACCACGGGCAATGCTAACTGCCCCGTTTACACGAGGCCTATTTGAGACCGTAACAAAGTAAGAGTGTGACGACTCGAGAAGTCGAGGGCCTTGCTAGATCTCTAGTGAGGACAGTTTAGAACTGATAGAGTTATCCAGTATAAATTGAGTTAGTTTAGTTTAGGTTTCCTCCTGTAGTAACACTGAATCAATAAGAGATGACTCTTACTGGACCTCTAGGAAGAACAGTTTAGAACTGATAGAGCTATTACTGGACCTCCAGGGAGAACAGTTTAGAACTAATAGAGCTATTACTGGACCTCCAGGGAGAACAGTTTAGAACTAATAGAGCTATTACTGGACCTCTAGGGAGAACAGTTTAGAACTAATAGAGCTATTACTGGACCTCCAGGGAGAACAGTTTAGAACTGATAGAGCTATCCAGTATAAATAAAGTTAGTTTAGGTTTCCTCCTGTAGTAACACTGGATCAATAAGAGATGATCCTTACTGGACCTCTAGGGAGAACAGTTTAGAACTGATAGAGCTATCCAGTGTAAATAAATTTAGTTTAGATTCCCTCCTGTAATAGCATTGGAACTGATAGAGCTATCCAGTACAAGTAAAGTTACTTTAGTTTACACTCGTTTCTGAAACGTCTTCTTTAGGTTTGGAAATACGAAGAAGGAGCTATCACTCATGTTGGTCAAGGCCACAGTGGTGATATTACAAGACTAAAGATCTGTCCAAACAGACAATGGATTGTCAGTGTTAGTGCAGATGGCGCCATACTACGTTGGAAATATCCTTTTTGAAAAATTCCATATTGCCATGACTTGAAATCTGCCATATGATTGTACATATTAAAATACTGTAAACTAAACACTAATATATGATGCTTGACTAATGTATATTTTATGTTCCATACTAATATATGTCCTATGTTAAAAACTAATATATATTTTTAAACTAACGTATATGTTCGAGGAAAAGGTAGCCCGAAAGATTATGTTTATGTAGTTTGAGCAATTGTTTATATGAATGCCTGCGAATTATTTGCTAAGAATTGAATTAAATTGACTCAACTTTTAGACACTGCTGTGTAATTTATAATCGGCGATGGTTTGTTAAGTGAGTACAAACATAAACACATAGGTGGCGAAAGATTGGTTTGGTTGGGGGGGGGGGGGCTAGACAAACTCTAAGGGTGCCCACTGCCCAGAGGTTAATGCTCCCCCCAGCACTCCTGGTTTGCTGCCTATGGATAAGCAAGAAAGTTGTGCTCCTTTCTTCAACTCATTAAAGTTTCATGAGGAAAAACACGAGAGAAATCGGCACCACTGGAAAAACGTCCATAAATGAGGTCAACTTTAATTTGTGTTGAATTTATATCATTTAAATTAAATACTGGTTCATTTATGCCTATAAAAAATACCAAACAAGCCAAAATTATGGATGAATTTTATTCACATATTGAACTATTTACAGTCACAATTCTCGCCGGTTTGTTTACGATTTTTACAAACCTTGCGGTGAGTTGCTATCTATTTTAAATTTACAATTATTGCAGAACGTTTTTGAAGTTTGTATTATTTATCCCCAAGCTTGCATCTTGCAATAATACAGGACTAGCTTGCCATCGGCACCAAAACACTGCAAAATAATTGTTTGTCATATATCATCAGTTATAAGATGGTGGTCATGGGGGGGGGTGTCCCAACTCATTTTTCAGGGGGGTGCACCCTTTTGCCACTGTTGTACCTATCCTCAAAAGTTGCACAAATGATGAAAATCTTGGCACAAACGTGACTGCTAAGGGGTGCTGAAAGGCTTCAGGGGGGAGGAGCCTCCCAATGATGCAGATGTTGGCATTATGATCATAAAGTTGATCTCTTTATATAGCTGGAGTAATGTTTACTGACCTCATAAAGATTCTGGATGGGTTGATCTGGATAAGGGACAAAGCATTGATTGACATATAGAAACTAAAGGGAAAAGGTAATGGTTTTGGGAAGCAGTCAATAATGATTGATAATTTATGATAGTTCATTTAACGCCATAGTCATACACATTGGTGAATCATCTGTAAAGACATGTATGCACATTTGTCTGTGTAGACGAACTACGCAGATAATTCTCCTTGAGGGATGATCCATCTGTTAGCTGCGTCTATACACAAACAAATTATAAGACAAACTATCGGTTCTTTGCCCTGAAGTTGGTCCAGACTTATCATCCCTCTCTTGTATAAATTAAGCCATTAGTGATGTTTTCTTAACTGCCCATACTCCCATTATATAAATAGATGGAAATGTTTTCGCTGTGGTTATTCATCCGACACCGGATCCCAATGTGTAAACGCTATTTGTCCGACACAAGTACTTTCCTCGTTCTTTGAACATGCTAAAATGATACCACGTAATTTTCGTTCGGTTTCAAGCATTCCCTTTGTAGCCTAGTGGTACCAGTGTACCCCTTGTGTAGTTGTGTGCGCTCGCATGCAGTTTGAATCCCACTTGTGACATGAACTCTTCATGAGTTCCTGCAAACAGGTGGCCTAATCGGGTAGGGCCGGTTGGGGCGGGCAAGTTTCAGGTTAATTTATTGTTGAAACAACGTGAATGTTGTATGTACGCATGGGTAATATACAAATAGCAGCTACACATTGGGATCTGGTGTCGGATGAATATCCACGGCGATGTTTTTAATGCATGTTGTCCTGTTTTAATACTGACCAAAGAATCTGCTGGGCCACATTTAATATACTTTCTGATGAATTCTACTAAATATGCAACAGTTTTATTTGCATCCACCGCCCACTTTTTCTTCTTCATAATAGGCGCATCGCCAGCCGCTTTTAATAAAACATCAACTGAAACATAACAAAATATATAGACTTTATAAATCATCTGTTTTTATTATTAATATCTTTAAAAATGAACTAAATATCGTAGCTTGAGCAACGTACTTTTAGTTCTTGCTTCTTTTGGTGTACTGCTTGTATTATTCTTCTCGTCTGTCTGTTTTTGAGCCTGTTCTTTCTCAGTTAATTCGATATTTTGACTTGGTTTTTCGCCTTCGTTTTCAGCACTCCTGACTTCCGCCATCTTGAAAGACTCGCGTCCTTCGTTTGAAAACCTGGGGACGACAATAAATTACACATTTTATTTATTATTCCATTCTTTATTTTCATATTTTGTCTTTCTATCTTTCATTCATTCGCTTTTTCAGAGCTCGGAAAGTCAATCAAGGATATTTTGCATCTGGCCTAAGTGACAAAATCATTAACACCGAAATCAACGCGTGTTCAGTAATATTAGACAATATTCACTTTCGTCGGCTATAGTTTACAACATATCGAGTCTATGTAATGACTACCAACGCTCGTCAGCTTTGAGCTGGTTCAAATTTTCAAGAGAGTCGATGAAGGCTTTTGCTGCACGTGTGATAATATCCACATCCAAACTCTCGCTTTCCAACTCAGGTTTTGTGGAAAACCATGAAAGTTCGCAGCTTGGCATCGCACAAACCGGACGAATTCGAGCACAGCTAACCGGACAAATTCCCATATTTGAACAAATGGGACTGCACAAATTTTCAGACGGTTCCGAACTCGTCCGATCTCGTGTCAGCTTCTGTAATAGAATATGAAATGACTAGAAGGGCCACTTGAGGCGGAACCTTTGAAGTTTTTGACGCTGCGCATGTCGCATTACGCATGTTCATTACCATTATTCTAGCCAATATGCATTTTCTGGCCAATAAACATGCTGAACTGGCTGGTCCGCCATTATTCTGGCCAGAAAACTGCATAAAAATAGGGGGTCACGTTCATTGATATATAGTCACGTTGCACTGCTGAGTGGCCCTTCTGGTCATTTCCTATTCTCTGCAGTCTCACGTATAATTGCTTTTACGCATGTAAAAACGCACAAGTTGTAACAAACCTGCAGCAGACATGTACCAATGCTGTTTCAACAACTTGCTATCAGGATGTGTTCGCACTGCTTGTTCCCAGCTTGTTGACAAGTTGTCAACGGCTTGTTACAAGTTGTTCCAACAACTTGTTATCGTCCTGCTGTAATTCAACAAGTGTGCGTGACAACCTTGTAACAATTTGATAAATGACAGCATTGTTACAACTTGTTGACAAGCTTGTTACAAGTCTGAGATTTTTAGATTTTTACGTATGTGCCCTCTGCAATGAGCATTAAGTGTATTTCAAGATTTTTTTGTCAACAACGCCATATTTTGACAATTTTTTATGCTACTTCGAACGCCAGATGTCTTAGAAATTACAAATTTCCACGGTAATTAACTGTAATTGGCAAAAGTGGAATTATATTAAAAGTTTGGAGATTTCAGTCTAAAGCCATGTTTCCGGCAATAATGATAATTATGAAACTAAATTCGCAATCTCCTTGAGATCCGTCTGCATGAACTTGGGCAAGGAACAGACGAAATGTCTGATAATAGTATAATTTTAAGAAGTCCTTACCTCGCCACTGTCAAACAATGAAAATTTGACCAACCTGTGGCGCACTGCGTATACCTAATGCATGTCCTAATGTTTATCCGTATTGAAAACTGTGACGTAAGAAAATATAGTCCCTCTGATAATTTGTCTGTCGTCTGTACCGCATTGATATGTATCTGTACTGTGTATAAAATATGTTACCACCATGTTACACGAGGCAATTTTTGTTGCAACTTACAACGCAATCTCTCCACAGAGCCACGGTATGTAGAAATGTACGCACAGAAAAACAGTGAACATGGCCCGCGTTTCACTTCACTGTTTGCGCGTGTCTTCACTCTTAATGGGTGATCCAGCCATGTGCATACATACACCATTATAAAAGAGTTACCAGGAAAATATGAGACATGGTTTGTTCCCAGAACCATTATAGACAGATAGAGACAACTATTTGAATACGCTTAATTACAACGTCAGACCGATTAGTGTGCGTCTTTTAACGGATTATGTCTGTCTATAGTCTGAAATCGGGCGAATATTTTGCGTTATTAAAACTTATTATGGAGAACTTGGGCACTTGGCCCTCTACACCACATACCATTATACACCTTTATTCAACCTTGCGCAATGTAATGTACGCAAATTCTATCTGAAACTGATAAAAAGTTTATAAAAAATCTTACATGACGTTTCTACTTAGATGAGCGATGTTAAATTTCATATAAGATTCTTCAAAAACATTCGAAACTTTTACAGACTACAGAACACTACAGTATTGTCAGTATATATGGTGAGTATTCGTGGTCCGGTGATGCTTTTGCCATATGATATAAACAGCTAGCTTATAAAAGGTGTTCTTTCCTTCTTGATCGTATAACGTGTGTTGATAGATTACTGCAGTAAGTTGACACTTGACACAGATTCTTTTCCTCGAATTTATTAGTCATGTTGTTCCTTGTCTCTGACGTATGAAATTAGAATACATATTTTATTTCAGCTTTCGCTTTCGCACACATTATTGTAAACCTACATTTTCAGCCTCAGAGCATGTCAGCTTTGCCGATATCACAGTATAGAGACGACCAGTAGGGCCACTCATTTGAAATTTTGTGTGGCCGCTCATTAATTACGCATTGGCAGCCAGTCAATTGCTTTTTCTGGCCAATAAGCAAGCTGAACTAACTTTCCTGGCCAGTAAACTGCATATTTTTGCATAAAAAGCTGGCTACATGTTGCATCGCCGAGTGGCCCTACTGGTCGTCTCTATACTGTGCCGATATCATAAACTTGCCTCTTTTTGATTTATCTTCTAGGGAAGGGTTAAATTCTTGTGCCCATGAAATAAGTATAATAAAGTCCTCTGAGTACGTATTTATACGTGTAAACACCCACGCAAAGCATTGAAATTATTCTCTGCAAAAGTGACAGGAATGTTTGAGCTATAATTTATTCACATCTACGCAATCTTGCAGCCGGTCACTGACGACTCGCGTTCTCGCTAGGCTGGAAACTATGGCGGACGATGAAGTAGCTGGCGGTGGAATCAACCGTATGAATCGACGCGGTGCGATCAAAAAGCAAAAAGTTTCTGTTGTAAAAGGCCATCAGTTTGTTCTGACGTTTTTGAAACAACCGTCATTTTGTGCCCATTGCAAAGATTTTATCTGGTATGTCTAAATGGATTTTGTCTTTTGGGCATATACATTTAATACTGTGGTTGGAGTATATGATTTGAGCTAATTTTATCCTTGAATTTTAGGGGATTTGTGGGCAAACAAGGCTTTCAATGTCAAGGTAGGAAGCTTAATTCAGTTAAATTCACACACTTGTACATTTTGATAGGATTTCTGCTCAATTTTGATTCAAAACATGGTATTGTTTATAAAATGTAAGCTCATTTTAATTGCCTTTTCCTATGTTCAGATTGTACCTTCGTCGTGCATCGAAGATGCCATGAATACGTGTCATTTGATTGCCCTGGCGCTGACATAAATAGTTCAGAGGTATTCAAGAAAGAAACTTGTAATATTTCCACGAAAATATGTTACAATATAAACGCATATGCTATCATCACATTGCAAGATGCAAGCGTCTATTATATTATGTCTACGTTTCGACATTTAAAAGCCCAGAACCCACATATTATTTGATATATAAGCTTAGTGGTCTAATTTCATAAAATTCTTTATTTTAAGGCGCCTGTTAGCCCACATTCTTTTAAAGTTCACACATATACAAGTCCCACTTTTTGTGACCACTGCGGCTCGCTACTTTATGGCTTGATGAGACAAGGACTGCAATGCTCTGGTAAGCATTTAATATAAGTTTATATAACTTATGTCCTAAAGTTATTTCGCCTGTACCGTGTACGTCGATAAAATCTTACCCTACTCAAACAATTCTGAGTATATTTTGTCTACTTCCTCAAATAGATTGTCAAATAAACATTCATAAACGTTGTGAGAAAGTTATCCCAAAATTATGCGGAGCGGATCATACGGAAAAGCGTGGACGTATTCACCTAAGCGTTTCGTTCAAAGGGTCAAATGGAGGGGGAAAATTAACAGTCGAAGGTAAAGTTTACAGACATAAATTGTTGTTTACAAAGGCTTAAAATATATCGATTTCCTTTGACAGTTTGTCCTTTCTATTGTGAAATGTTTGTGTACTAGAGAGGCTACATTTTATGCCCTTGTCGATACTGTAATTGGACTCTGCGGTGCACAATCGTATATATAACATATTTCCGTATTCTACCGAATAATACCATCCCAGATCAGTGAATAATACTTGTACAAAACACGTCCTATTTTTATAGCTATTCAGCGACTCTGATTCAGCCCAAAATACGTAAAGAATTTTTAAATCCCGGAAATATATTAGTAGAATATTAATATTTTGTTTTATATAATACCCGTAAGATTGATCTATTTTGGGGGTTAAAATTGCTTTGTCTCGCTTGTGTTTTTGCTTCGTTGTAAATTAAATATTTCACACAGTGGGAGTGGCTTTCACTGTGCTGTACAGCTGTAGCTTTTCCAAGTATTTTGTCGCTTTTCACATAATGTTTTGGCGAAAAATTACACTCGAAGAAATGTTCTAATTGTGTTATTCAAGTAGCATTTAGCTGGCTTCCATAAATGGCGCGAAAATCTTAAAATATCTTGTAGTATTTAGGAAACAATAGCACAAATTATGCATTTTTCGGGGCTTTAAAGAGGGAAGGTCATTAAATATTATGTTTGTTATAGAATGCAAAGCTTTTATTATTATTTGCTAACTTACTGTAAAAATCTAGATTTAAGAAATAATTTATATACAGTTACTTTTGGCTAAACTTTCTTTTGCATGCTAAATGCAGAACAAATACATCTTTTATGAGCCTTTTGAAAAGCTATTCTCTTCAATAATTAAACATAAGCATTTGCTGGAAAGCTTTTTAGCAAGATATAGCGTTTTTTATTACTTAAGAGGGAGAATTATGCATTTAAGCATAGAAGTTAAAAACGTTTTTGTATTCGAAAGGCAGAAAATAAAAAAAAATATGTATTGCAAAATTTGTTTACCGGGTCTGTGTATATTTTGATATTGAAAAAAACATAATTATGTTTTATAATCCTTGTTAGTGGTCGAAAGGATCACAAAAGCATATGATAAGCTGCTGTGGTTTGTGTCTGGAATGCCTCAAAAAGATAAAAGCACTTTAATGTTTCAAGTGCTGGCCTATTGTCATTAGACTGCTGACAAATTAGGCCTCTTTTCAAATAATCTAGTCAACTCTACCTTGCAATGTAACTAGTTATCTCTAAAATAATAGCTGTGTACTCAGACCGTAAAATTGTGTTGGCTTAAATTTAATGAAAATGTGCTTAAATAATAGCCTACTGTATCAAGGCTGTCACGGTTGTAAAACTATTTTTAGAGTTTTGTAATGCATTATTGAGGAGGCGGTTGCCTTCCCCCTCACCCTTCTAGTGTCTACCACTGGCTGTGTTTCTTACCAGAGAAACTCAAAGGTGGCATGGGCAGTACACATTCGAAAATGCAAACTCAAAATGATGTGTGCCAGATTTTGGCCTAATTATGTTGGGTACGTCGAATGGGACAGATTTTGTATTTTACAAACATAAGGATGGAATTTCAGCATTCTCTGATAGAATGTTACTACTTGCTTGCCCCTACTGGGTCTGTGAGTTAGAGTAGCTTAGAGAAATGTCCCACTGCCCCCAATGGCTCTGGTGGCCATGTCAACCAGCCTAGGTCTAGCCAGTGGCAGACACTTGGGAGATTGAGGAGGGGGGGGAGGGTAACTCCACACATAAATTCTGAAAGGATTCAATGATAGCTGATTAACTGTGTAGCAAAGCTGTAACAATGGTTTTACAGTACAACCATAGAAGCATGCACCTTTGCAATATGTTAGCGTTCGTTCGTGTTTCCGTGCCAGGTCTTATAACTGTGACACCAGACGGCTGCATGACTTTGTCAGACTTTGTAATTACTAGTGCTTGCAGCTGCTCCGAAATCGCAATTCCGGAGGTAGAAACTGAAAGTGGCCTCAAAAATGCCGAGAGGTGCCGACCTGAATCAGATTTAGGTCGGCATTTTTTTGCCGACCTCAATTTTGACGGTTTTCGAGGGCTGAGAAGGTCAACGTATGTAATTGACAACCTACAATTTGCATCCCTAATATTTTGAGAATTATCTGGCGCAGGCTAATTTCCTATCTAACTTCTTGTTCGTATGTAGTCCGCGAAGCGAAGAACCTCATCCCAATGGATCCAAATGGCTTATCAGATCCCTACGTGAAACTGAAACTTGTTCCAGACGCGAGCGGTGCTACCAAACAGAAGACAGACATCAGGAAGAAAACCTTGAATCCTGTATTTAATGAAACTTTTGAGTTGTAAGTAATTTGGTACCATTTCTCAATAAGCTAGTGAGGATTTTCCAAAAAGATGATATTAACAAGGCATAGTTCGAACCCCCCCCCCTTTCTTAAGGGGGTAAAGTAGATATAGAACAACCTTGTTACAAGTCTGTTGCAGAAGGACATTAACCCATTAACTGGCAGTACCCTACCACTGACGAGTAAAATCATTAGACTGAGTAAAATACTAAAGTAGGGCGCATTTCCACCTCCCCACTCCCAGTGCAGTACACTAAGCCACAGTATCAGTAAAATTGTCCCTCCTCGGGAAACCAGGACAACTTGACCCTTACTTCACACAGCTTGCAGATGTATGTGCACTCTTGCACCACCCCAATAAATTTTCTATCAGTTACATGGTTGCAGAAGAGGTTAGCATGCTGCCCAATTGCTTCTGAATTTCACCCGCTACTGTCGGTCAAGGGTAGGAGATTTACTTAGATTATGTAACTTCCCTGTACTTGAAAACTTTATATAAATAAGTCCTTATCAAACATCATTTTTATTTCATTTAGTGCAATTGAACCAAGTGATCGTGACAGACGTTTGTCCGTAGAGATCTGGGACTGGGATAGAGCAACTCGGAATGATTTCATGGGCTCCCTGTCCTTTGGTATATCAGAGCTACTTAAGGAGTCACACGAAGGATGGTTCAAATTACTGACTGCCGAGGAAGGAGAGTTTTATAATATCCCTATAAATGATGATGTGGGTCAGGCCATTGCAGAGCTTTCCAAAAAGTTTAAGGTAAATTTAAAGTATGGTTTTAAACCATTTGGATCAGTATGTCTGAGTCAGTTGGTTGGTCATTGGTCGGCTGGCCAACCACACAGTGAGTTAATCAGTTATTCAGTGACAGCGAGTCGGTCAATTTAAACATTTAAATATTTTAAGTTAGCACCTTAAAAACCATTTAGGCACCAATGCATGCTACTTTGTTATTTTACCCCTCAAGCTTGTCCACAATATCTTCCATCTCAATGGCATGAATCTAGCCAATTTGTAACAATTGATTTCACAATTTTCAGTTCCAACCCGAACATGAAGTGGGGAAAACACAAGAACCGTCGACGAAGTCAGAAACCACTCGAACAGATAACAACAATAAACGTTATAGCATGGACGACTTTCATTTCCTTAAAGTTCTGGGTAAAGGCAGTTTTGGAAAGGTTGGTATTCTGAAATAGGCTGCCATAGTTTGTGTCTGAACTACCTGAAAAAGATATCTGAAACGTGGGCGTCGAGTGTAGGTAGTATTCCACAATAAGCTGCCGTGGTTTGTGTTTGAACTACCTGAAAAAGATATCTCAATCGTGGGGGTCCAGTGTAGGTAGTATTCCACAATAAGCTGCCGTGGTTTGTGTTTGAACTACCTGAAAAAGATATCTCAAACGTGAGGGTTCAGTGTAGGTAGTATTCCACAATAAGCTGCCGTGGTTTGTGTCTGAACTACCTGAAAACGATATCTGAAACGTGAGGGTCCAGTGTAGGTAGTATTCCACAATAAGCTGCTGTGGTTTGTGTCTGAACTACCTGAAAAAGATATCTCAAACGTGAGGGTCCAGTGTAGGTAGTATTCCACAATAAGCTGCTGTGGTTTGTGTCTGAACTACCTGAAAAGATATCTCAAACGTGAGGGTCCAGTGCAGGTAGTATTCTACAATAGGCTGGGATTGCAGGAATTAAACCCCACATAGAGATGAAAGCACATGCATTATGGTAAATCTCCCAAATTAGGTGATGCTTGCAGAACTGAAGTCCGCACAAGATGTGTTTGCTATCAAAGTTTTGAAGAAAGATGTGATCGTTCAAGGCAACGATGTCGACTGCACGATGATTGAGAAACGTGTACTGGCGTTATCAAACAAACCTCCTTTTCTTACGAATCTCTTCTGTTGTTTCCAAACAATGGTGAGTACCCAAGATCTTGTTTAAAAGTGCCATACTCTGCATCCTGGTTTACACGTGTTTTATATATGTTTATATAGGATCGCCTTTTCTTTGTGATGGAGTACATAAATGGTGGCGATCTCATGTTTCATATTCAGAATTCTGGGAAATTTAAAGAGCCTCGAGCTGCGTAAGTTAATACTCAATTTAATATCCAGAGCATGTGAATTGTGGCTGTTTTTTCCCGCGTGTAGTTCTAATGTATAGGAATTGATTGTTTTAGATTTTATGCTTCTGAAATAGTACTTGGCTTGTTGCATTTACATCACAGGGGAATTATATACAGGTGAACATAAGTTGCTTTCAGATTTGCATGGCAATAAATAAAATGTGTAGTACGTTTATGTGGTGTTTTGCGGTGGCGGTGGCTGTTGCCGTTTTCGTTGCCGTTGCTGTTGTTGTTGACTTCCTGTTGCTGTTGTTGTTGTGACTTCCTGTTGCTGTTGTTGTTGACTTCCTGTTGCTGTTGTTGTTGACTTCCTGTTGCTGTTGTTGTTGACTTCCTGTTGCTGTTGTTGTTGACTTCCTGTTGCTGTTGTTGTTGACTTCCTGTTGCTGTTGTTGACTTCCTGTTGCTGTTGTTGTTGACTTCCTGTTGCTGTTGTTGTTGACTTCCTGTTGCTGTTGTTGTTGGCTTCCTGTTGCTGTTGTTGTGACTTCCTGTTGCTGTTTTTGTTGACTTCCTGTTGCTGTTGTTGTTGTTTTTTTGTAGGCAGATAATCGGCACAATCAGATTATCCAAAATGACTTTCATAATCTTACGTTCAATGCGTGCTATCTTTTCAGAGATCTAAAACTTGACAACGTAATGCTAGATAGTGATGGTCATATAAAGATCGCTGACTTTGGAATGTGTAAAGAAAATATGTTTCATCCACAGAAGACGCAAACTTTTTGCGGCACGCCTGACTATATTGCTCCTGAGGTAGAAATCAAACATTATTACTACACGAAGTCTAAGGCCATGTTACACTATAAGCTTCGGGTCTTTGGGATAAAACTACCTGAAAAATTCACCAAGAACTTCGACGTTTCGAGCGAAGGCCCTTCGTTTTCGAGCTTAGTCTTCGTTTTCGAGTGAAGGCCCTTCCAGACGAAGGGACTTCGCTCGAAACGTCGAAGTTCTTGTTGTATTTTTCAGGTAGTTTTATCCTAAAGACCTGAAGCTTACTGTATAGACGCTACCTACACTGGCGTCACACGTTCAACATGTTACATTATACAGGGCGTATAAAAAAAAGGTAATCCAACTTTGACTGGTTGCTGTGCGTCAAATACTGGGTTAAATGATTTAAATTTAACAACTCTTTAGCTTTCCAATGATGCTTTTCATGTTTCATTACGGACAAAACTGACCGAGTACGTCTGGTTAAAATTCTTGGTCGAAATTGCATTCTTAAGCAAATCGAAGCAAATTTAATTCCCAAAAGGCCCATTTGAGCTCAACTGGACAAGTACTCGGTCAATTTTGTCCGTAATGAAACATGAAAAGCATCATTGGAAAGCTAAAGAGTTGTTAAATTTAAATCATTTAACCCAGTATTTGACGCACAGCAACCAGTCAAAGTTGGATCACCTTTTTTTTATACACCCTGTAGTCAAACAAGATATGGTCTGGAAACTCAGCCAATGCCTTTGTTTTATCTTTTTGTTCGTGTTTATGCTAATTTGTCACGCTGAAGACAATCACTGATCTGAAATGGCGGCCATATTGGTGTGACCTCATTAGTTATTCACCGCCGGCAAATTTAGGAAGAAAGAGAGGCCACTGATGATCAATTCTTATCTAGACAATACGTGTTCTTTCCCACCAATAACTAGAAACTGTTAGAAGCTCTTTAAACATGCCCCCAACACCACAGTAGACTTGTGGTGGTCACAACAATATGGCCACCATTGGCTTCATTTATGCATAGCAGATGCACTATCCAGTCCTTGTTTTCAGATCAGTGAAGACAATGAATTTTTGCATAATGAAGCAATCATCCAATGGCATCATTTCGTCGAATCGCTCAACCGTGCTAAGATTTGTGCACGGCGAAGTCGCCTCGACATAAAATCGTAACAAGAATAAGTTATTGGGAATGAAAAATTATATAAAATACTTTTGGTTGTTGATTTTGTTATGTTCAATACCTTCTTTTAGATCGTCGCATATCAAGCGTATTCATTCGCAGTAGATTGGTGGGCGCTCGGTGTGTTAATATTTGAAATGTTAGTAGGGCAGGTAAGGTGGCCGCTAACCTATTTCTTAATTAAGTTGAACAACGGATTATAATAAGGTTGAGCGCTCGGGAAACTCTTGGTTAAGCGACAACTCTACTTTGACTTGATGTGCTTGAAAACTCGTGTGATTACAGTTGTGCGTTCTATTGTTGGGGAGGGAGTTTTGTTTAGAGCGCGCTCTATTTTTTGAGAGCGCGCGCTTCCTCCCCCACAATAGAACGCCTGCCACGCAGGCTAAGTTGTGGATGGTTTACCCAAGTACACGTAAAAACGCACTGTGTTTGCACTGCTTGTTCCCAGCTTGTTAACAATGTTGTCAACGGCTTGTTGACAACTCGCTACAAGGTTGTTGACTCAATTGTGGAATAGGGTTCAAGGATAAATTACAAAAATTTCATTTTCGTGTTGCCAGAAAGGATGATTAGCACTTTTACTTCCACCTTTGAACCAGGGATGGATTTACTGGGGGGTGCAGGGGGGTGCGCACCCCTCCTAGCTTTGGTCAAGGGGACTGCAGGGGGGGGTACCAATTTCCATATCAAATCCAAATTTTGCTTTTGGCAGGGCATTTATCAAACAAAAATAAAACATTGGGCCATTGGGGGCCTTTTTCCTTTTTGACCATCTAGGCAATCCTATTTTTCAAGCATTTTCTGACAAGCTCAGCCCTTGCCAGGGGTCCTCAGTGATGGATGCACCCTGCCTTGGTCGACAGTCACACTCTGCTTCATCACAAGCGCCCACTCAGCTCCCCCCCCCCCCCCCGCCTACCAGATCAAGCTAGATCCACCCCTGATTTAAACACGTCGCCTATGGCCGCAGCAGTTTAATTGGTATTTTGGCCAGGATGATAAGTATAAATACAAGTAAGAAAATGTGAATAAATTTTTTAGATATTTAACTTGTCATTTTCTCTTTCAATTTCTAGCCTCCATTCGACGGGGATGATGAAGACGAATTGTTCAACTCAATTTTAGAACACAGTATTTCGTGTCCGAAGTCTTTATCCAAGGAAGGAACGTCCATTATTAAAGGGGTTTGTATTTTATTCTGTTGTTAATAACATTAAAGTCCCGTACAGACGAGCAAGTTTTCCTTCACGAGTTGATTTGTTTGTTTGTATGGAAAACAAGTTTTTCCGAACAATTTCTCAAAAGCTGGTATGACTAGCTTTTAAACAAGGAAAACTTGTCAGTTTTATTGTCATACACACAAGCAAATAAAACTTGTAAAGGAAAACTTGCTCGTCTGTACGAGGCCTAAAGCAATAAAACAATTCTATTCACAATTATTAAGGAATAAAGATCTCTTATACGAAGAGACGGAAGAGTGTTGAGTGTATTTTTAGTTAGAAACTAATTAAAACCTCAAAAGAATGTTGTAGTGATTATTGAATTATTTAAACAATGTAGAAAATTCTATTCACAATTAAATTAAAAGGAATAAATATCTCTTATACGAAGAGACGGAAGAGTGTTGAGTGTATTTTTAGTTAGAAACCAATTAAAACGTCGAAAGAATGTTGTAGTGATTATTGAATTATTAAAACAATTTAGAAAGTTACAGTTATAAAGATCTTTTAGAAACCTTGAGACAAACAGGCGCCCCTTAGAGAGTTGTTTATATGCGAGAAAACGCGAGTGTATTTTTAGTTCGTGAGTGTAATTTTTGGCTCAATTTCCGTATTAATTAACAACCAATACAATCTTAATCCTAACTCTAATCCTAACCCTTAATCCTGACTCTAATCCTGCTCAATTTCCATATTAACAACCTGAATTTTAATACAAACTTAATCCTAACTCTAATCGTAACTCTAATTCTAATCGTAATCCTAACTCTAACTCTAATCTTAACTCTAATCTTAACTCTAATTCTAATCGTAATCCTAAATCTTGTGACGTAATTTCCGGATAGTAATGTGCAGAGGTGGAAACAGTTTCTTTCTTTCTGTGAACCTGGGTTTCAGACTCAAAATTTATAATTAATGAGGTTCAATGATCATTGATTGATTTTGACATTGAACTGATTGGAGTGTTGTTTCTTGATATTCAGTGGTGTTCAATTTGATATAGTGAATACAAAATGCATCACAATTATTAGTCTAGACTAGAGGATACTCTAGTTTTGTTATTACTCATCAGTTCATTATTGACTTTATAAATTTTTGTTAAAAATTGTCTGCAAAAGTTTAGACCCAAAAATATTTCTAGGAACTAGGTTCCCAGGATCTGATAGTTTTTCCACCTCTGGTAATGTGGAAAGTCACCCTATTTATCCTTTAATATCTAACTTGAATTGTTTCCTGGTCTATTTCTAGTTCCTAACGAAACATCCCGACAAGAGACTGGGCTCGGGAACAAATACTGAACGAGATATCAAGGATCACGTCTTCTTTCGGTACATTGACTGGAGAAAATTGGAGAATAGAGAAATACAACCTCCGTTTAAACCAAAAATTGTGAGTGTACCGAGTGGCGCAAAACGTACGACTGTTTGATTTAGTATAACGTAAAAACTAAAAGAGCTATTACACTAAAGCAAGTTTATTTGCATTCCGCGATGTCTAACTTAAATTTTGATATATCATATGCCATACGCATTTGCATCAAATATTGACCGAGATAGCTGCGTTTAAACTTGAATAGCTGCGTTTAAACTTGAGTAAACATTTTTGGAAGTGTCGAGAATAGAAATGGCCTATTGTATAATTTGATAACCATTAGCATTTTACGCAAGTATTCGTTTCAATGAAGTGAAGTTAATGTTAGAAGGCCAAATGTTAGAATAAACGAGCATATCTATTCAAGAAACATTTCTAACTTCAATTTCACTTCATTGAAATAATATTTACGATAAAATGGTAACCGGGTTATCAAATTAGTTTAACCGTTTTTAGCTAATTCTCGACAGTTCCAAAAATGTTTACTCAAGTTCAAACGCAGCTATCTCAGTCAATATTGCATGAAAATGCACATGACCAAATATCAAAATTTAAGTTAGACATCGCTGAATGCAATGAAACTTGTTTAAGTGTAACAGCTCTTTTAGTGTTTAAGTTATACTAAATCAAACAGTCGTACTTTTTTTGCATCACCCGGTATATATATATTCAAACTTGATAAAAGAGCGTTTAACCTGCATATATTCTTTTGTTTTTGCATTTGTCATGTTTCTAAATTCATCGCATCCGCCATGTTTTTATAAAACTTTATGTTTTGTTCAATTATTTCCCTTGTAGAAATCAAAGCGTTCGTTCGATAATTTCGACGCAGAATTCACGGACGAAGCAGCCAGGTTGACACCGTGTGACAAGTCATTTATCGCCAATATAAATCAAGGAGAATTTGCCGGCTTCTCGTTTGTAAATCCGCAGTTTTCAATCAATTAACGTACAATATTTGGGTATTGTAGGTAACTATATCGCTAGGTATGCTAAATTATATAATTGTTTAAATTAATCGAAATGCACAGACAACAAGACGGGGACGCGCATTTGTATGCGTTTGATGTCAAAGATTTGTTTTCGCTTACTTTTCTCACGAATTGAGCGTATGATGTCTTGGTTTCAATGACCATTAGATGGTGGTCAAATTGCACTACATCTCTGAGTGAATTATGTATTTGCCTGTATGCAAATGCACACGTAAAAATGCACAAGTTGTAATTACAAACCTGCAGGAGACGTGTACAAATGTTGTTTCAACAACCCGTTATATCAGGATGTGTTCGCACTGCTTGTTCCCAGCTTGTTGACAAGTTGTCAACGGCATGACAGCCTGCTACAAGGTTGTTAACTCAACAGACTTGTTATAAGTTGTTCCAACGACTTGTTATCGTCCTGCAATTCAACAACTTGTTAACACTGCTTGTCGCACTGCTTGTTCCCGGCTTGTTGACAACTTGCTACAAGGTTTGTTGACTCAACAGCCTTGTTGCTAGATGTTCCAAGTTCCAACAACTTGGACAACTGGCGCGGTTGACCATCATCTGCTGTATGATATGATAGTGCTTAGTGAAACCCTCTGGTTGGTAAGTTTCAGTAAGCGTTATGGGGTAGCAGATGTTGGTGGTGAACTTCAGAAATGTTGAAACTTATAGAACAAGATAATTATTTGCATAATATTTAGCATAACAATAGTGCCATTGCTTTAAAAATTCCACTGTTCTCCATGCCATCCAAGCAACTCGTTGTTTTCACATATTTGTGACGTGATGCAAAGGGACTATTAACTATGTTTTCAAACACACAATGCCAATGAAGGGCAATGAAATACACGTCCATGTGGGAAATGAATGCTGCATCATAAATGCTGATATTAATAGGATGTTATTGCTTGGAAATGTAAAAATAATTGTAAATAAAGTTAATAGACAAAATCCGCTTGTTTATAAACCCAATTCACAATTTTGTATAACTCGCATGTCTATAGTTACTATTTTTCTAGTTGATAGTTAACGAAAGCATAGAATAGAACAAAGGTAACTAAGCAATCTGAATTATCTGGATAAGTGAATAGCTCTTATCCATAATTCTAATGTTTAATTACTTCTGTGATAATAGCACTGGGCATGCGACTATGTGAATTATCCAAAGTTGTGAATTGAGAGTAAAACTTTTCATCCGTTTCTGCTAATTATCGTGTTGATTTTCAATGTATTTTTCTCCTAGCTCTGTTTTGTATAGTATGTAGTGGGAAATAAATAACTGAGTTTTCGATTGCGTTGTGATCATCCTGTGTTTGTTTTACGTTCGTCTGACGGATATCGTATGAAGGTGAACGTAAGGCTGCTGTTCATCTAGCCTTGCAGGTCCACATCAGCTCTTAGCTGCCACCTTTCTAACCTGCTTAAACAAATAATGTATGTATGTAATTGCGAGGGACGTAGCTGAAACGTGACCGAATCGAAGGCTTACAAGGGCACCTCTGGCTGCCAACGCCCTTCATCCAATAACCCCGCCCCAAACAAAAATCCGAAAATGTAATAAACGCCCAGGGTGTTTATTAGGTCATTTAATAATAATAATAATTTATTCGCAGGATATCCCATTTCAAGCAGAATGGCTCTTCACCTGTAAAAAACTAATCTAAAATATACAATAATCTATTATTAAAACAAGGATTAGAAAAGTTAAAAGTTAAAGAATGTTCTTTGATACAGCGACAGAAGGTTCTCTAATTGTTAATGTTCCTAATTTCTACAGGAAGCTTGTTAAAAATAGAGGCCGCAGAGTCTTGAAAAGTTCCTGATACCTTAGGAATGTTCAGGACGGATGCAGAAGAAGATCTCAGATTATATGCGTTAACATGGCGTAGCGACATTGCCTTAACTGACTTACCAATCGTACAATAAGGATTAAGGCCTGAATAGCCCTTATTGTAGCCTGTGTTACAGATCTAGTGTGCTATTTTGATAAATGTAAAATGATTCTATTATATTCAATTGCTCTCTGTTGAAGTGCAATGCAGTTTTGGCTTTTGCTGTCCCGAGCAACAAAGTCTCGGCTGAAATCATAAATTTTACTTATCTTTGAATAATTTATAAAGTTGGAACCTATTCGCGGCTATTCTCTGGCTATTGGCAAACAAGCTTTATGTCTCGTGTACACAGACTCTCTGCAAAAATGCATAGAATATGCACGCAGGCATATACAAGTGATCTCAATAGATCACTGGACCATGAACATGCTTGTCGAAAATTTGTCGACATTTCGGGCGAATATACTGAATAGTGCGAATCGGAGAAAAATAGATCGTAGTTATTTTTAAAATGGATATTTTTTGTTCTTTAGTTTAAACTTTTAAAGACTTGTAAAGGTTTGTAAAAAGTGCTTAAAATATTAATAATTTTAAAGAATAAGTAGTAAGAATGTAAGAGAATATGTAGTTAGCTTTTTATTAAACGTTATTTTGATGAACTTTTCGCAAACCCAAACACGACATAATAATTTGACAATTATATTTGACAACAAAATTAATATACAGCCTTGTTTACGTTTTTGAACAGGCGAATTTCGATAAAATAATAGATAATGTTCTACGTTTTATGACTTCACAAAAAAATGGACAATAACATAGCTATTCTAAAATTAGTCTGAAATATAATTGGTGAGAATTCAACATATTACATATTAATTACCATTAAACGCTAACCCTGGGTTAAATTTTAATCTGCTGTTCAGGGGCCGGTTGTTCAAAAGCCGGTTAACTTAACCCTGGGTTAGTGGTAACTTTCATACAAGTTTCCCGACATCGGTTATGTTAATATGAATACTTTTTTCTATCAACCTTGTTCTGGGCGATAGAAGTTTTTGTTTATAAAGTTTTGAAATAAACAAACATGTAGAAGTATACAAATCAGAACAGCAGATTAAAATTTAACCCGGAGTTAGCGTTAACCGGCTTTTGAACAACCGGCCCCTGGTTTGTATACTTCTACATGTTTGTTTATTTCAAAACTTTATGAACAAAAACTTCTATCGCCCAGTACAAGGTTGATAGAAAAAAGTATTCATATTATACTATAACCGATAGATATGAAAGTTACCACTAACCCAGGGTTAAGTTAACTGGCTTTTAATTATCTAATTATCATGCAAAAAGTCTGCCAATTACTTTAAGATGGCCAATTTATTGGCTTTTCTGATTATTTTTCTATGAATTGACTAATATCTAATGCACTTGCATTTCTAGACATAATACCAAAATGTCCAGGCAACGAATTGACCAGCCCCTGTGGCCTAATCATGACGTACTATCCATTAGTTTTAACATGATCAATCATATTGCGGAAGAAAAATATGGTGAACCTGTTTTTAACGAGATGTGTAAAACTGTCTCAAACTGTTATAAATCTGAAATCCTGATCTCAGCACGACTTTTGGAAAACTATTGTATATATCCAATAGCCCCAAACCATACATTATACGAGTACCTTGATGCAGAAGCAGAAAAAAGTCCAAACTTTTTAGTTTTCACTCAAAGAGATAACCATGTATTGGTGAGATGGTTCGGGCCTTTTGTTGACACCGACCATCTTGGCGACATTGTCGAGAGGATAACTCGTTCTCACACAATTTTGAAAGAGATAGCAGAAGCTGCGAAAGTTGGACAGGATGATGAGACCAGCAATGAGAAAATAGAGTTGGGTAAAACTGAGCTTGTTGAAAAGTATTGGAAAAATGTCAAGGACACGTTGGCCAAAATTGAAGCCAAGAAGATCGAGTTGAAAGGTAATGGTGTGGAAATTGTTGGATCAGCTTGAGTTGGGAGGAATTGTACACCTCTGTAGGATGTCCATATGACTTGATATTGGCTTATTAAGCTGGGGGGTCTACCTTTCTAGGATTGTCTGTTACCAACCCATTGTTGCATCTCACTTCCACAAATGTCTTTCTCAACAGGTTTTGCTTATCAAGTCTTTGACGAACCTACTGCTGACAAACTAACAAAGCAATTGAAAGTGTCCTCTGGGAAAGTGTTGGTGAAAGGCGTCGCCGCCATATTACTTGCAGAGATAGCCGAAGAAATTGGGAGAAAAATTGCGGCAATGCTAGCCACCAAAACGGCTGCCAAGGCTGCAACTAAAGGTGGTTCTACCGGCATGCACAAAATTGCGGCAAAGAGTGTACCAGTCTTGAGTTTGGCGGTCGGTGTGGGGTTTGGTGTTTGGAGATACTGGCAGGGGGATGTGACGGGGGCAGGGTTAGAGGTGATGTCGGGAGCAGTTGCATGCATCCCTGGCACGGGTACGGCAACATCACTTGCCATTGATGCTGGTCTTATCGCAAGAGATGTGTACGAAGCGAAGAGCATTGGTTCTGAAGGAATTGAGGTATTGTATTAACACATTAGCTGGCAATGCACCCAGCTGCACCCTACTTTAGTATTTTACTCTGTCTAACACCATACGATTTTACTTGTCAGTGGTTAAGGGGGTACTGCCAGTTAATGGTTAACAAAACTATCTGCCAGTTAATTTGTTAGCCAGACTATGTGGTAACTTGTTGTTAGTAATACTGCATGTCCAGACAAATAGGTGATCATGACATCACAGACTAAACCATTATTACCATACAAAACAACGGTAACTCAGAAAACAAACATTTTGGAATCATAGTCGATTGCTAGAAATATATTAAAACGTTTATTTTTGGAGTTACCGTTGTTTTGTATTTTGTAATAATTATTACAAAATGGTTCCTATAAGTATTACCATCTTCCTTTTAATTGCTTAGCAACTTGAAGAAGATATGCACAATCTTGACAAAGGGCTGAAGGATTTATATGACCATTATGACAATGGAATGGCTGAATATGAATTTGTTAAGGAGATACTCGATGTTGGATTTACGGTGAGAAAGCTTGAACATGAGATCAAAATTTTGGATGATGCTGTAAGTATTCTCGACTCACTTTATGACGAATATGTTCTAATGTAGATTTTATGGATATGCACAGAAACTCTGATTTTTTGGATCAGTTGAAGTCAGTGGTTGAAGTACACGCGTAAAAAGCTCACAGTTGTCAACAAGATGTGTTCGCAACAGACTTGTAGCAAGCTTGTCAACATGTTGTAACGATGTTGTCATTTTATCTAAGTTGCTATAAGGTTGTCACTCACAACTTGTTAACAAGTTGTTGAATTGTAGGATGATAACAAGTTGTTGGAACAACTTGTAACAAGTCTGTTCATCCAACAACCTTATGGCAAGTTTTCTGCAAGCCGTTGACAACTTGCTAACAAGCTGGGAACAAAGCGTGTGAACACATCCTGAGAAACAGCGTTCATACAAACTGTCTGCTGCAGGGGCTGTTATATTTTAGCCAAAGGTTTTTGTGTGTAGACATAAAAAAATAAAAATAACATGCCTGGAACTGCCTGTTTAAAAAAAATCTTTATTTTATTATCCAGGACATTTTAATTCGATTATTGACTTTGTCTCAGGATCAATATATGGATTGTTTGAAAACACAGGGCAGTTCGATACGATGCTAACTTGTTGGATGTCCTAGCTTCAAGTGATTCGATTCTTATTCTGAGTTCCAATGGCATTTCCTTCAATTTTGGTCAGATCCGGTTTCAACCGGAACTTTACAATATGGTTCTTGTGCACGTCCAGTAAATAGATTTAAAAGTCAAAATTCTTATACCTACGGCAATAAATAATGAATATGGACCAAGTTTAGGATTGAGAAGGCGTCTATATTACGTCTTTAAAACTTCAATTTAACATAAATTTGACATTTAATATTTGTCTATGATGTTAGACATAACTGTAATTATGTACTATTATTTCAAATGAATTTGTGTATACTATGCTAAATTTTGTAAAATAGTGTATAGAGGACATACATACATAGAGTATAAAGGCTCTTTTCCACTCATCGCAAAACCAACTTGCTGCGAGTTCTTGCATGTAATAGCATTGTGATTGGATGAAAGTACTCGCAGCGAGCTTGCGAGTTGGTTTTTGCGACGAGTGGAAAAGAGCCTTAAGTTATGAGTATAGAGGACATACATACATAGAGTATAAGTTATAACCAATAATGGGGTGGGTGAGGGGGCTTGTTCATATAATTATATTACTATTTTTAGGGAAATGTGTATAGATTTTTGTGTGTAGATCCGTGGTGGACACTAGTGGGGTGGGGGGGGGTAGAATGTGTGTAAATAGTATTCTGTTTATAGAATGTATTTAAATAGTATTCAATTACAGCTTTGAGTATCGGTATAAAAGACAAGAGAATTTGAATTGAATATTTTGTATCCATCCTGAACTATAATGTCTGAATGATTAAAGGTATGTATAGATAGATAATTCATTATTAATTCATAAGGACAATTAGCCAATCATGTTGCTCTATTTTGGTCACATGATGATGGTGGAAAGTGGAAACCTGGTGAGGGAAATTTGGTTCACTAAAGGCCTGATTCTCCTCTTGACGTATGTGATTTACTGGATGTGCTAACAAGAGTAAGGCTATTGGCTCATACCTGGCGAAAAGTGCAGTTGTTGCTGTATTGTGTGAAATCACATACGTCAGGAGGAGAATCGCAACCGACAAATCGGATCATGTGAACATGCCTTTAGGACTAAATCTAGGTAGTTATTATTCACAGTTCTGTAATATAAGTTTACGTGAAAAAGAGCATTAAAATAGAAAATTATTTATTATATTCTTATTTCAAATATTCTCTTATTCCTACAAATTATATTTTGTCTATCTTCTTCAGACAACAAACCACGGTTTTGCAATTATTCAACAAATGTCTATTTTCCCTTTATTTTTCTAGAATCACTGCTTGCTATCCCAAGGTCACTATGACACAGGACCGTAGGCAGCATTGTTTTACCAGGGGGGCAGTAATATTTATATGCAGACATAAGTTTTGAAAAGTAGAGTCTCTAAAATGCCATTTCCTGCGTTTTGGGGCGAGGAACGAAGAGAAAATATTAATAGTTTCATTGTTTATTGAACAATATTTGTTTCATTGTTTGTTGCCAAAGAATAATTTACTAATTATAACATTCTAAAAATCGTAAGTTGAATTTTCTCTGGGGGAGCAGCTGCCCCCCGCTGCCTACGGCCCTGCTGTGACGATAGATAATCCTTAACTGTCAAATTATACCTTGTACGCTAGTCCGATTATATTTAATTATCTTTTTCCTTTCCATTGAATCAAAGGCAGGCTATGTTATAATTGCAACATTAAGCTTGTCTAAATTGATTGATAAAAGCCGCCAGAATGTGAGGCCCAGCCAAGTGTACATTAATGATCAAATATGCTGCCATAGAAAGTTAGAAACTAAAAAGTAAAAAAAAGGATATTGGATGACTGTTCCAGTATTCTGCTCGGTCGTTTATAGGTGGCTATAGGTGGCTCTCACTTGAAGTCACAAAATTCTTAACCTAAAGAGTGAAAATATCTCGAATGTGCGGTGCCAGTGTGGGTAGAGTATAGCAAATACGGTGGTTGACTGGTGTGTAAAACTACCTGAAAAATACAATGAGAACTTCGACGTTTCGAGCGATTGAGCGAAGGCCCTTCGTCTGGAAACATTTTACAGGTGGTTTTACACAACAGTCAACCGCCGAATCTTAAATTAAAGGACTGTTCAACAAAAATTTTGACTCGATACGATTCTCCTAGAGTTACAGAGTTTTGAAAATATTGTTGCTGACATCCGCATTATTTAGAGGGCCGATTGACGACTGGTTATTCTACAATCCTGGCAAAAATTCTGCAGCCACTTACATTTAAACCAAGAAATAACTTGACTTAGGGCGCTTTCCAATAACACGGTCAGACCGGTCGATCGATCAAATTGTTAAATGAAACATTGAAACACAAAACGTTTGGCCTTAGGACCGGTCTGACAGAAAAATTTGTATCAATTCAAAAGGAGGTCCATTTTAGCCAGGTTTTCAAAAAATCCGGACCAGATCTTCCCATCGATACAGAAACAGAAATTCTGTTCTGGCCATTAAATGAAAGCGCCCTTATATTGCATATAGATTTGGTTATTTTTATCGCCCACCTCCTGATCATCAACATTGAAAGGGGAGTTGAGGGTGGGGAGGAGAGGGGGGTAGACTGCTGCTTTTGAAAGCAAATGACATTCGCGAAGCAGGGCTATATATTTGCACCAATTTTTGCTAGGATTGTAGTTATATATTTAGTTGTATATAGCGATGCATGGCGCTCACTGCCACTGGTGTGTCAAATTTGCGTGTCGCAGTACTTTCTGCGAGACAATATGAAATTTATAGTGTGAAAAACGCTCTGCCGGTCTTTATTCGCATGCATGATTGTTTAGTTCCTCAAGTTTCCATAGGAATAAACTAATTTGGGTCGTTTAATTGCTTCTTAGGTCTGTCATGTTCCATCATCGTGTATAATTAGGCAGGGTGCCAGGGTACCCAGGGTGGGTTTGCTTAATTGGAATTATATACTCGGACATTAGCAAAGTCGGAGAGAAGGCAAAAGCTCATATGCGTTATTGGAAGAAGCGTCTGCAGAATTGAAAGGTATTATTGAAGTAATTTTTAAGGCCTTGTTACACGGGGGAATTTTTGCACAACGCAATTTCTGCACAGAGCCACGTTATGTAGAAATGTACGCACAGAAAAAAACAGTGAACATGGCCCGCGTTTCACTTCATTCTCATTCATTTCTTTGTTGCCTTCTGGGCATGTTTAGCAAGAAAAATATCGGCAAAGTAAAACGAGATTCATGCTCACAATTTCTCTGCGAATATACTTTTTACCTAACATCGTCCTTGGTCCGAAATTGCGGCAAAAATTGCCTCGCGTAACATCGCCTTTTAAGCCAGTTTTCCTCTTCAACCGTATCGTACCGAAACGTAGCGTATTTCTTTGTTTCCTGAGCACTCGGGTAGAACTAATGGCTTCGACACAAAAGAAAATGCTACGGTACGTTACGTTTGAAGTGGAAAACGGCCATTAAAGATGTATAAAGTTCAGCATTATGTTCTATCCCAGCGAGATGCCCAAAATTTAGCATATTTACATTTATCATCCTATAGTATATACACATGAATTTGTGTTTGGGTCTTGGCAACTGGACTATGTAGCTTAGTGGTTAGAGCGCTACACTGGAATCGCATGACCGCTGTTCGATTCCGCCTGCCAGAGGGCCTATATAGTTGCATTAGGTCTTAAATATGTTATAATTTTTTTCGCTCGAAATACAGATAATAAGATTACTTCATTGAGCTAGTATGCAGTTTTCAATTATTAGAATTTTTCTCTGAGAATAATATTTTGCTTATTTTATGTTGTCTTGAGAAGTGGTCAGGTTGTCTAGTTTAAACAGGAAGCCAGACTGAGTAACTCATAAAAGTAATCCTATGAATGTCCTATTTTGCACTGCATGTACCCTGCAACTATGAAGAATTATAAACGTTTTGTACTTGCTTGTCTGCCCCAGTATATTTTGCAAATGTTTATTTTTCAAACACACTCACTGGCAACCTGTTTCCATCCATTGATGGCTTCATCGTAATCAACGGACTGATTTTTACTATAAGCGAATCTTCCGTTAGACGGGTCGTCTGTCTTATAGTGTAAACACAAGACGAACAAGCTAGAATAGCGCCATCTATGCTGGCAATGGTTCTTGGAACAAATCATGTCTGACATTCTCCTTATATTTCGTTCTGATGCCGTAAATAGTCCCCGTCAAGACGGACTATATACGCACGCGCGCAAGTTCCTCAGTGTACGTCTGTTTGCTGTGCATGTTTATACACAGACGAAGTATATTTTCTTTGCCAAAGTTCGTTCAGATGGATCGTCCGTCTCTAGTGTAAATTGCGCCAATGTTAATAGCAATGACGGCGCATTAAAATTTAAAGCCCTTTTTTTCTACACCATGATAGATATAATAGGCTATCCTTCCGGAGATATTAGTCCAGTTATATGTATATATATTGAGCTCACAGACCAGCCAAAGTATAATTAAATTGATAGATCTTCTATAACATGAAGTGACATTATTTGCTTTGTGGCGCCCCACACTTGCTAATTACTATATACGCGTAATCCATATTTGTGCTGTCAAAAACACTTGTCTTTTATTAGGGTTATAACTTATTAGAAAAATAATTTCATTCTACATCTATCTTCTGGTTTTGTAGCTAAAAAATACAAGCTTGTGTTTTTAACTTTTTCGCAACATTTCGTAAAACTATGTATATAGTTTTTCGCTCGAAATTTCCATCTTGCGAAAACCATGGACATTAAGTTATATACAAAAAAAGTCTGGTGTAACGCCGTGGGCTTCGAACAATTGATGGCATTGACAAAATTAGAAAATTAACATGCTTTTTAGCACAATAAACCATCCGAAAAGCCGCCCTTTGGATGTACAAAATTGATTCAACCCAAATTACACCAGTCTTCTATTTGAGCTCTCCTGAAAATGTATTTGATGCTAAATATATCTTTTTCTCAGATAGTGTACGAATTTCCTAAATTTAAGAGAATCAAATCAAAATTTGTGAAATTGTGAGTTTATTTGGGATATTTAGTTTTTTATTCGTGACCGGGTTCTTTAGACGCGGTATTTCGGAAAGATTTGAAAATAATTAATTTGTTTGTCTGTGACATATAAAATATTTAAGTGATTTCCCAAGCCGCGTTCGGTTACGCGTTTGTATTTGATTTTGTGTTTGATTACATCATCGATTTTGATGATTATGTTATGCTCCGTGCACCTGTCAAGCTTTATTTCAACAATAATCTGCCGTGGTTTGAGTCTGAACTACCTGAAAAGAATATCTCAAACGTAGTGGTCCAGTGTATAGGTATTATTCTACAATAAGCTGCCGTGGTTTGTGTCTGAACTACCTGAAAAAGATATCTCAAACGTGGGGGTCCAGTGTAGGTAGTATTCTACAATAAGCTGCCGTGGTTTGTGTCTGAACTACCTGAAAAGATATCTCAAACGTGGGGTCCAGTGTAGGTAGTATTCTACAATAAGCTGTCGTGGTTTGTGTCTGAACTACCTGAAAAAGATATCTCAAACGTGGGGTCCAGTGTAGGTAGTATTCTACAATAAGCTGTCATGGTTTGTGTCTGAACTACCTGAAAAAGATATCTCAAACGTGGGGTCCAGTGTAGGTAGTATTCTACAATAAGCTGTCATGGTTTGTGTCTGAACTACCTGAAAAAGATATCTCAAACGTGGGGGTCCAGTGTAGGTAGTATTCTACAATAAGCTGCCGTGGTTTGTGTCTGAACTACCTGAAAAAGATATCTCAAACGTGGTGGTCCAGTGTAGGTAGTATTCTACAATAAGCTGCCGTGGGGTTCTGACACAAACCAGCAGCTTATACACGATGGAGAAAGGCTAGCCAACTTACTGTGATGCATTATTTTGGTAACATGATACTTAAATCCTGGGGGGGAGTGACTGAAAATTTGATGGTTGAAATCTGGGCGGTTGTAGAGAAAATTACTGTGCAATGCATGCGGCCTTCTTTAAACAACCGATATTTTTTCTTAATTGCAACATTCATGTTTTGATTGCATGTTAATTTCACAGATAAAGCCACAATCAGGCGTCATTGTTATTCATATCAGAGACGGACGGTAGTTATATCTAAATGAGCATTCATGCTTACCTGTTGTTTTTAATTGTAGAGATTATTCTGTGAGCGTCACTGGACAGATAGTTTATTTGGCTCAGATGCTGATTACAGTGCAGTTTTTTCACCTTTCAAACGTAGGATGGATGTTTGTACGAAGTTTTCGATGTGAAGTTTAAGCTTGGAAAGTGTGATGTTTTAAAAGTTTAATAGTGAGTTTTTGCACTTGTTTTCATGATAAAAATGCTAGATGTTATGAAACTACTTGGTTTTAGTTTGTTTTGTATTGAATTAATTCATGGAAGAAATATTTGAAAACTACTTACCGTGGTAGGACCTGAACGCCACTGCGCGTTTAGTACATGAATGGCCCGTTGGACTTCGGTTTCCTCTTGTAATAAAACTGGACCAATAAGAGATGACTCTTACTGGACCTCTAGGGAGAACAGTTTAGAACTGACAGAGCTATCCAGTATAAATAAAGTTAATTTATTTTAGGTTTCCTCCTGTAGTAACACTGGATCAATAAGAGATGACTCTTACTGGATCTCTAGGAAGAACAGTTTAGAACTGATAGAGCTATCCAGTATAAATAAAGTTAGTTTAGGTTTCCTCCTGTAGTAACACTGGATCAATGAAGGATGACTCTTACTGAACCTCTATTATAGAGAGGGAACAGTTTAGAATCGATCACGGATATAGAGCTATAATATATATATTATGAGTTTTGATAACAGGTTTTTTCTGTCAAACATCTCAATGTTCAGACCCAAAGTCTGCCGGCAGATGCAGTAATTTATCTTAACAAAACTGAATTGGGTGGGAATATGGATAAGAATATTAAATATTTTAGTTAAGCGCCATGTCAAAGATTGCACTTTTTGTGTTTAGGAATACACTATTCTATAAACATCTTTGTGCGACCCGTTTCATATTGAAAATAATATATAGATCTCTTTCTTTTAAATGAATCGCTCAAATTGCGGGGTCTTGCTGTATGTATATTTGAATAAGAAAACAGCACTGTTTTTGATCAAGGTGCATATTTTAGGCATTTAGCGTCTTGAAAAGATTTCACGACGTGAAAAGATTTCATTTGGGGTTTTTTCATCCAAAAATATTACTTATATATTTTAGAAAGATTGCAAAGTATTCTTGAAACACTTAAGCTCATCTGGCCATTTTACACGGGGTAGATAATTTTAGCTGAACTGGCTAGAATAGCGCGATCTATATACATGATCTATTACTTATACTTGCGCAATGTAAGTTCGTGTCGGAACATTTATTGAGCTTATCTATATACTATAGTATATCTATATACTTTTGTTTTGGCGAGTGTCTTAACGATAAAAAGATAAGATAACATTATTTTTGTCAATTTAATTACGTGAATGCGCACCGCCATGCCCACGGTGTGGGCATTGTCATTGGTGCAAAAAATTGTGCGAATATTTCCTTGGGAATATGTACCTTACATAAGGTTATGCATGATGCATCCATGTTGCGATTTCGTTTGATTGCGTGTCGTTTATGATATTGCATCTACGGCTAAAAGAAGAATATCTATATGACTATATAACCTATATACGCTGTTATTCTTAATTGTTATTTCGTTGTGATTTATATATTGGCCTGTTTCAATTAGTAAAGAATAAATATTATGTTTGTTGATTTAGTAGCATTCGAAGTTAGACAGCAGAAATATATTTGTTTTCAATATATGCAATTTATATTGTGGGGGAGGGAGTTTTGTTTAGAGCGCGCGCTTTTTTTTTGAGAGCGCGCGTCACTTTTTCTTCTCCCCCCCTAACTTCTCACCTAACGCGCCCTCAAAAAAAAGCGCGCGCTCAAAACAAAACTCCCTCCCCACAATAGAACGCCTGCCACGCAGGCTACTTCTCTCGCGACTCGCATTGTTTATTGAGATTATAGTTTTTCTAAAGAATATGCATCTGAAGTCTAAATTTGAACAAAACTATATATTTATACTGTAGTGATAGCTCTATAACTTCTTGTTCGTCCAGTATAAGGTCCGATCCTAATTGCTTTTATTGGTCCATTGTTACTACAGGAAGAAGCCGGAGTACCTGGAGAAAACCTGTGGTGTTTGGTAGAGTCAAACTGGAAACACTCTCCTCAGGTGCGATTGAGGCGAAATTGTTATCTGACAACTGCGTGTTGCATGCAGGAATCGAACCGCGGGCGCGGAGCTAGCTCAGAGGCTGGTGCGTTAACCACTTTGCCTCCAAGACGTTTGTTTCCACAAATGGTAAATGGCGATCTTCCATCATTTATCGAATGCTTTCTCTTTTAGAAACAAAAATGGCCAACTTGGCGTCTATATCCGCCTCTTTACTTGTTGTGCTTTTGGTAAGTGAATGTGTTCATTTTTCTTCGGTAAACAATTTTAACTGATCCTGCTTTGTGAACGTTACGGCTGTGTTAATATGTCAAACGTGGTGGTCCAGTGTAGGTAGTATTCTACAATAAGCTGCCGTGGGTTGTGTCTGAACTACCTGAAAAAGATATCTCAAACGTGGTGGTCCAGTGTAGGTAGTATTCTACAATAAACTGCCGTGGGTTGTGTCTGAACTACCTGAAAAAGATATCTCAAACGTGGTGGTCCAGTGTGGGTAGTATTCTACAATAAGCTGCCGTGGTTTGTGTCTGAACTACCTGAAAAGGATATCTCAAACGTGGTGGTCCAGTGTGGGTAGTATTCTACAATAAGCTGTCGTGGTTTGTGTCTGAACTACCTGAAAAGGATATCTCAAACGTGGTGGTCCAGTGTAGGTAGTATTCTACAATAAGCTGCCGTGGTTTGTGTCTGAACTACCTGAAAAAGATATCTCAAACGTGGGGGTCCAGTGTGGGTAGTATTCTTCAATAAGCTGCCGTGGTTTGTGTCTGAACTACCTGAAAAAGATATCTCAAACGTGGTGGTCCAGTGTAGGTAGTATTCTACAATAAGCCGTCGTTGTTTGTGTCTGAACTACCTGAAAAAGATATCTCAAACGTGGAGGTCCAGTGTAGGTAGTATTCTACAATAAGCTGCTGTGGTTTGTGTCGGAACTACCTGAAAAAGATATCTTCAACGTGGCGGTCCAGTGTAGGTAGTATTCTACAATAAGCTGCTGTGGTTTGTGTCGGAACTACCTGAAAAAGATATCTTCAACGTGGAGGTCCAGTGTAGGTAGTATTCTACAATAAGCTGCTGTGGTTTGTGTCGGAACTACCTGAAAAAGATATCTTCAACGTGGCGGTCCAGTGTGGGTAGTATTCTACAATAAGCCGTCGTTGTTTTTGTCTGAAATATTCTTCAATAAACTGCCGTTGTTTGTTTCTCAACTACCTGAAAAAGATCCATAACATTTTGATGTTTTGAGCGAAAATTTGTCGTTTGAAGGTTAAAGTAGGGTCGCGTCTAACCTTCTGCATGACGGGCCTTCGGTCGAAACGTCGAGTTTTTACAAAAAACTTTTAGGTAGTTCAGACACAAACCACGGTAGCTTACGTTTTCGCTGATGAGGAAAAACCGTATCCCCCCGTGCATCTGACATCGATTTGGGAAGCCTATGGCGTCATTATTTTCAAACAGCAGAAAAAGACTAAAAACTGTGCTAAGGCATATAAGGGCCACAACTAGAATGCATGTGGAGCTAACTGAAAAGAGACCCTCCAATTTCAAGGAGGGGCTGCTCAATTTTAGGCTGGGGCCCCCTATTAGGTTGGGGGCCCTGGGCAAATTGCCCCCCCCCCCCTGCGCCCACCATTATTGACGCAACCAACGATTCGTTCACGTTAACCAGGTTTAATATCATTCATGTTTTCGTTCGCTACTCTGTGTTTAAGTAAATGAATGCAAAGCGCGGTTGAATTACTTTCGCGACCCAACGTTTCGACTCTCTGGTCTAGCCGATGTCTTCATCAACGACTTTAGGTCAGCCTTGATGAAGACGCTAGGCTGGAGTGGTGAAACGTTGGGTCGTGAATGTAACTCGAGCGGGCTCTGCATTCATTTAGTTAAACCAGAGCAGCAAGCGAAAGCGTATCTGATATTATTTATTTATTTATTTATCTGTCATGCTTTTCTAGATCACTCAATTCATTGTCACTGCGTCTGATTCATCAGTTCTGAACATTGTACTTGCAAATCAAGGTAAAACATATCGTTCATTTTTGTCATACACCCCCTCATTCACTTGCGTAGTTCATGGGGCTAAATGTACAGCAAATAAACTCAATTAAGTTGTCCTTTGAAGATTTAAACTCGCTAAACCAAAACACCTAAGCACGGAAAACGTGAACAATGGACATATTCAAATTTGGGTTATGCAAAATGCCACGATCAAATAGAACTGCTCAGGGATGAATCCAGCTTGATCTGGTAGGGGGGGGGGGTGCTGAGTCGGCGCTGGTCATAAAGCAGGGTGTGACTGTCGACCGAGGCAGGGTGCATCATCAGGGGCTGTTGTCAGAAAATGTTTGAAAAATAGGATTGTCTAGATGGTCGAAGAGGCCCCCAATGGCCCAATATTTTATTTTTGGTTGATAAATGCCCTACCAAATCCAAAATTTGGATTTGATATGGAAATTGGACCCCAACCCCCCCTACACCCCCCTTGGCCAAGGATAGCGCACCCCCTGCACCTCCCTCCCCCCAGTAAATCCATCCTTGGAACTGCTCATCTCTTATTGTAGTTATTGTCACTACAGGAGAGAACTTAGCTAAAGTAAAATATCTATAACGTTTATATTTTAATTCTTTTTGATATCATCTCTTTAGATTCCCAATACGTTGGTCAGTTTCCAAGAACCGCAATCAACATTACCCTAAATATTTCCTCTTCCACCAATCTCTCAGATTCTCTTGAACAATGCGCTGACGCTGGTCGTCCCTTTCTGTTTGTTAAAAATGCCACCATACTGGGGTGTGGTGCCTTACTCTGGATAGAGAACGACAATGTTCCATCGAATGGTGCCCTGAACATAACCTCAACGTTACATATTAGCACAAGTGGTATCATAATTTCATTGCCAGATGGTAGCATATCAGCAAGCATTCAACCATCAAAAGTAATGGTACTGACTACCAGTTCTGTACCATTAAATGGTAGTCAGACAAATAGTCCTTCTAATGGTACCATAATATCATCGCCAGATGGTACCTTTACATCAACCATACAACCAAATATTATGGTACATGTGACATCCAGTTTGATACCATTAAATGGTAGTCAGACTAATGGTACTTCTAACAGTATTCAGATTGCATCACCAAATGGTACTTTATCAATATCAGAAACAATTTCACCATCAAATACTATGGTACATCTAACTACCAGTGTTTTACCATTAAATGGTAGTCATTCTAATGGTACCTCTAATAGTACTCAAATTTCGTCGCCAAATGACAGTTCACCTATATCGGAAACAATTTCACCATTGAATGGTATGGTACATACAACTATCAGTTCTGTACCGGTGAATGGTAACCAGTCTAATGGTGGTTATAATGGTACTCGGACTTCATCACCATCAAATGTAATTATACTTAGCAGTTTTGTACCATTCAATGGAAGTCTGTCAAGTGGTTTCCAAATTTCATCACAAAATGTTACTTTACCAATAAAGACATCAATTCAGTCATCCAGTGTAATGGTTAGTTTGGTGCTATCAAATGCAACTGTATCTAGTGGTGCTCTTAATGGTGCAACAACAAAATCACCGAATGGTCCCTATTCTGTCAACAGAACAATTCAACCATCAAACATTAGTGTACATGTGAATTCAAACTCCACAGCAAAATGTACTAATTCATCCTGCCAAAATTCCACATTAGTCAACTCAACGGAGCTAATAAAGGCTTACAAAACCGAATTTTTTGGAGAAGTATCGATAGCCGTATTCACAAATACGAACTACACCATATGGGTACAAAATACCGGTAATCTCTCAATAAACTGTAGTTTTATCTCGGGGGACAAAACCCCGGTAGTCTTGCTTGAGACCAGTACATCATTGGTAACTTTCTCCCACCGGTATTTCAGACCAGGGAGGTACAGAGCTCGTATAAGTTGTATCAGGAATGAGACGGTATTGGTCGATATATCCAGACGAGTGTTGGTTAGTCTACCTGTTGTGTATAGCGGGTTGAGCTGCCCTGGTCGTTTCCAAACAGATAAAACGTATTATTGTGTGTTCAATGTGAATCAAGCCTCGGTCTTAGATGTTGAAGTTGCAATTGGGGATGAGTTGGAAAGAACGCATAGTTTGGCTGGTAAGATATATCGTAGTTAATAGAAGACAGATCTCCAGTTTGGAAGTACAATATAGAGGTCATATTACACAGGATTTGGGTCCTTGTTCGTCACGTGTGTGTTGTATTTTCGCCTAACTAACTAATTGAATGTTTCGGTTTAGTTATCCAATCAGTTAGTTTAACCCATTAGCTGGCAACGTGGCATTAGACGAACTATTAGGAAAACATCAGACATGATTTGTTCCCAGAACCATTGCCAGTATAGATCTCACTATTCTAGCTAGTTCGTCTGGATAGTGCGTCTTGTGTTTGTACGGATGACCCGTCTCATAAATCGAGCGTTTGTAGTATATGATTAAACATTTCATAAGAATTTCTATATTTTATTTATCTTTCAGAAACCTCGCTGGAAATAATCTCCGCAGAAAATGAAACAACTCAAGAGTTGAACAATATAACATTGGGATTCTATTCTCCGTTGTTGATCTTCAAAAGAACATTGTATGTTCGATCTATTGAACTGGTGTCCAATATATCTGGAGCTCTCCTCTTGAAGGTAATTATATGGGAGGGAGCTTACGCATGAAAGACCTCCACATTCTCTCATGTGCGTTTGGTTTTTGCTGAGAAGTTTACCTCGCAAGGCCGTGAGACAAAGATCTATAGCCTGCCACACGCAATAGCTCTTGGCTGAGCTCACCGCCGAGAGGTCATAGCTTAGCACGTTTCTCCGATATCAAACATGACAAATCATTCACAGAGAAATTGTGAGCATGAATCTCGTTTTACTTTGCCGATATTTTTCTTGCTAAACATGCCCAGAAAGCAACAAAGAAATGAATTAGAATGATTATATCAGTGGAGTGAAACGCGGGCCATGTTCGCTGTTTTTCTGTGCGTACATTTCTACATAACATTGCTCTGTGCAGAAATTGCTTTGCAAGTTGCAGCAAATATTGTCCCGTGGGACAATATAGAACAGTGGGATTTTCAAAACAATGAAAAGACAATGGAACATTCCGATCACTGGATCGTGATTGGATTGCTTATTGAAGTAACCAACATTAATTGTTTTTTGTTCCAGGTTTTCCGACCTGTTGGTGGATCGAACAATGTATCTAGCGAGGCCATTGGCAATCTTTCTTGTCTTACACCGGGATATAATACCTCTTCCAATACAAGTATTTGCTTCCAAAGTTTCACCAACACCCTACTTAATTCGTCATATTACCCAGCAATCACAGAGCTCACCGCTGTACACAATGTATCACTAACCGTGGGCTCGGGCTACAATTTCCTTGCTCTACCCAATGATGACGTGTTTGAGGCCCAACCTGGTGACGTCATAGGCTACACCATCGACCAATCACATAGCTCCGATTCTTCGACATTTGGTACCAGTACTTCACCAAACGCGACCTCGGTCCCAGTACGTCAATCACACACAAACTCAACCTCAAGTTATAATATATTCCAAAAAATTTCCCTATACGGTTTTGTACCCTACGAGACTAGGATCTTTATACGATTTACGAACCCTGGAGTATTACCTCTAGGGATTACAATTCGCGTATTGGAAAGTTTAGTAACAACTTTTCGAAACGTTGTAACCATTCAGACACCAATTTCGGGACTACAATTCAGCTACAAAGGCATTATAAGAATTAACACTTCACGGTCGCTAGGGTTTGAACTGTCACGTGGGACAAACGCTACCTGTGATTGGTTACTTATCGGAAATGTGGTCAACATCTCGGGCTCTGTTAATTATACAGTGCAGAAAAACCGAACCAACGCGGATGAATTTGAAGGCATGGTATCTAGTTTCCAGTACCCGCACGATATCCCAGACGATCTAACCTTCCTTGTGAATTGCTCTAACGAGGTGTCGACGATTTCCGAAAACGTCACGATCAGCGTCCGACGGAATATTTCCGATTTCAAAGCTTCGTTACGTTTTGCCTCGTTTGCCTACACGCATGCGCAGACATGCTGGACCTCCAGAGCATATGGGGACCATGTAGGATATAGATGGATAATCGATCACAAAGACTATCACACGGCCAAAGTTGAAATGGAGTTTCAGAGTAGCACTTTACCCGGGAACGAAACGCCCGTCGCTGTCAGAGCTTGGAACGTTGTATCTAAAGAAAACTTAGTTTTGTTGTTGTATGTTTTACCAAATCCGTTGAAATTTCGAATTTTTCCGGCTTTGACCGTTGCTAGTAATGAAACCGTAAACATTAGCCCTATACTAAACTGGTCTCCTTATCCTAACGGAAGCGCCTTGTATGCAGATTATGGGATAAACATTTCAAACTCTCTGCAAAAATTTATCGACTTTCCAACATTTAGAGTAAAGGTAGGCGATTTAACTATATCCGGGAATATTTCAAATGGAACACTGCTGACCCATATATTTCCGATGGCGGGCTCAAAGAATAAAACCCATGACGTGTACATTGAGGCCATAGGTCACCCAGAAATGAATCGCGAGATTGAAGTTCGAGTTTTGGATAGAGTTGAGGGTTTGGAGATTGTTTCTAAATGTTCTAATGAGGTTATAATCGATGAAACTTGTATGTTTACTGCAAAATTCGATGGCAGTGATGTTATTTGCGATTGGACGATCGGCTCCGAAAATTTTAAAGGCATTTGCAAGATAGAACGCGTATTAAAGAAGTTGGGTAATTTTACACTCAATGTGAACGCGAGAAATGCCATCTCCTCACAAAAAGCCGTTTATAATGTCAGCGTAGTTCCTGTATCAAAGCTCCCAAGTTCGAGTGCGGGGCTTGTGTCTGAAATTACAACGACAAGCATTAAACCTCTACCTACACCAAGTATAGCATCGTCTTTTACCATGACGTCATTCACCAAAGAATCGCTGGCTCAACATCTCCCATCAAGCATCGAACCCTCAACAATATTGAGTTTAGGTGTAACCAGTACACTTATTGATAAAGGTACAATCGATCTAACATCAACAATAATAAGTTTGTCAAACGAACTTGTTTCTACACAAACTCTGGGTGAATCTAGTTCTGCAAGCTTTACAAGCGAACAAAGTATAACAAGCACTAATAATGTTGAATCATTGAGTGGCACCAATATACCTATACCAAGCTTTTCACAAGTTTCAAGCACAGAGTTGGACGAATCATTAGCCACTGGCATTTTCCCATCAACTAAAACGCTTTCATTTGATAAAGAATCCCTGAGTGTCTTTTCAGAAGGAGGTTTCCTCAACAGTTCTTCGCCAAACGTCGTCTTGTCTACTGTGAACTTGCCCTTAAACTCAAACCGAGGACAAGCTTCAATAAGCACCAATAGCTCCGCTCTGATGCTAAGTTCTACTGAAATAATACGCAGCAATACAGCTACATCCCAAACTTTGAGTTCAGCATCTTTTTTAGACCAAAGTAAAACCGTTTCGGTGCTTTCCAGCCAGATTAACGCATTTTTATCACAAGCTGGTCCTTCGAGCCGGACAATCGATCCTGTTCCAAGTTCTATTGCAATTGACGAGACACCAAGTCTTACAGCTACATCACAAACTTTAAGTTCAGCAACTTTCTTAAACCAAACCCCAACCGTATCGGTGATTCCTAGCGAAATTAACGCATCTCCATCGAAAGCTGGTCCTTCGAGCCGGATTATTAATCCTGCCTCAAAAACTCTAAAAATCGCCGGACCTCAATATGCTGCTGTTGGCAAGGCGGTGAAATTTTATGCTTTAAATGTTGCCTCATCTGCTATGCTATCTTGGTTTATCGATAACACCCACCTAACAAACACCAACAACAGTATTTCATACATATTCAACGAACCAGGCGAGTTTAGTGTCCTAGTTTCAACCTTAACCCGGAACCAAACTGCAAGGATCACTGCTACTGTTCAAGATCTAATTTCAGGCCTTCAAGCTTTCGTTTACCAAAAACCTCTCAGCAAGCGAGTGGATCTCCTGTTCGCTATCGACTCGGGGACGGACGTAAGCTACTCGATAAACTTCGGAGATAGTTCGGGGCCGAACGTAGGCAAAGTTCGCGAATTGGGGAAGAATATTTCGGTATATCATCTATATGCTAAGCCTGGGTTTTATAATCTAAGTGTTTTAGTGTTTAGTATGGTTGGACCGAATAGTACGAAAAACGTTTTGGTGTTTATAAACGATACATGTAAATTGAAATCCGCTATTTTGTATGGTGCTTCTGAGGATATTACGAATCCAAGCAAATTTTCAGGCAAAGTGGAAATTGTAATGGCAGTGGAAACGTTATCGGATTGCTCTAAGGAACCCCAACTTAAATATAGCTGGAAAGTTGTAAGATTGGATTCAGGAATCCCAGACAGACTGCCCATAGGACTGACCAGCGTCGACGGAGCCATATTCCAGTTCTCTTCAAACCATATAAGTACTGGCGATTACAAAGTTCAAGTCATCGTGGAAAATTGTATGGACGGCTCATCGCTAACTCGTATTGGCTATTTTAGTAAAGTTTTGGAAAGGCTAAATGTGCGCATCGCGTGTGGTACGACGCGCATGGTTTCTGTTGGTGAACCGCTGATCATGAATGCTACGGTGATCGCAGGCTCAGATGACGTCGCATACGAGTGGTTTTGTGATCACGCGTTCAATGTCACGTGTTTTGGAAGCCAAATTCGGAGGAATACTTCAGTGGTCCAAATTCCCGGAAACTCTTTCAATGTCGGAGAAATGTACGAGTTCGTTGTGCGAGTCGCTGACGGAGTAAGGCAGGGCGTGGAATCGCAAAAAGTCAAGTTTGGTTTTGGCAACACGATTTTGGATATGTGCCTAACGTGAGTTCTATTTAGGTTGTAGCTTGAAGAGTTTAGCCTTTGAATTAAGGCGCCATATATATGAGCAGGGACACAGTGGTTAGGGCATGTGCCTTTCACCTCTGTGACCGGAGTTCAATTACTACAATATGCAGTTGTCTGATTATAATTTCATCTCAGTCACATGTGAGAAGCTTGCTTCCAATTTCATCCTACCAAACACCGCAGACTTTCTCCGGGTACTCCTGTTTCCTCTACTGCAGTAACCCCACTATCACAGGACCAATAACGGATGTCCCTTATTAACTTCTAGGGAAAACAGTTCAGAATTAATGGAGCTACGATCATACTATAAATAGAGTTAGATTAGTTTAATTTTCCTCCTGTGGTAACACTTGACTATTAAGGAATGACCGTTAATGTACCTCTTGGAAGAACTGTTTAGAACTGATAGAGCTATCCAGTATAAATAAAGTTTAGTTAAGATTTCCTCCTGTAGTAACGCTAGACCGATAAGGGATGACCCTACCTTAGGGAGGATAGCTTAGAAGTGATCGAGCTATCCAGTATAAAGTTAAAGTCATTTGCCTTTTACCCATTTTATCTTTCTCAAAATTGCTTATCCTTTAAGTGATCTCATTTCTTCTTTTTAAACTTTTAGTTCGTCTCAAGACAACAAGCAGTCCGTCCTATACACCAAAGAGACCAAAATAATCCCAATGTGCCCGCAATGTTCATCTATACCCAACCTTAGCTGGTCTTGGCGAGTTTTAAAAATATCTTCTCACCTCAACTCTACAACCGAATATGAAATAAAAAACCTTACCCTCGACTTAAGAAAGCTATATATTCCAGCCTATACTTTACAACCCAATACCATGTACAAAATACAAGTAAATGCTACAAGCCTGCCTCAAAATATTAGCGGACATACCAGTTATGAGTTTAGAACTAATGATATTCTAAAGGCTGGCTACTGTCACGTCAAACCTCATGAAAGCGCTACCCAACTAAATGCTTTTCAAACCGCCTGCTACGCATGGTATGATAAGGATCAACCGCTGAGCTATGAGTATTGGTATTCAACCGACGGCGCAAAATACAATTTGTTTTATTTTGGACTAAGTTCAGTTTCAGGGATGACTTTCTTTGGAGCGGGCGAGCAAGAACGGGATTTTGTTATCAGTGTTAAGGTTGTTATCAAAGATAGCTTGGGAGAATCGACCATCATATTTTTGTCAGTAAAGGTTAGTTGGTTTAATACAGTGTATTTCAACCACAGAAAAAAGAATGAGTTAACTTTAACCAGCTTTCTGATAGAGATGTCCAGTATAAATAAAGTTAGTTTAGTTTATGTTTCCTCCTGTAGTAACACTGGATCAGTAAGAGATTACTCTTACTGGACCTCTAGGGAGAACAGTTTAGAACTGATAGAGCTATCCAGTATAAATAAAGTTAGTTTAGTTTAGGTTTCCTCCTGAAGTAACACAGGAACAATAAGAGATGACTCTTACTGGACCTCTAGGGAGAACAGTTTAGAACTGATAGGGCTATCCAGTATAAATAAAGTTAGTTTAGTTTACGTTTCCTCCTGTAGTAACACAGGAACAATAAGAGATGACTCTTACTGGACCTCTAGGGAGAACAGTTTAGAACTGATAGAGCTATCCAGTATAAATAAAGTTAGTTTAGTTTAGGTTTCCTCCTGTAGTAACACAGGAACAATAAGAGATGACTCTTACTGTACCTCTAGGGAGAACAGTTTAGAACTGATAGGGCTATCCAGTATAAATAAAGTTAGTTTAGTTTAGGTTTCCTCCTGGAGTAACACAGGAACAATAAGAGATGACTCTTACTGGACCTCTAGAGAGAACAGTTTAGAACTGATAGAGCTATCCAGTATAAATAAAGTTAGTTTAGTTTAGGTTTCCTCCTGTAGTAACACAGGAACAATAAGAGATGACTCTTACTGGACCTCTAGGGAGAACAGTTTAGAACTGATAGGGCTATCCAGTATAAATAGAGTTAGTTTAGTTTAGGTTTCCTCCTGGAGTAACACAGGAACAATAAGAGATGACTCTTACTGGACCTCTAGGGAGAACAGTTTAGAACTGATAGAGCTATCCAGTATAAATAAAGTTAGTTTAGTTTAGGTTTCCTCCTGGAGTAACACAGGAACAATAAGAGATGACTCTTACTGGACCTCTAGGGAGAACAGTTTAGAACTGATAGGGCTATCCAGTATAAATAAAGTTAGTTTAGTTTAGGTTTCCTCCTGGAGTAACACAGGAACAATAAGAGATGATCCTTACTGGACCTCTAGGGAGAACAGTTTAGAACTGATAGGGCTATCCAGTAAGGATAATCAATCTTTTTTCAGAATCTTCCGCTTTCTGACAACGAAATTGAAGAATTTTTCAACTCATCTCAACAAATCAACAACCAAGTGGAAAGGATGTTAAACGACAGTAACGTTCAAGGGGCTGTACAATTCCTAAAAACTGTTAGCGGTTTGTTGAATGAAAATTCGAATGGGACTGAAGAAATAAGCAAACGAACTGAGGTATTTGTTTCGTCATATTTTCTAACAATCCCTCTGTTAAGAGTATCATACAGATGGTTTTCACAAAGCACTATCGTGCTGCAGATGGTGATCAACTGAGTTATCAGAGTGAGAAAATAATGTTAACTCTTTTCATTATATATATTAGCCTTGTATTTGGTGTCAAGTAAATGAATTTGAAAGATTTAGTTAAATTCTCTTTCTCTTATAAAATGTCGCCATTTCTGAAGTTGACCACCATCTGCTGCCCTGTAACACTTACTAATAGTACATCATTTTATATCGCTTCAGATCCGTGAAAGAATCCTAGGTAATCTTAAGAAGCTCTGCTGCTCAGATGGTGTTGTAACCAAACAGACAGTTGAAGCAATGTTGGCTGTTGTCAGCGTTCCTTCAGAGTTAAACCTCGATTCACAGGTTGGGAAATGTCATACAATGCTTTTTGTAACAAACCTGTAGCAGACTTGTACCAATGCTGTTTTAACAACTTGTTATCGGGATGTGTTCCCACTGCTTGTTCCCAGCTTGTTGACAAGTTTTCATCGCCTTGTTGACAACTTCCTACAAGGTTGTTGACTGACCATACTTGTTACAATTTGCTCCAACCACTTGCTACCGTTCTGCAATTCAGCAACTTGTTGACAAGTTGTGAGTGACAACCTTGTAGCAAATTGATAAAATGACAGCATTATTACAACTTGTTCACAAGCTTGCTACAAGTCTGTTGCGAACACATCTTGTTGACAAGATGTGAGGCTTTTACGTGTGTATGCTATAATCTTATATAATTATGTAATAATGATGCTAAGTATGGATTTCGTTTTTGTTTAATGAGTTTTTGTAAATATCTAGTTACATGCTTCGACGATCTACCTGAACATTACCCAAAGTCTTCATTTAATATCAAAGACCGAAGTCAAGAATATAGCTGAGAAACTGGCAACTGCTCTCTCGTTGTTGATGTCAGCTGTTTCGCTGCTTGGTAACTCAACGTCACAACACTCGGAGGTAAGTATATAACAAGATAGTTACATTGTGGGCACATTGTCCCTTCTACCCGTATAATCTGGGTGTAACTCTACATTCTTTTCTTCAGCTGAACAAAATGAAACATCATTGCTTGCCATCAAGAAAGTGGACACACTCTTCTCACATCTGATTCGGCGGTGGAGTAGGATAAAACTACCTGAAAAATACAATAAGAACTTCGACGTTTCGAGCGAAGGCCCTTCGTCTGGAAGTTAATAGCGACGAACTATCTGAATATTTCACTTAATATTTGACTTACTAACTTCCAGACGAAGGGCCTTCGCTCGAAACGTCGAAGTTGTATTATTCAGGTAGTTGTATCCTACTCCACCGCCGAATCTTCGTTAGACTTACACTGGCACCATGCCTTCGAGTTCTTCTCATATCTGACTACCAGCCTCGGCAAAATTATAATCGGACAACTGCATATTGCAGGAATCGAACCCCGGTCAGAGAAGTGAAAGACACATTCACTAACCACAGTACACGAACAGACCTCATATAATCTGGCCGTAATGTCCCGGTCAAACGATCGAGAACAAGAGTTGCATGAGAGTTGACTGGATATTTCCACGCGTACCTGTCAAACGAGCAAAAATTCTCATCAACTCTCATAAAAATTTGAACCACCTCAAAGTTGTTGAGAGTCGATGAGAGTTGGTGGTCAAACGCGAGCGAGAGTTGCAACTCTCATCAACTCTCATCAACTTTCATCGACTCTCATTGACTCTCATCAACTCTCATGCACTCTCATCAACTCTCATCGACTCTCATCAACTCTCATCGACTCTCATCAACTCTCATCGACTCTCATCGACTCTCGTCGACTCTCGTTGACTCTCATCGACTCTCATCAACTCTCATCGACTCTCATCGACTCTCATTGACTCTCATCAACTCTCATCGACTCTCATCGACTCTCATCGACTCTCATCGACTCTCATCGACTCTCATCGACTCTCATTGACTCTCATCGACTCTCATTGACTCTCATCAACTCTCATCGACTCTCATCAACTCTCATCGACTCTCATCAACTCTCATCAACTCTCATTGACTCTCATCGACTCTCATCAACTCTCATCAACTCTCATCAACTCTCATCGACTCTCATCGACTCTCATCAACTCTCATCGACTCTCATTGACTCTCATCGACTCTCATCAACTCTCATCAACTCTCATTGACTCTCATCGACTCTCATCAACTCTCATCGACACTCATTGACTCTCATCAACTCTCATCGACTCTCATCAACTCTCATCGACTCTCATCAACTCTTATCAACTCTCATCAACTCTCATCAACTCTCATCGACTCTCATCAACTCTCATGCACTCTCATCGACTCTCATCAACTCTCATCGACTCTCATCAACTCTCATCAACTCTCATCAACTCTCATATGCGTTTTACCGGGGCTTAACTCTGCGTTTATTTTTCAGCTTAACAAAATCAACGAAGCTTTATTGCTTGCGATCAACAAACTAGGAGACACTCTGCTCCATCAGACAAAACCTGGAGAATCCGCGATTATTTTGACCACATCTTTGTTCACCATTGTTGTCCAGAAACATTTTATTGCCGAGTTTCCGGGAACACGTCTCGCCGTGCCCAAACAGATCACGGAATTCATGGTTCCAAGAAACTTAAAGCCTATTCAAGGATCATTTGTTAGTAGTAAAGTGAGTATTGAGGGTTGATTGCATCACAAATGTTTTCATGGATAGATCGATGCTCAAAGTTTTTCGTGGATGAGAATTCGATGTCATTTTAGGTCCTCCAGCAGGAATCGAACCTGCAGCCCAAAATTGTACAACATATCCACAGTGTATTTCGCGTATTTCGAATATGCAATCCACATAAATATAATGTTATTAATCTTGTCCACTGTAGTTGTTTAACATCAGCGTTTTACACTAATATATCCCGCTCCGGAATATTTTTATTTTTTATTTATTAGCCTTCGCCAATAGCTGACATTCAATATAGACAATATAATATGAATGAAAATTAGACTCAGCACATCTATGTAGGGTGACTGCAATACAACGCCAATTACTGCGGGCCCCAATTCGTCCCGGCCTGGAGACGTCGATTATGATTCGGTGTAGCTTGAGGAATTACTTCAAACCAGTCTGAACAATGTTTGAAACAAGTCTTATGTAAACAGTGACTAGAGACGACACTTCATCCCGGTCTCTTATAAACAGTGACTAGGGACAGCACTTTGACCGAAACAAAATCGTGTTGTTTTGATCTCATGAAAACGGGATCTTATTCGTTATTCGGATGCAATATTTATTGTGTAAACGAGGTATTATTCATAAGACTTATAAAATAGTTTTTCTATATCTTTCAGATGATATCGATGTTAAACGATCCTTTCTTGTGGCAAACCTCATCTCAAAATGTCAGGCCAACGACTGGCGTCGCTTCCTTGGTATTGATTGACACTCAAGGAAATCAACTTGAAATGACGAACTTAGCAGAACCATTCAACATTTTACTGGAGCGTCAAGTCTCGTCCCAATCCCCTACTCAACACCCGACCCAGCCCCTTCTTCAAAACTCAGCCCAAAATTCGTCCCAATCCCCCACTCAAGACTCGACCCTAGACTCGTCCCAATCCCTCGCTCCATACATCGCAGCACTCACAGAAGAATCTGACCCAGACCTTTATCAGATCAACACGACCAGAAGCAACTCGGCCATTATGCTCACTATTCCCCAGATCACCGCGGATAACAAAGGCCAATTACGCATGCGTATACGTAGTGCCAACCAATCAGTGGTAACCGGAAGTGAACTAATTGTCTCGACCACTTCCTCGTTTCCAGTTTCCTTGACATGGCGCGAACTTCCGGGTCTTGGAACGTATTATGTCAGTGTTGAATTTGAGAGTTTGTCGTTCCGTCGGGCGGGCAAAGCTAACGGGATAGAGTACTCGCTGTCTTTCCGGGAAATCGGTTGTTATTATTGGAATTTTACCAGAGGCAAGTGGAGGTCCAATGGTTGCAAGGTACGATAATTAGAGAGTTATTGGTCATGCGGGGTGCACGTGATCATGGTACTAGACGTTTCGTGTACACACGTGAGAATCTCACATCTTGTCAACAAGATGTGTTCGCAACAGACTTGTAGCAAGCTTGCCAACAAGTTGTAACAATGTTGTCATTTTATCAAGTTGCTACAAGGTTGTCACTCACAAAACTTGTTAACAAGTTGTTGAATTGCAGGACGATAACAAGTTGTTGGAACAACTTGTAACAAGTATGTTGAGTCAACAACCTTGTAGCAAGTTGTCAACAAGCCTTTGACAACTTGTTAACAAGCTGGGAACAAGCAGTGCGAACACATCCTGATAACAAGTTGTTGAGACAGCATTGGTACAAGTCTGCTGTAGGCTTGTTACAACGTTGCGTTTTTACGTGTGTACATGCACGCGTTAACCACTGTGCAACAGAAACGCCAAGCCTGTATCAAACTAAGGCGTTTCAAAGGTATCAATGAAAAACCAAAATACAAACTTCCTTCCTTAAATTCACTCTTATTTTTAGGTCGGTCTACGAAGTACCACGACAACAACACACTGTGAATGCAATCACCTAACATGGTTCGGAGGCAGCGTGGTAGTTCCTCCTAATTCTATCAGTTTGGCAAATATCGCAGAACGAATACAAGATCCTAGAAATTACATCACCATTTTGAGTGTGTTCTGTTCCGTCTTGGTTTTGTACTGTCTGGTTCTAGTCTGGGCGAGACGACGTGACATAAAGGATGAGGGCAAGGTTAGTCGTTGACTACACACGTCAAAAACGTACAACTTGCAGCAGACTTGTACAAATGCTGTTTCAACAACTTGTTATCAGGATGTGTTCGCACTGCTTGTTCCCAACTTGTTGACAAGTTGTCAACGGCTTGTTGACAACTTGCTACAAGGTTGTTGACTCAACAGACTTGTCACAAGCTGTTCCAACAACTTGTTATCGTCCTGCAATTCAACAACTTGTTAACAAGTCGTGAGTGACAATCTTGTTGCAACTTGATAAAATAACAACATTGTTACAACTTGTTGACAAGCTTGCTACCAATCTGTTGCGAACACATCTTGTTGACAAGATGTGTGATTTTTACGCTGTGTATTATCTACACGCGTAAAAACGCACAAATTGTAACAAGTCTGCAAACAAGTTGGTTACAAATCTGTTCACAAGCTGTCAACAAGTTGTCTTCGCACTGCTTGTTCCCAGTTGTTGTAACAAGTTTGGAACAAGCTGGTAACAACTTGTAACAAGCTTGATGGCATTATCAGACTCGTTACCAGGTTGTTCTAACAGGTCTGTCACAGCCATGATACAACAAGAATGTTACAAGGTTGACAACTCAAGGTTGTAACAATATTGTTATATCAAGCATGTAACGGACTTGTTGGAACAACCTTGTAACAAGTCTGATAATGCCATCAAGCTTGTTACAATTTGTTAACAAGTTGTTCCATACTTGTTGACAACTTGGGACAAGCAGTGCGGTGACAACTTGTTGACGGCTTGTTGGCAGACTTGTTACAAGATGTGAGATTTTAATCGTCTATAATCTTTGTTTCAGAATGGTATCACGTGGTGTCCCAGCAATCACGTGACAGATTCTCACCAATACCAAGTCATTATTTACACTGGCATCAGACGGAATGCTGGCACGTCAGCAAATGTCGGACTCATGCTCTCGGGCGAGCTCGGAAAGAGTCGGAAATGCTTGCTGAAAAGTTCCAAACGTGAGGTCCTGAAACGCGGTCATGTTGACTCGTTTCTCGTTACAACGACCGGAAGTTTAGGCCCTCTCGATTATCTCCATATATGGCATGATAATACCGGAAGTGATCCAGCATGGTTTGTGAACCGCGTGGTTGTGCTCGACTCGGAGACTGGGCAGGTCGAAAACTTTCTATGCTACCGCTGGCTTGCAGTGGACGAAGGCGACGGTCAAATTCAGCGGTTGCTACCGATCGCAGGCGCAGAAGATCTAAAACGGTTTCGTCATCTGTTCGTTTCCAGGGCAACGAGCGAGCTCACGGACGCACACCTTTGGTTTTCAGTCGCGTTTCGTCCCGCTTCCAGCCCGTTCACACGTGTACAACGCGTGTCATGTTGTCTCACGCTACTCCTAACCTCCATGATGGCGAATGCGATGTGGTACGAAACAGGGGGGAGCGGGAACGCGTCACAAATCAACTTGGGCCTGTTCAGTTTCTCCTGGAATGAAATTTTCATCGGCATATGTAGCAGTCTCATTGTGTTTCCAGTTAACCTCCTCCTTGTTCAAATTTTCCGACATTGTCGGTCCAAGAAACAACTATCTCCGATGCGTCCGCCGTCTTTTTCTCCGACTCAAAATACGAAAGTAAGACCAGGATTTTTTAACTTGCACACATCAACTCATGGGACACGTGCCGGATCAGCTGAATCACGTGACCTATCACGTGATGTATCACGTGATACATTACGTGTAGTTTCGCCAGTGATAACGTCACCTCGGAGAACGTCGGAACGACATCGGAAGATCAGCGAGTTATCGTATATCGTAGTCTCGTCCCAGGGCTCGCCGGATGTCGCGCGAAGTGTGACGTCGTTATTACGGAGTCCCGCCGATTCTCCAACACAGGAAGCTAATCGGGCCAAGGATAATAATTTATTACCCTATTGGTGTCGGTATATCGGTTGGGTTGGAGTGTTAGTAACCTGCCTAATATCAGCAACTGTTACTTTTATGTATGCAATTGAATTTGGGGAAGAAAAGACAAGGAAATGGCTTTTATCCCTATCAATTTCTTTAGTCAACGACGTCTTTATCGCACAGCCGTCGAAAGTTCTTATAGTCACCGTCACTTTAGCGTACATCCTAAAAAGACCGTTAAAAGAGCGCTACGCTAGCGATGACGTCATACGACAAGAGGTCTTCGAGACCGCGCCAACACAAGAGACTGAGTTCGAGGCTCCGGACTTCAAACTCTGCACCGCCGACGAGTTTTTACGAGCCGCAAGAGGGAAACGGGAAAAAGACAAATTCATGTATGGCTTGATGAAAAATGTGTTCTCTCATCTGTGTTTCACCGTGTTGGTTCTGATCATAGCCTACGGCCAGAGAGATCTTAACGGGTACCATTTAACTGCAACGCAAGAAAATACGTTTGTTTACCAAAACTACACGGAGAAATCGTTGAAAAAACAAAGTTATGGGTTTTATCAGGTATGGTGGTTCAAAATATTGTTTTCATAATGTTATCAAACGTTCACTCCTTATGTTTGATTCCTGCAATATGCCGTTGTCTGATTATAATTTCGCATCAGTCACATGTCAGAGGAGTGGAAAGACCTACTAGAGATCTTTACTGGACCTCAGCGCTATCCAGTATAGATAAAGATGGTTTAGTTTACTTTCCTCCTGTAGTAACACTTGATCAATAAGGGATGACTCTAGCTGGACCTCTAGGGAGAACAGTTTAGAACTGATAGAAATATCCAGTGTGAATATAGTTAGTTTAGTTCAGGTTTCCTCCTGTAGTAATGCTGGATCAATAATGGATGACTCTTACTGGACCTCTAGGGAGAACAGTTTAGAACTGATAGAGCTATCCAGTATAAATAAAGTTAGTTTAGTTTAGGTTTCCTCCTGTAGTAACACTGGATCAATAAGAGATGACCCTTACTGGACCTCTAGAGAGAACAGTTTAGAACTGATAGAGCTATCCAGTATAAATAAAGTTAGTTTAATTTAGGTTTCGTCCTGTAGTAACACTGGATCAATAATGGATGATCCTTACTGGACCTCTAGGGAGAAAAGTTTAGAACTGATAGAGCTATCCAGTATAAATAAAGTTAGTTCAGTTTAGGTTTCCTCCTGTAGTAACACTGGATCAATAAGAGATGATCCTTACTGGACCTCTAGAGAGAACAGTTTAGAACTGATAGAGCTATCCAGTATAAATGAAGTTAGTTTGGTTTAGGTTTCCTCCTGTAGTAACACTGGATCAATAAGGGATGACCCTTACTGGACCTCTAGCGGAAAAGTTTAGAACTGATAGAAATATCCAGTGTAAATATAGTTAGTTTAGTTTAGGTTTCCTCCTGTAGCAACACTGGATCAATAAGGGATGACCCTTACTGGACCTCTAGCGGAAAAGTTTAGAACTGATATAAATATCCAGTGTAAATATAGTTAGTTTAGTTTAGGTTTCCTCCTGTAGCAACACTGGATCAATAAGGGATGACCCTTACTGGACCTCTAGGGAGAACAGTTTAAAACTGATAGAGCTATCCAGTATAAAGTTAGTTTCTAAGTCTATTTCTTTTCAAGGTCGCTAATGTTAAAGATTTCTGGCTATGGAACAAGGTTGTACTTCTACCGGGGCTTTCAAACAACGAATGGTACAACTACACCACTGAGTGGTCGACATTTACTGCTAATTTTGGAGGCTTTCTTTTTGGTTCTGCTAGGATGCGACAGAAGAGACTCAAGAAAGGTTACCATGTTTATACATATATCAAATCTAATTACTTTCAACCCAAACGTTTTTCACGGTTTCAACAAAACAGAATTCACTCTATAGTAACATGTAATACTTTTAGTCCTTAAAACTGTTTCAAAATTTATATTCTGGCAATCTAGCCTTTTATCTCCTTTCCCTTCAGATGTCTGCAATGTGGTACCGATGTTTAAAGACATCATTCAAAGCTGTTCAGGAAATTACGAATGGAGCCATGAAGACGAAGCTAGCTATGAAAATACTTGGACCAAACCATCCGGTAACAACCTATGTAATGTTAAAAACAGTGGCATGCTCCCCCCGGATCATTGGTGCTACACTCGCTTAAATGGGTTAATAACTGCCCCATATGTCGGACGGCTCGAGACATATTCCGGAGGGGGTTATAGTCAGGAAATCCGACAAAATTATCAAGCATCTTTGAACCTGACCAGGGAACTTAGGGAGCACAAATGGATAGACAAGTACACTCGTGCTGTTTTTGTCGAATTCACCCTATATAACCCTAATGTCAACCTGTTTTCGATCGCCACCTTTGTACTCGAAATATCCGCTAGCGGGGATTTTAACCCGATGTCAAATCTCCTATCAATACGACTATACAACTATGTGGGGAATTTTCAAATATTCGTCCTCATTTGTCAGTTACTTTTCCTGGGCTGCCTGTGCGTATATACGTACAATTCCGCGAAAGGCATATTTCGAGAAAAATGGAGGTTTATCTCGAAAGCTTGGAATTTCTACGAAATTGTGCTCGTGGTTGTTTCCTGGATTGCAATCGCGATATATTTTGTTGCGATGGTGTTTCGAAAACGGATCCTTCAGGAGTTCCGAGAGGACCCGACGAAGTTTACGAGCTTCCGCCACAGCGCCTCCTGGCAGATGTCACTGGAATACGTCATCGCCAGCATAGTTTTTTTGGTTTCCTTGAAATTTCTACGGCTATTTCAGTTCAACCGTCGTATGTTTCTTCTGCCTTTAACCCTATCTAACACCGCCTACGAATTGATAAGTTATACCGTGGTTTTTTCGGTAGTTTTAATGGCATTTTCGCTTCTCTACCATCTAATGCTTCAAGCTTATAATCCGGACTTCGTCAGCATTGTGAGTACCGTGCAAACGCTCGTACGTGTGTTGCTAGGCAAATCTGACGTGCTCGTGAAACGTCATCAGTTCCCAGTCCTAGAACGCGTCGTTATTTTCATCTACATGTGTTTGATGAAGTTCGTATTGTTGAACATTTTCGTTGTCATTCTGAACGATGGTTTCTCGCGTGCAAGGGCGAAGAATGACAGCCAGCGAAATGCATTCGACTTTTTTGACTTTATGAAGAACACCGTGAACGAATTACTGGGAATTAGACGTTTAAATGTCGCGAAAAAGGTAAGCGTACCTTCGGTGAAGAGTCGACATGTCCGGTTTAAGGATGAGAATTCGATTAACAATGTTGAGTACATGCTGAAGAAGTTGGAGAAGAAAATGGAAAAGCTGCTGAATCTGGTGCAGTCCGACTCTTTCGAAGAGACTTTTTACGATGAAACATTAGAATAAAAGGGGGTAATATATATATACATATATATCACTAAAATGATTTGGGGTGCTACTTTTAAATCGGTCAGTTCTGAGGCAAAGAATTCAGTCTTGGAATACTTATAAGCCAGTGCCGTGTTTCGACTTCCGGTTAAAATGAAGCTTTCTGAATCCGGATAAAATTGCAGTTGTAGTTGCGACTGGAAAATTTAATATATGCATGTCAGGATATTTAACTGTTTTACATATAGTCACTATGGAAGTGTTCGTTTAATTTTTTTTAAAGTACAATCTTGGACAAAACTAGTTGAGACCCAGATCAGTTTTCAAACTTGAAAATGCATGCTGTTGCTTCCTGTATTCCGCCATAATTTACTTTTCATGTAACCCCCCCCTCCCCTAATACTGTTGACAGTATTAGATAGTCACATATCCCAAGTACATGTTTCATCCCAACAACATTGAATTGGGGGGTGAGGGGGTGAAAAACAGGCAAATTTGGACAACTCGTGAATATGTCATTTGATCCTGTATGGGTCTCAAGGGTTTTGTCCAAGATTGTAGCATATTTTGTCTTCTGTGTAAAGTCAAATAGGTGCATGCACTTCACTGCAGCACTTGAAGAAATATTTTCGTAATAGAATGCGGGATGTACCTCTGCGATCGAGCACACATAACGCAAGATAGATGCAGACTTTATCACATCGTCGAACATGACTTGGCTATGACATTTTCCACTAAATGGAAACCAAGTTTAATAATGTTCTTTGAGCAAATGTTTACATTCAAATCACATTGCAGTTTAATTGTGGCTTTTGGTAAAATATGAATGGATGATTGAACAGTTGAATACCCCGACATGAATATTTTAAGTCTTCCAGTCTAAGCTATATGTTATGATTCAACTGCAATTTTACCCCGACTTTATTCAGTACGAACTGTCTTAAGGCCGTTTTCCCCTTTGCCCGCGCAGGCGGAGCGAACGTATTTCAACTTTCTCTGTAGGTGTCTATCCTAAGCGTTTTCTGTCCGTGTTATTGCTCGCGGACACGCATGAAAATTGAACTACATTCAACTTTCGCGGCGTGCCCGCGCGACTGATTTTCACGTGACTTAAGCAAGTTCCCCCAGTGTGCGGTGGCGTTTTGAGCGCTATTGTTCACGCGTGCCATCGGCACCTGATATTCAACATGTTGAACAATTTTGTGCACGAGTGAACATTTCCTCCAAGTGTGCGCGCGTGCAAGGCTATCGCCTTACAATGTCATACGAATACGCATAAAATCGTTCGCTTCGCCCGCGCGGGCAACACGGCCCTAATGGAAAACGGCCTTTAATTTAATCACAGGCGCGCGCGTCGGCGCTGATTTACAAAACTTGATGCGCAATTAATGCACTCAATCAACTGTCCTTCAAATGGTTTTCGAAAGCACCGACAGACCCGCATGTTGCTATTATAAGTGGGACAGAAAACAATAAAGGAAAAAATGGTACGATAACCAAAACACATCTTTTTCGTTTAGCGATAAAATTATTTTAAAGTAATATGTATAAAATTCAGTTACTCGTGAATAACTGAAAATGCTGGTCATTATTAATTCACAGGTTTTTGGGGTTAGCTAAAAAATAAAGTCAACAAAAAATTATTTTAGTCATTGTCTTTATTGAATAAGTTATAAAAGATTTAACCCAAAGTTAACTTTATGCATATTAAAACGTAGGCTTATTCGTTTTAATTGATAGATTTCTTTCCAGTTAACATTAAACCCATTTGTAGAATTTTCTTTTGTGCCGAAGTCGTCATCGTTCCACACTAGTGCTCAAGAAACAAAGAAATAACGCTACGTTTTGGAAAACAGACTTTGAATTTATGTAAATTATTAAAAAGAACTACGCTTATTCGTCTTAACGATCGATCCGTTCCAGTTAACTTAACATTCTGAGTACAAACGTTATGGACCCTGGCATTTTAAAACATATATACTTAAAGCTATGCCTATATAGCACTTGGCTATCGCTGTATTTTACACGCTTCTCACGTTTACATACTGTCACTAACACCTTCATGCAAACAAGGCCACAGCAAGCTTAGTCGGTCCCAATTAACTTGTCCGTTATATCGATGTTCCACTGACATTGTACTTGCTTTTTGTATTTTAAAATCTACTAAAAACCACGTATGTGACCACAAACTGCTGCAAAAACTATTTAATTATAATATTTTTACGAATACGCAAAATAATATTTATATTTCTGTACAATTCATTATACAAATTCCTCGCTATATTGGGTACGGATATTTCAACATGTAATTCTCGACCGTTGGAGGCAAATTCAAGGCCAAAACTTGCTCTAAATTGTACGTCCTGTTCACAGTTCTTCTACAAAGATGCTTTAAAGTTGCTGTCTTGTAGAATAAAGGCTTCTTTAAGACGAAGGGCACTTCTTGTGGGGTATTCGTTGTATCGCTTTCTTTTTCGTGGCTTTGCATGGCGAAAACTTTTCGTCCGTCAAGATTGTTGCTTACACGCGCGTAATAGTAGAGGAGTTTTAACACGCAATCGAAATTCGGCATATTTTTATCAGCTGGTTCGATGCTATCCATGCTAAATCGCCCTCTTTTATACAGAATTCGTACGTTTGTCATTCCTTTCGCTGTTCGGACAGATAGTGTGAACAGATGCCTTGAATCGGTGCTGTCTCGTAGGAGATATGTCCCAATAGGTTGAGATTTTAGTTTCCGCATCGCTTCGACACTGTCCATAGGTCCCCAATACCAACACGAATTCTCCAGACGTTCTAATACTTCTGCCAGACGATTAGGCGAACTCTGTCGTACCAACAGCGACGGTTTTGCTTGCATTGCACGTAATAAATGCCATCTGTGCGAAAGGTCTTCTGCAAACCAACAAATGTTCAGTTTTTCTGCAAAGGATAATAGAATTGACGAATATTACTCTCCTGAGACTTGCATATTTGTTAACATCAAAGTTTATTTTAGCAACGCAATACACCAGACGTTTCTAATTGCATATTTTGAGGACTTGAATTTAAATCTTGGAATCTATTTTCCTGGAATTGAAAACGCGCGAACTTCCGCTTTTATTTTCGAGGGGAAGTCTTAGCCTATAGGGGAAGTCCCTTGCTGTATTGATGAGCGTTAATATACTGGTCTGTGACCTTGGAGTGTTAACACTTCGCGTTCAGCTAATTTATCACCCTCGTACCCAGGCGCTTTTAAGGAAAAGAAAATTTACGCATTCAGCTCATTTATAGAGATCAGTGGCTAAGCTGAGCGAGCGCGCGGGCACAGAGTAGAGATCATACAGAGGTGGAACGGGCCGTCGTAAACACTTGGGAGACTTACGTTTTCGTGTACCCACCTGATTTCAGGCGGCCTGGCAAAAAATGATCAACTGCGCATGCTCGGCAAGTTCCCCCATTCCAAGTTCCTAACATTCCCCAAGTTCCCAACATTTTCGGCTCTTTAAAGTTGCACAATCTTTTCGCATTATTACGCGCTTCTAAAAAGTAAACTGCAGTTAAAAGCGAGCCGCCATCTGAATCGTGCACTTTAACTGCGCATGCTCGGCAGGCGTCTGAAGCATAAGTGTGTACACCCGTCACACCTCTGTATGGCACGGGGGTGAGATCAGTGGCTGAGACTAGCGAGCGCGCGGGGTCCTCCCCAAGCACCCCCGCGCGCTCGCTAGTCTCAGCCACTGATCTCTATAAATTAGCTGAACGCGAATTTTTTTCCTTTAATAAAAGCGCCTGGGTACGAGGCTGCTTTAAGCCTCTTACATACGATCAAGTTTTCTATGACAAGTTTTTATATGACAAGTTTTATTTGCTCGTCTGCATACGCAACTTTGTCAATTTTTTGTACGACAAGTACATCTTGTTCAAAAGCTAACATGCTAGCTTTTGAACAAGTTATTACTGTCATAAAAATTTTCACTGTCTGTCTGTATGGGTCAACAAGGATTACTCAAAGTAATTTGATTGATTAGGTACGGTTGGTCACAATCTATTGTTGTATTAGCTATTTTGTGAGTGGTGTCATGGCGGTCAGAAAACCAGAGAGTGTTTGTTGTAATGTACAACACGTGCGTGCAGTGGCAAATAAAACTTTAAAAAACTTGTCATAGAAACTTGTCATAGAAAACTTGCTCGTCTGTCTTAAACCGGGTACGAATTCGAGCACAGCTAATCGAATGAACTGAACGAATTCGCGTGCGGTCCGAAATCGTCTTGCCTCGCAAATTTGTGCACGGCGAAGACAATGAATTTTTTGCATAATGAAACAATCGTCCCACTCAACCGTACAGATGAAATATTAATAAGCAAAATTCCAAACGAATTAGTTTCGTTTAAGCAAAGTTTCATCTCAATATAAAATCGTAGCTCATTGGCGTAATTAATAGACGCTTTGACCTTTGAAGTTCACCGAGCTTCACAGTAAGATCATATTTCGATTGAATATATTTCTACTTTCACTTTTCTTTTTGCCCATATGTGTAAAACAATCACGACATAATTGCCTTTAAGGCCCCGATATACTTGCACTTTCGTGCTTAAAACCATTTCAGCTTGTGACTTGGGTAAAATCTGATGAATTGACCAAGAACTGCTCGAATACTGACGTTCGGCATCGACTATTTATATTATTAAAATCTACACGCTGATCAAATGCCTTTCTCGATCTCCTATCTTGCCAAAAATATGCAAATTTGAGGCTTTTAAGCATAATAACTGCACAGCGTGTATAAAATATGTGACACAATTAAAAGCCAGTATCGTCCAGGTAGCAACGTGTTTGGCAATGACCAATGTAATGCTGCGAATCATCTATATAAAGTCTTGCAACATTTGTTGAGGTGTTGCATGCAACGCGGCCTGACTTCTTGCAACAAAATGTTGTAAGAGGCGACGATAGCCGTGTTTGTTACATCTCGCATTGTTACCCGTGCACTGTTTGCAAGCCAAGTTAAAAGACAAGTTGTAACTATGAGTGCAACTCCGTCAAAACGCAACTGTATAATATGTTGTCTCATATGTAAAGAAATATATTTTGCAAATTGCGATCGATTAAACCTACAGAAATTAACGCTTCAAAACCCTAACGTGTAATTCAAGATATATACCGTAGAGGTTTATGCAATTTTGTTTAGACAATTTCATTTTAGTGCACAAATAGCATACACCAATAAATGATTTGGATATCTGAGCTAAAACAAGTATAAAATTGTAAGAGTACGTTTCGCTAAGCACTATCGAGTCTCGTACACCAGATGGTTGTCAACCGGCATTGAACCGTGAGTAACAAAATAATGCATTTATTTTCCTTATACTCAGTAGTCTTGGACGTATTTGGTGCATGGCAAATATATTTTTAGTTCTATTTGATTGCTCCTATAGTAAAAAGTGTGATTGTGTGAACATTTCTGAAGTCGACCATCGTCTGCTGCCCTGGTAAATGAAACCGACCAATCAATATATGAGCAAAAACTATTTTTGTTGCTTACCATCGCGTTTTTGGTGCAAAAGCGACTCCATGATTGTGTCCTGCAGGTTGACTCAAATTTTGTAAAGCAGTTTTGTTTCAGGAGGATTCTTTCTTTTGATATAAATTTGTTTTCTCTTTAATTTCTTAAGTGTCCAAATTAGATAAATATGTCTTTCGATTTTCGTTTTATATGCGTAATTCCAGGAAAAGATATTAGGTTCCCTGAAGGTGACTTCGCGTATATAGCGACACACGATGCCCAATTTAGCATTTAATTCATTTAAATAAACATATGTTTTGCCTTTGGAGAAAAATATTCTATTTGGGTTATCCCGATTAGCCAAATTGGTCAAATTTGTTTGTAAGGTCAGAAACAAGTCGAAACTGTTCTTTTTAAAAACGATGGTTTTCACCAAAACGAAAGTGTTTGTAATAAAATTACAGTAAGGCCAGGCCATAATTTAAATGGTTGACACGTCCAATGTTGACTGTGTTACTACCCTTTGTAGAAAGAAACCTGAATTAAACTGACTTTATTTATACTGGATAGCTCTATCAGTTCTAAACGTACTGTTCTTCCTATATAGAGGTCCAGTAAGGGTCATCTCTTAATTGATCCAGTGTTACTACAAGAGGAAACCTAAACTAAACTAACTTTATTTTATACTGCATGGATAGCTCTATCAGTTCTAAACTGTTTCTCTAGAAGTCCAATAATGTTCAAGATATTCCCTTTGAATTTTTAAATTCAAACAATACATATTTGTTTAATACTTTTAATACCTGCTTGTCCTCGTGTCTGTGAAGCCATTCTTCGTTCTTTTTGAGAAAATTCGTTCGTATCACAGAGCATCATATCTTGAGTAATGAAGTAACGTGCGAAGGTAGTAATTAAGTAGAACACTACGCGTAGACTGATAGTGTATAATGTGTAAGACTATATAAGAGCCAGTTCTGTAATTTGACTCACAACAATATGCAACATACTGTAATTGCTGGCGATCATATATAGAATACATTACAGCGCTCTCTACAAATCGTTATGACTTACGTCATATTGCGGAACATATTTTGCTTTCGGAAAATGGTTAAATCCATCCTAGTTTCGTTGTTGAAAGTGGGCACGGCATCCGAAAGCGATGCGATCGCAAGTCATGTGCTTCAGAGCTTAACATTAGTGCTTCCGTGGGTTTTACATTTTGTAACCTTATTTAGTCCTTCTGTTGTGAACTTTTTAAGATTTAGAAATTCTAGCTTTATTTTCAAAGTCTTGTATTAGACCTAGGGAAATAAACGATTCGGTATGTTTTAAGGTTAAAAAATAGTTCTATTCTTATGGTTTTTTTTGTAATCTGTTGATTCATACAGTAGTTTAATTAATCGAAATTTAAGGCGTGTCTATTCAAAGGTAAACAGTTCCTTCAATTTCGGGCTGTGTGTCCACATCAGGAAGCTATATTTATATTTGGAAAAATTATGGTCACATGAAAATAGATCAGGAAAATATGGATCCTTCCTCCCTCGATATATATACGAACAGCCGAATAGTTTGTATATAAATTAATACACATTCTACATTGGTAGTTTAAGTTTAGGGTGAGGTCTAGGGTTAGGTTAAGAGTTAGGTGTGGGGTTAGTGTTGAGTTTAGGGTTAGGTTAAAAATTATGGTCAGCCATGCAGGGTTAGGTTTTTGGGTTAGGAAAGGTTTAGGCCAATTAAGGGTATAAAAAATATATCAGATATATAGTTGAGAATTTGGGTTGTGTATATATCGACAGATTCCATTGGGAATGACTAGTGTTGCAAGCGTCTGTAGGAAGGCAAAAATGTAGGGACCTCATATTTAAGGATTTTGTCATTGGCTAGGTGTATCTAACAATGTGACTCGTGCATGTTCGATACGATTTCTTATTGTCATTTTTGGCCATTTGCGAAACATGTCGCTGTTGGTATATGGAACGATCCGATGGATCGTATTAAGCGATTGTGCATGATGGCACAGTGGTTAGTGCATGTTCCTTTCATCTCTATGACCGAGGTTCTGATAATATTTCCACGTAAGTCGTATGTGAGAAGAGTGCTTCCAGTTTGACCAAACGGCAAAGGTTTTCCTTGGGTACACGAGTTCTTATGTATAGAGATGACCGTAATACTGGACCTCTAGGAAGGACAGTTTAGAACTGATAGAACTATCCAGTATAAATAAAGTTAGTTTAGTTTAGGTTTCCTCCTGCAGTAACACTGGATCAATAAGAGATGACTCTTACTGGACCTCTAGGGAGAACAGTTTAGAACTGATAGAACTATCCAGTATAAATATAGTTAGTTTAGTTTAGGTTTCCTCCTGTAGTAACACTGGACCAATAAGAGGTGACCGTAATACTGGATCTCTAGGAAGGACAGTTTAGAACTGATAGAGCTATTCAGTATAAATAAAGTTAGTTTAGTTCAGGTTTCTTCCTGTAGTAACACTGGATCAATAAGAGGTGACTCTTACTGGATCTCTAGGGAGGACAGTTTAGAACTGATAGAGCTATCTAGTATAAATAAAATTAGTTTAGTTTAATTTCAGTAAGTGAAACCAGTAGTGGATAATAGATTTATTATTCATCTAAATGAAACATTAACCCTTAATAAGTTATACAAGCGAGGTAATTAGAAAATGTTTTTCCAGAAAATATCATGAAGAGTGTTTTATGCGACATTTCCACCAAACCACCAGTTTGTTGTAGCACTTGCGTCGGCCGTACAGCGGAAATTAGGATTTACTGCACCATAGCAGCCAAAATTATCTTCCTCATAAGAGGCGCCTTGTGTTGCATCAAAACCGCAAGTGGGGTAAGTGCTGTCTGTGTGAAGAAAATGACTGCCACTAATTTGCCACCACGGCAAATCACAATCACTGCACTGATGGCCACGAATATTCACGTTTTCTACTCTCTTGCAAACTCTACCTCCTAAAAAATTCACGACATCAAAACTGACAAATTTGCCTCTGACGTAATCAACATAGTCAACGCCATGGGTCGGAAAGCTGCAGGTCGCTCGCCAGTGAGTGGACTGGGTACTAAGGTCATTCATCATGCTCAAACTCATTCGGTATCTGTTCCAGTTTGGTAAACTTTCATCCACTGGTGCATCTTCAGATAATACCTTCGATTGAAATTCTGTCATGTCTTTATTGCTTGTAGCCCAGGACATGACTAGTGTCCAGACTTTTCCAGGCTCGGACGTCATATCACAGTAAACGGTGATGAGGTTTGAGCTGGCGTCATAAATGTTGTAGTAGCCGTTGGTTTTTAAACCGTTTTTTACATGGTCCAAGCAACTTTGTGGTTTGGTTACAGACCATTTGGGGAATGACTAGAAAATTGATAGAAATACACAGAAACTATCATAGCCTTGCGTTTCCTAGAATGTCCCGACAAAATTATACTCTAAAAATAATCTCTCTTATACAGACACCTCTCTAATACGGACAACCTCTCTAATAGGGACACTTCTTAATAAACAACTCATTAATACGGACACCTGTCCAATATGGACACCTTTCCAATACGGACACTTCTCTAACACCGACAATTCTCTAAAACAGACACCTCTCTAATACAGACAACCTCTCTAATAGGGACACTTCTCTGATACAGACAACTCATTAATACGGACACCTCTATAATATGGACACCCCTCCAATACAGACACCTCTCTAATACCGACATTTCTCTAATACGGACACTTCTCTAATACGGACACTTCTCTAACACGGACACCCCTCTAATACGGACACTTCTCTAATATGAACACCTCTATAATCGATCTTAGACTTATAAACGTACACACTATACTTACTGTGTGACAACTGTACAACTCCACCCGCAAGGCAGCATCCCCGTGCCAAGTTCTGGGCGAAATCCTCACATATCGGGCAACAATTGGAGATTTGAAATAATTGGTTACGATACCAGTACGGTTGCTGTTACCAATGAATATCTGTAAATAAAGGGATAATTGTGAGATAATAACTGGCTGGTTGGCTGGCCAATCGACCAACAGACTGAGTCACCTTTTGACCAAATTCACGATATGTTGTCCAATCCATGCCATTTTCGCTATACACGATGACGTACGATTTTGTCCATTGATCATCTGAACAACTGCCCTGGGTAGCGACCGCTGACACGTTTGTCAGACTACCCAAGTCAACTTGAAGCCACGATGTGTTACGGTCAGCGTTGTTCGCAGGTATCCATGCGCAACCACCAAGTTGATTTTTCAGACGACCAAAATGTGGCAAATGCGTGGCACTTCTAACTGACGATGACATCATGGAAAAATCTGGAATGCTTCCATTCTCAACTCCCAGTGGAGTATTATAACATGGAGCTACTGAAGGAGCTAAACAAAACATATCAAAAAATCTTTAGCAATTATTCCATTTATATTAAAAACGATGGTATGCACTTACGAATTCTAATACCGCGCGATTGCGCGAATTCAAATACAAGTAACTGTTGTCACATATTTCATAAAACAAGTAAAAACAAAAACAGGTTTAACAGGCAAAGTCAAAGTATACAAACTTGTTGGACTTGGAACTATCAGTGTTGGATGCGGTTCCGCAGGACACAGCATTTTGTAGGCGTAGCGATGTTTCTCGATTTCAATTTCGATGTCTCGACAACAATTGCTGGAGAGTCTGGTATCTTTGCCCAAACACACAGTTTGATATGCCACTGTTTTGTTTTTTAACAGAGCTTTGATATCTTCGCAACAAGCAATTTTTGTGCCTTCAGCCTTCGCAAAAAGGACCAGAAAAACACACTGAAATATAATGCCTCTAATGGCAGACATTGTTGAATCTTTTTGACCAATATTCACTCCTGTCTTCTGTAGGTGTGAGACTATTTTTGTGTGGCTGAAACTATTTATAATGTCCCAATTTTAATTCTTTTCTCCGTCTGTTGTTTTTGGCAAATTGAAAAATCCAACTGTTTAAACGAAAAAGGGTGCAATTAATATAGTCAACAAGCTTTTTATCCAGTTTTTTCAAACAATTATTGGCAAATAGATATCCATTTTTCTTCTATTGTGGTTGCTTCGTTCTTATATTTGTATTGTAAATAAAAAATGGTTTTTCATTAAACGTTAAAATTGAATAAAAAGCCCATTGTTTCTTGTACGTACATTCAGCTTTTAGACTGGTAAATTAATTTGGTTGGAATTAACTGAAGTAATTAATGAAAATTGATTGATTGAATGAATTGATGAATATTTATTGTTAGGTGGGGTATAAAGATGGTCTAAGGTGGGCTAAGTGAGCCTAGAAAAGATGGGCTATGTAAAATACGCGGATGTGAGATGGGATATGGATGGGTTTAAGGTTACCCAAGTTGAGAGACTGAAAGGTAAAGAGGGTATTTAATCATCTCTAATTGCAGCTGAGAACTATGTTGTGAAGGAAGCAGTTTACGCCCTACCAAATCGAAGGCTTACTAGGGTGTCTCTGAATTTCGCCATATTCCACCCATGTCTGATCACGAAACACAGCTAAGGTGGAAATTAGTGATGAAGTCAAAACAGGGTATAAACAACACCCTCCACCTACGGTAGAGGTATAAAGTAAGATTAATACGTTTCAAATCAAAACACACATGTTTATATCTGCGACTGTCCATCGTTAGATGCAAACGACAGCTAACCAAAAATATTCTTGCAAGACCAAGTAGTTGCCCCATTCACCAACAAAGACCGCCTTAGCACAACAGGCTCGCCTCGTGTTCAATGTTTACGCGAAATTTCGCTCTAATATCAATGGCAGAAATCGGGTCAATTTGACAAATGTTTTAGCCAGAATTTTGTGGTTTTTGCCTGTTTATTATGCCTAAATTAGGGCGCAGTTGTCAAGCCTCCAGCCAAAACCAACGTTCGCTGTTAGATCGAAAATGATATCGAAAAAATCGGGGCCACCAAGACCCCCTTTGCCTTCACGAATTAGAAAGGCCGAACCAACAGTACAACAACAGGACGAGACTCAAAAACGATTGGATCTTTTCTCGATCCGCTACAGCCGAGACGATGCGAATGAATCGGACGAAGAGATTTCAATCGTTCGCAAAGACAGCTTGCCAGATGGCCCAGATGTCCAGTCTGAATCGAGCGGGGAAGTGAAAAATGGAAATTCTCAAAGCAACGAAAATGACGAAGCGGCTTCGCCCAGCTCTGGGACAAGCTCCATTTTATCTGCCCTATCTTTATCGTTCCTGCCCAAATCCCCAAGTTTAAACAGCGGCAGCGAAGCGTTAAGTTTCGACGAGCAGACACAACAAGATCGGCCAAATGACAGCGTGGGGGAGATTGTTTTTAAGACGTCTCATTTTGAACAGGAACAAGACGCGAGTCCTCACTCCCCAAACGACGTTTTCGATTCGAACGACCGTCTTTCGACCAGCCCACCCGTAGAAAAACGAAGAGATAATCCAGTTGTGCATTCTGCAATGTCTTTGAGCTCTTTACTAAAGAAAGAAGTCGAGCATAGGACGCATTTTGGCAAAGGAAGTAGTCATGAAAAAGGGGAAGGAAGGAGCCATGGCGAACGGCCTAAAACAAAAGGGTTCCTGGCCTCAGCATTGGCTGATAGTTCGAGGTTGATAATGCCCATTGGTTTAGGGGATATAAATTCAACAGTCGGCACCCCGGTTAAGCAGGACAAGGCTGTAACATACACCGAAATACCGTTATACAACATGCTTTTAGTTTCTGTGATTGTATTTTTATACTTCATGTTGCCATCATCATCATTTATGAATGGATTTGTGTTCGGTGGTATTTTGATGTTCTTTTTGGTATTTGCCTTGATGTGGTTGCTCACGCCCGAGATGAGCGATGAAGAACGCTACAAGAGGGACGTCCTGGAACATGAACGAGAGATGAAAATGTTGCAGACGAAAACGCCGAGCGAGTTTCTTCAACCTTGGCAACTTTATCAACAACATGATTTAGAGGTGAGTGAACTTAGTTTCAGCCTGGGGAATGGTTTGTTTATATAATCCCGGCTAGGTGGGACAGGACATTGCTATCCCACCTAGCCAGGAAACTCGCCTAGGCAGGATGGCACATTTATATGGACAATGAGTTCTAGGCATCATGCATTTTTGTAGAAAGTATAGATACCGTATTTACTCGATTGAGGGCCCCCCCCAAATGAGCGCCGCATCTGAAGCTCTGAAAATTTAAAGAGCGCCACGGCGCTCAAACGAGTAAATACGGTACAGTATACCCATGTTCAAAAGCATTTTCGTCCCGGCTAGGCAGGATAGAATCAGATCATATAAACACTCGATATAGTTTATATTACGACTGGAATCTTGGCAACTGTCCCGTCCTACCTAGCCAGGATCATATAAACAGGCTTTAACCGAGGTGAAATGTCAGCCCAGCCTAAAGATAGAATACTATTAAGATAACAGCATGCACCAGTTTGAAGCCGTCGCAGAACATGCAAACAATATTAAAGTCTGGCTAACATCATGCTTGGACAGCCTCAAAATATTGTGCAGGCAATTATTTTTTCTGGCTTTTAGGTGTACAATTTTACTGAAATCTGGTCTGAAATCTAAATTATTTTTCAGTATCCAACTGGGATACCAGGATTCCAAGTTTTAGTATCCCCCCTGAGAATCCAGTATCCCAGGGCTTTCAAGGTCAAAAATTTGCGCGCGCTTGATTGCGCGTGCAATTCTTGCTGCGCTCGCGATCTTAATATTCAATAAATGAGGTGTTTTCTACATTTTCCCCAGCGCTATTTTTAGTAACTTTAGAAAAACAAAAACACACCCAAATAAGCATATTTTTCAGTGTTTAAACTTGAATTACGTAACGAAACAAAGTACACGTAAAAAGTAAATGATATAACAATTGTATTAATTCTTTCTAAAGTTTACTACTAAATTCATACTAAGGTCATATATTATTGTTCAATATAATTGATTATGTCTTATAAAAATAGCGAATGTCTGAAGGTATAGTTAAAAATCACACTTTCTCGTGGTTTTAATGCCATTCGCAATCAAACACATCCAGCACCGAATTGTTTATGTTCACTTCAGTTGTTAACAATTAACCAGGTAACGTCATTTTTGCAATGGCAGTGCTTTATAAATAAATACAGCGAGCGATTGTTTTCAGGCGAGACATGTATGTTTGCTATTTGCAGTTGACAGGTTTTAATTTAGTTCAGCGCAAATAAAGTGAAAATAAAAATTAGGCGCGTGGCATAACCGATTATACTTTCCTTCCCCCAACTCAAAAATGTAGAAAGTTCTACTTTGCTACCTTTACCTTTGCTCGCCATCTACAATTATCGCAGATTGAAAGCACCATTCGCTAAACTTCCGATCACACGAAGAGAAATTCGAAAGTAATTTGATAACACCTCGCAGATTTTGTAACACTTTCAAGTATGCATAATTTGCGTAGAGTGAAAAGGTTTTTATAAAACATTGTTTTTGATTGGTTTAGAAATTTAATTGCTTAAAGACTACTGGTTTGCTCCGCGGAGAAACTCAAAACAAATAAAACGAAAAATTCAACATTAGCGTCGCTCCAATGTCTGATATTTGCGCGCGCGATTAATCGCACGCCCAATTGAGTCTGGGCGCGTGTGGGCGCGCGCGATTGCGTGCCCCCCATTGAAAGCCCTGGTATCCCACCTCAGGATAATGGTTACCATAAGTTTTGTTTTCCCTAAACCATCGAGTCTTGAATGTGGAATAGCTTGTTATTCTCAGAGTGGCAGACTTGTATATTCAAAAGCTATTAGGAGACCACTTGGAGACATTTAACATTAACATGTTTGAAATTTTGTAATATCCAGTCGGGATACAAGTCATTCACAGTTTGGTATCCAAAATCAAATTTTAGTATCCTGTGGATATCAGGATTATTGCAAATTTCAGACCCTGTTTTTATTATTAAATATAACAAAAATGTGCTAGACATGTGAACCTGTCATGAAAATGTGTGTGTGTCAGACCAAAAAGTGTGCAAGGGAATTAATCTGTCCCACAATACACACCTTCCAATCTCGGCTTGGACGGCATGTAATTGCAAAAAATGTCCGCCCGCACTGAAAAAACAATGGCTTTATTTTTGTTGGTTTTATCTCTATATACAAATGCAATCTTCAGACAAGCAGTGCTCCCCCCCAATAATTTCTTAATGATAGCTGAATGAATATGCAACAAAGCTGTAACAATGACTTTACAACTAGGAAAGTCTTATAAATAATAACTGAGATTCCTAGTCCAACCTTTGCAATTTTTGACTGCAAACAGCAGGCTTTTAGCCAGGATGTCAAAACTTGCTGTCCAAAAAATACTGGCCCTGTTTTCCTGGGACATTAAAAGACCAAAACCTTTTCTGAGATGATTTTAAGTGATACATTTTATTAAGAATTAAGTTACATTATAACAAGTCATATATCTTATCTACATTGATTAATTATCTTACTTAGTATACATTATAATTGTTCAAATTGATATGAAAGCTTAACTAACTCATGCTAATACTTAATCAGTTCTTTGTCCCAACAGTTCAATTGAATACATTCTAAGAAATTGGTTTGAGAACTGCAGTTGCAAAACCTCGTTTAGTTGTCATTGGTGACAGTTCTCTCCATACATTGGTACTTAAGTCTAAGCACTCGACTGAATTGAGACATGTCTTAGTTTCATAAACATAACCGCCCATGACAATGATAACATTGCCAGTGATAACTGCTGCACTTGCTGCTCTTTTATGATTAAGGCAAGGTAGCATTTTAATATTTCCTGTTTTCACATCATACATTACTACACTGTTTAATGTTTGAACTTTCTCATTAACGCCTCCAATCAAAATTACATTACCTTTATAACTAACAGTAGCCATCTCAGCAATAGCAAATGGCAGTGGCAGTAAAGTTTTGCATTCATTATTGTTAATATCAAACACGTATACAGTGTTTTTAGCATCCTTGAGGTATTTTGATGTCTGTCCTCCAAAAACCATCACCTGGTTGTCAATGATCTGACAACCATGGTAGCATTTAGGTTCTGGCATCTGGGTCAACAATTTCGTGCCATATGGCGGATTTAGTTGCATATCATAAATGCCATCTGAAACATTGTCACCGTCAAGTCCACCAGTTAACACCGCAGTATTTTCATGACAAACTATTGTGTGTCCATTACACTTGATTGGCATCTTGACAGGAGACTTGATCCATTCTATCTTGTCAACATTCAAGCTTTCAATACTGTCAAATTTCTTGGTCCCAGTCCATCCACCACTGACATATATTTCACGCTCATGGACAAATGCTGATGCGGCTGATCGTTTCTCTTTCATTGCTGGTTCTAGTGTCCAGGAATTCTCGGGCCAGCTGTATGACTCTACGGAATTAAGGGCAGTCTTACCATCTTCCCCACCACAAACAAGAATGTTCTGTCTGCCTGTAAATAAATCGCATCTTTCGGTCGCTTCTTTTGTAAGATATGTCATTTCCTCTTGAGTCAGCTTTACTTGTTTTACTTCATCCTTTACTTGTTTTACTTCATCCTTTACTTCCCTCGTATCATTCTGAACAACGTTCAATCGTCTCGCTAACTCGTCCATTTCTTTTCGCATGAAGCACGGATGTACACGACTTGACATCCATATTACTTGTTCTCCACAATCGTCGCAAACGATCTTACGAAATTGACAGAGTTCGCGTTCGTGTCGTTCTTTCTCGTGTCGGTTCATCACTTCTGCACAGCCAGCGTTTGTACAACGTGTTGGCGAATAGCCACAGCTCCTGACGTGCCGATCGAGAAATTCAAGCTTGATCAACTCTCGACAACCACGGCTTGCGTGATCGCAACGAATCATGAGATTTTGCAACAAATCGATCAAAATTCTTGGTGGTTTCGTCAAGGTTTCTTCTGTCAGATGGTGTTGACACATTGGACAGCTTTCGGAGTTTTCGTGCAAATTCTTTCGAATACACGAGCGACAGAAGTAATGCTCATTCGGGCATTGCACTGGGTCTTTTAAGACTTTTAGGCAAATAGAACACTCTAGTCTACCGTCTACTTTGTTCTCAAATCTCTCCTCTTCATATCCACCAAATGAGTTTCTCCTCGCCATTTCTCTTCGAAACAGACTGGAGAAACGTTCGCTATGTTTTTGATATCGTTGTTTGAAAGACAGATTTTAAAGACCTTGTCTTAGAGCTTCCTTGTTCGTAATGAAAAATAGTCAGATGACGTGTCGTTATATCATAAGACGAAGTCTGAGGGTGTTGGCTCTTAATTTCCTCCCGAAACACCCCGAAAAGCCTGATCGCAGGTTAGTGTTGGCCTAGCTTAATTGGTGTCGTGTGTCATGGGCAATATGTCATGTGAGTAAAGTCGTGCGTCTTAACATGCCTTCATTCGCGTTTCTCACTTAAGATTACTTGTCATGATTTTGATTTAAATTCAATTTTACCAAAGACAAGTATGTTGAAATTTATCGGTAACGTCCAATTGAGAATCTAGTTCGGATCAATTGAAGTTAACGACCCCCCGCCCCAAAAAAATAGCTTTTTATCAAGATGGCATCGAACTTGTTTTCGCCGGCTCACTCTCGCCACATAAATTTGTCAAGTTACGCGGGCAACATGTCGCGTCTTACGCCTCTCATTGTCTTTAATTTCACCTTGCTTCTATTCCAGTACGACTCGATATTCTGAGTATGCACATCCGTCACTGGATCAACGAAAAATAGCGAGTGGTTGACCGTTCGGTGCTCTACTGAAGCCAGGGATATTGCCGACGCGATTGTATGCAGCCCACTCGTCAGAATACACTAGTGATCCCGGTCGAGTATAGATATTTACAAGATGCAGTTTGCTACCAAACACGGAGACAAAATTGCAAAACAAAACGAATGAATTTGTTTCGTGGTTAAAAATCAATGAACTGAGACATAGACAATAGCAGGGAAGTCATAAAAATTCCTTTGAAACAGACACAAACACGAAAATCCGCAAATTTAACGATATAATACAAGGGGGGTCGTATACTTCAATCCGAAGATTTGTTATTGAAGTATAACACGCCATTGGCGTAGGGGGGTCGATAACTTCAATTGATCCACTCGATATTGTATCGCCTTGTAGGATTAATATAATATTGACTTTATATCTTGTATGAAAGCTATAAATGTGTTTTAGTGGCCCTCTGTCAAACTCGATATTCTTCGCTTTTACTATAATAGTTAAAGCTATCAATTCGTAACGCGTGGTTCCATATGTTGGTCTATACACGATAAGGTGCAGGTCCGTAGGATAAAAATACCTGAACTATATATATATATTCGATAATATATATTGGCGTGACGATATATAAGTTAATATACAGAAGCGATTTAGACCCATTCATCGAACCAGCACGCAGACAAGTACAATAAACGCGATTTGTGCATTTAAATAATGCCGTGTGTTTTATTGGTAAGATCTAAAATCATTCATATTCTTGTTATTTTGAGACAACAATCCTTTCTCAATCCCATAAATATACAGTATAACAAAAGATTTCGTGATCCTATAGGCGATGGATAAACTATACAGAGATCTGCGTAAGCTAAGCCTAAGATGTAATATAATAAATACTATGTACAGTGCTCTAAAATATCCAAGCTGCGACCACTCGCTCCTAATATATCGGGCTTTAAAATAGATAACAGGTTTAAGGAACAAAATTGTACATTGAAACTCTTAAAACGACAAAGTAAATATTACGGTGTAAAATATAGGCTAGACTTGCTCTAAGTCTATCTCTCAAAGGGGTTCTTTAGGAGTAACAAAGTAAGCACGACCAAAAGCCCCTTTAAAAGACAGACTTGGAGCAAGTGTATATATAAAGGGCTATACCAAGAAATCATTCCTCAATTCCCAGAATCATCATAAGTTCCAAAATTCATAAGTTCCTAGACTCCAAATTCCAGATTCCATGTTTTACAGCTTACCGATACACCGCAGAGGTCTGATTGGTTAACATAATTGAGCCTCAAATGTCGGGTCAAGTGTAGGTCGTATTCTTCAATAAGCTGCCGTGGTTTTTGTCTGAACTGCCTGAAAAAGATATCTCAAACGTGCTGGTCTAGTGTACGTCGTATTTTTCAATACATTTAGCCAGGTTAAGGGCTTGTTTATATGATTCCGGCTAGGTGGGATGGGACGTTGCTATCCCAGCTAACTAGGAAACTCGCCTAGGCGAGATGGCGCATTTATATGGACAAAAATAAACTGCCACGATAAAGCCAGTTGAGTTCTAGGCATCGTGCATTTTTGTAGAAAATATAGATATACCCATGTTCAAAAGCATTTTCGTCCCGGCTAGGCAGGATAGAATCAAGATCATATAAACACTCAATAGAGTTTATATTACGACTGGAATCTTGGCAACTGTCCCATCCTTACCTAGCCAGGATCATATAAACAGGCTTTAACCGAGGTGAAATGTCAGCCCAGCCTAAAGATAGAATACTATTAAGATAACAGCATGCACCAGTTTGAAACCGTTGCAGAACATGCAGACAATATTAAAGTCTGGCTAACACCATGCTTGGACAGCCTCAAAATATTGTGCAGGCAATTCTTTTTTCTGGCTTTTAGGTGTACAATTTTACTGAAATCTGGTCTGAAATCTAAATTATTTTTCAGTATCCAACTGGGATACCAGGATTCCAAGTTTTAGTATCCCCCCTGAGAATCCAGTATCCCACCTCAGGATAATGGTTACCATAGGTTTTGTTTTCCCTAAACCATCGAGTCTTGAATGTGGAAAGGCTTGTTATTTTCAGAGTGGCAGACTTGTATATTCAAAAGCTATTAGGAGACCACTTGGAGACATTTAACATTAACATGTTTGAATTTTGTAATATCCAGTTGGGATACAAGTCATTCACAGTTTGATATCCAAAATCAAATTTTAGTATCCTGTGGATAGGATTACTGCAAATTTCAGACCCTGTTTTTATTATTAAATATAACAAAAATGTGCTGGACATGTGAACGGTGAACCTGTCATGAAAGTGTGTATGTGTCAGACCAAAAAGTGTGCAAGGGAATTAATCTGCCCCACAATACACACCTTCCAATCTCGGCTTGGACGGCATGTAATTGCAAAAAATGTCTGCCCGCACTGAAAAAACAATGGCTTTATTTTTGTTGGTTTTATCTCTATATACAAACCCAATATCTGGGCAACCAGCCTCCCCCACCGCCCCCACTCCCTCCCAATAATTTCTTAATGATAGCTGAATGAATATGCAACAAAACTGTAACAATGACTCTACAACTAGGAAAGTCTTATAAATAATAACTGAGATTCCTAGTCCAGCCCTTGCAATTTTTGACTGCAAACAACAGGCTTTTAGCCAGAATATCAAAACTGGCTGTCCAAAAAATACTGGCCCTGTTTTCCTGGGACAATAAAAGACCAAAACATTTTCTGAGATGATTTTAAGTGATACATTTTATTAAGAATTAAGTTACATTATAACAAGTCATATATCTTATCTACATTGATTAATTATCTTACTTAGTATACATTATAAATTGTTCAAATTGATATGAAAGCTTAACTAAATCATGCTAATACTTAATCAGTTCTTTGTCCCAACAGTTCAATTGAATACATTCTAAGAAATTGGTTTGAGAACTGCAGTTGGGGCACCTCGTTTAGTTGTCATTGGTGACAGTTCTCTCCATACATTGGTACTTAAGTCTAAGCACTCGACTGAATTGAGATATGTCGTAGTTTCATAATCATAGCCACCCATCACAATGATAACATTGCCAGTGATAACTGCTGCACTTGCCGCTCTTTTATGATTAAGGCAAGGTAACATTTTAATTTTTCCTGTTTTCACATCATACGTTACTACACTGTTTAATGTTTGAGCTTTCTCATTAACGCCTCCAATCAAAATTACATTACCTTTATAACTAACAGTAGCCATCTCAGAAATAGCAAATGGCAGTGGCAGTAAAGTTCTACATTCATTATTGTTAATATCAAACACGTATACAGTGTTTTTAGCATCCTTGACGTATTTTGATGTCCTTCCAAAAACCATCACCTGGTTGTCAATGATCTGACAACCATGGTCGCATCTAGGCTCTGGCATCTGGGTCAATAATTTCGTGCCATATGGCGGGTTTAGTTGCATATCATAAATGCCATCTGAAACATTGTCACGGTCACGTCCACCAGTTAACACCGCAGTATTTTCATGACAAACTATTGTGTGTCCAGCACACTTGATTGGCATCTTGACTGGAGACTTGATCCATTCTATCTTGTCAACATTCAAGCTTTCAATACTGTCCAAGTCCTTGGTCCCAGTCCATCCGCCACCGACATATATTTCACGCTCGTGGACAAATGCTGATGCGGCTTCTCGTTTTTCTTTCATTGCTGGTTCTAGTGTCCAGGAATTCTCGGGCCAGCTGTATGACTCGACGGAATTAAGGACGGTCTTACCGTCATACCCACCACAAACAAGAATGTTCTGTCTGCCTGTAAATAAATCACATCTTTCGGTCGCTTCTTTTGTAAGATATGTCATTTCCTCTTGAGTCAGCTTCACTTGCTTTACTTCATCCTTGAGTTCCCTCGTATCATTCTGAACAGCGTTCAATCGTCTCGCTAACTCGTCCATTTCTTTTCGCATGAAGCACGGATGTACACGGCTTGACCTCCATATTAGTCGTTCTCCACACTCGTCGCAAACGATCTTACGAAATTGACAAAGTGCACGTTCGTGTCGTTCTTTCTCGTGTTGGTTCATCACTTCTGCGCAGCCAGCGTTTGTACAACGTGTTGGTGAATAGCTACAGCTCCTGACGTGCTGATCGAGAAATTCAAGCTTGATCAACTCTCGACAACCACGGCTTGCGTGATCGCAACGAATCATGAGATTCTGCAACAAATCGATCAAAATTCTCGGTGGTTTGGTTAAGGTTTCTTCTGTCAGATGGTGTTGACACATTGGACAGCTTTCGGAGTTTTCCTGCAAATTCTTTCGAATACACGAACGACAGAAGTAATGCTCATTCGGGCATTGCACTGGGTCTTTTAAGACTTTTAGGCAAATAGAGCACTGTAGTCTACCGTCTACTTTGTTCTCAAATCTCTCTACTTCATATCCACCAAATGAGTTTCTCCTCGCCATTTCTCTTCGAAACAGATTGGAGAGAACGTTCGCTATGTTTTTGATATCGTTGTTTGAAAGACAGATTGTAAAGACCTTGTCTTAGAGAGATTCCTCGTTCGTAATGAAAAATTGATCTGATGATGTGTCGTTATATCATAAGACCACCTCGGATAGTATCGATATCAAACTGTGTTCTTTTGTGAGTCATATCACACCATTTTAACACAACAAAAGTTTAATATTTAAAGACTGCAAGTATCCATAATATTTTTTTAAATAATACTTGGAACTTGAATTCATGTGAGAATCTCGCTATATGTTTCCAACTACAAAGCATTATTTAAGTCTAAAACCTATGTTCTTTGCAAATAGAGAGTTGACTACAAGGCAGACATTGATGTAAGGCTAATTTTGATCGCAGTTTAAGTTTCACTTTGATAAATAACACTGACATATTTTGTTAGATAGATAATTAAATCATGAACTGAAGCATAGATATCAAACTGTGTTCTTTTGTCTGAGTCATATCACATCATTTTAACACAACAAAAGTTTATTTAAAGACTGCAAGTATGCATAAAATGTTTTTAAATAATACTTGGAACTTGAATTCGTGAGAATTTCGCTCTAAATTATGTTTCTTACTACAAAGCATTATTTAAGTCAGTTTAACACTATTTTCTTTGCTAAAGTTCCAACTTTTTGACCCAAGAGACAGTTGATTACAAGGCAGGCATTGATTTAAGGCTAATTTCGAACGCAGTTTCACTTTGATAAATAGCATTGACATATTTTGTCCGATATAGATGATTAATCACGCCCCGTGCAGTACAGATATCAAACTGTGTTCTTTTGTAAGGCATATAGATCGTTTTAGCGCGACCAAAGTTAATTAGAAGACAAGTATGCATAAAATGCTTTTAAATAATACTTGGAACTTGAATTCATAGCTATCTCGCTATATGTTTCTTACTACAAAGCATTATTTAAGTCTAAAAACTGTTTTCTTTGCTAATAATCTGTCTGAGCTGTTCTTTTCCGGTGTTAAGACGGGAATTAACTATAGTTGTTTTGCATAGCTAGAGGGTGTCAGTTCTAGACTGTTCTCCCTAGAAATCCAGTAAAGGACTGCCTGTGATTTGTCCAGTATTTCTAAAAGAGGAAACCTAAACGAAACTAACCTGATATTTATACTGGGTAGCTCTATCAGTTCTGAACTGTTCTTCCTAGAGGTCCAGAATAGGCTTGTCCCAATTGGTCCAGTGTCACTGCAGGATTTGTACTGGATGGTTTTACACTGTTCACCCTAGCACTAACTGATTTTGCTATGAACACCCTAATCGTGTTATTAATCTACAACCAAGATCAGGGATTAATACCAGTTGTATTTGTTATGTTTAGGGCTGGTTTTTCAAAGCATCGCATTACAATCCATTGGAACCAGTTGACTTCAGTGACCAGGATCAAATACGACCAGTATATGTCAGTCTTTCTGCCCACACAGTGACATTTTACACCCCCAGACAAGACGATCTACCTAAAATCAAACGAAGCAGTATGCTGGGGAAAAATGATAGCATAAAATTCAGCGATTCGAAAGAATACGACTTGGGTTATGGCGGGGAAATCGAACTGGCGCCAGAAACATTGACACTAAAAAGGCTTTGGGCTAAAAAATATCCAATCTATTTGAAACTTTTTGAGAAACCGAGTTCGGAGGAGACAATTGGGGATTCAGCGGGAACTCAAGAGACATTTGTGTTGCCTTCGGTCACAGAAGAAATGTACCTATTTAGCCCTACAGGTCGCGGTAAAGAGGAATGGTAAGTAATATAACCACTGATCTCAAAACGTAGACTGGATAGTGCATCTGCTAGGCACTAGCCAGTGGCAAAAGCTAATAAGCCGTTTCAAGTCTCGTTATTTGATGTTTAAAATGTTTTAAAACTTTGTGAAAAGAGTTTGAAAAGCCATATTTTCAGATTTGTAACAGATTTAGTCCTAATTACAATTTCTCCTAGGTATTATCGTATCGAGAAAGTGCTCAAACCTCGGACGCATTTGAACGACATCGAAAACATATTCAATACTCAGACAAGTTTCCCTCACTACATGGCACAGCTGATAGGCGCTGACCGGGAGCCGTCATCGCAGGCGCAGCTGACGTGGGTCAACGCGTTGCTAGGGCGACTGTTCTGGGATGTGTGGAAGAGCGAATACTGGAACAGCAAGGTCAAAAACCGGATACAGAATAAGATATCCCGTATGAAACTCCCGCCGTTCATTCGCTATCTCAAGGTAGGTTATAAAATGCTTAAGTTTTTTTATCAGTGGAAAATTTTGAGCGAAAATTATATACATATTTTAGACCTAACTATAGGAGCAGACTCCTGGCTAGGCCTTAAGTTTGCGTATAATTTTTCACTCGAAATTTTCACCCACGAAAAAGCTATACTTTATGACGAAACATATTGTTTAATTTGAATCCCTTACCAGGTAACAGAAATGAAGTTAGGTCATTCCCTACCCACAATCCAACGCGCTCACAACCTCCATCAAGACAACCGAGGGATCTGGGTCGACTTGGACGTGGACTACGAAGGTGGGATCATGTTAACCATTGAAACCATGGTCAACTTGGAGTACTACTTGAAACAACTCACAGACCAAGGCAAGAGTGACGGAGATGAGGTCATACTTAAATTTAGCCGTGAGGACAGTAGCTATAGTGACGCAAGCAGCGCGGAAAGTGACGTAGACGAAGGATGGGACGATGCTCCGATGTCGTTTGTTGACGGACGAAGCCCGAGCGTGTCGAGCGAGGGGTCTGCAAGTGGCGGTGAGAACCCGAACTCGGATACTGAAGTGGACAGTGAACGAAGGTTAGTACATTCGAACCTGTATTAAAGCCTGGTTCACACTGGCAATTTGGTCGGCGATTTTTCTCATCCTGATTGATGTGATCGAGCGAATGACATAATGGTCACATACTTTTGTTCGTGAGTCCACTCATTCGCATGCGTCAGGATTCAGGAAGAGAATATTTGCCGACAAAATTGCTAGTGTGAACCAGGATTAAGCTGCACCGTATTAAGCGCTCAGTTCTATGAAGCAATCATTTCGTTTAGTCCCGAGAATTTCAGTATGTAAATTCTATCGAAACGACTCTTAACCCTTTAACGCATAGATCTGGCATTTGTCCTCTTGTCTTGATTTCCGATATATCGAAAATTGTGCGTTGAAGGGTTCGACGATCACATCTATTGAACAAACGCGATCACGATTCACACAATCCCAAACTTAATCTTTATGGTTTTGTATCACCGGAAAATACCTAAAGCTAACACAAAACGATAATATTTCACTTAACAGCTCAACTTTCTGTTAAAATCTCATTGCTTAAACTTCGTTTATTGATCATTTACAATCCATAGTATACTGACGAAATAGAACTAGACCTGTCACTCTGTATAAAACGGTCACTTGCGAATATATTGTGTTTACCACTCTGAGGTGGACGGGAAGCCATAACAGGTTTTGCAACCCAACTGACAAAGGTTCCGAGGGTTAGTTAGTGCCTAAGGGTTAGTTTTTAGCGAGGGAGGAAAACCGGAGTACCCGGAGAAAAACCCTCGAAGCACAGGAGAGAACCAATCTCAACTTACATGAGTTTATCAAGGACACTGACGTTACCCAACCTGACTAAATCCGTGCCCTCGACCTGCTGTATAGCCAGCTTAACTCAGAGGTAAGGGGCAGCGCGCTAACCTCATCTGCCACCCGTGCTTCCCAAGTTTAAAACAAAACAAAATATATATACTCTATTTATTTATAGGTCAATGACCTCAAGCACGTCGCCAAGTTCGGAACAGGAGAACCAGGGCTGGGCAGGCAAGGTGAAGAACCCTAAAGGCAAGAAAATACTCAACATGCTTGAGAAGGTGGCGAAGTCGAAATGGGTCCAGAAGGCGGCAGAGACAAAAGTCGTGCAAAGGGCGGTCGAGAAATTCTCAAATCTACCCATAGAGTTGGGTGTTGAGGTCGTCAGACTGCGTGGTACCTTAGCAGCGAATATACCCCCTCCCCCTTCCAACAGATTATGGTAAGATAGTTAATATTTGCTTATAACTGATTTGTACACAAAACGAATCACTCCTCTGGTAAACTAACTTTATTTATACTGGACCACTCTATGAGTTGTGAACTGTTCTTCCTAGATGTCCAGTAAGGATCATCTCTCATCGATTCTGTGTTACTTCTAACATTAGTCATTTCGCTTTTGTTTAGGTTTGGTTTCCATAGCAACCCATTATTAAGCCTGATTGCAAGGCCAAAACTTGGAGAACGTAATGTTCGACTCACTCATGTGACCGAATGGATAGAATATAAACTGAAACAAGAATTCAAGGTAACACGAAAGTACTAGGTTCGAATATCTCCCTTCGTATATTGATGTCAGGTGACGTAATCATTGATTTATTATAGTGATTTGAAACTCCGAGAAGTGTGATGAAAACGAAGCTCTGGCTAAGTTCTTTAACATATTCTGAGATGTTTTAAAATTCTGAGATGTTTTAAAATCACAATAATAAACGACTTCGAGTGTATGATTAATTTAAGGACGTTTATTACCATGTTATTAAGACGACGATACGGTCTGATCTGCTTTGTGTCTTGCGCATAAAATATTAATGGTTGAGAAGATTATCTGACCAGGAGTTAAAGAGCGTAGCTTCACCATCCGACATGACGCCCTTTCTTTTCAAGCGCAAGCTTGCGCACTTCTTTCTGAAACTAAATTACGAAGTTGACCATCTTGAACAATTTGCCTGTGTTCGTTGTAAATACTCAGTATCGTGTCATTGTTATGCATCTACTACCTATGTAATTTTAGTGTAATGTGTTAATTGTTTTATTGTAAATATTTAATAACCTATTCATAAAGGGCCATTGGGAAGAATACTGTTACCAGTAACAATGTAGAAATTATCCTTTTTTTTCAGTAAGCTTAATTCATTTCCTTTTCTTTGCTTTCCAGTACAACCTATTTTAGTTGACTTGTTGTGTTTTTGTTTTCAGACAATGTTCGTTCTACCCAACATGGAAGATTTGACAATACGAATCATGGACAGCGGTTTCGAGGAGAAATTTCCTTCATCCTAATGTAAGATTCACGAATAGTAAATTGAAATTAGGCCATTGCACCCCAAAAGACCTGAAACGCTACCTTCATAGAAACGACCTTTTTGTCATTTGAAGGGTTTTTGACAGTTCCCAGGCTCCAACTCGGGCGCGTGGGTGGCGCACCGCCGTGCGAGTTGGAGCCTAGGGACGAGGCTGGGTTTTTCATGACCAACTGGGGTCGCCGGGTCTTTCTAAGGTGGCTGTCCAGGTCGTTTTGAGTTCAGTGGCTTATGTAGATAAATTAATTGTAAATATAAAGAATGTTAAAAATGGGTATTTTGAGTTGAAATTAGTCGCATTTGTACAAAGCAGAAATTAGAAGAGGTAAATATAAAATTTTAGTAAAATGCCGATAAGGACAGTATTAAAAAAGAGATAGCTTGTATTTTATGAGTAAAGAGAATATATTAAAAGAGTAGATATTAAATAAATCAATAAATGGTGTTATGTCAACGATGAGAGTTCTAGTTGGAGTAATATCATCTCAGATGTCTTATCGTAAAATATAAAGCTTTCTGGATCAGAATGAATTTGATTCCCTTTTATACCAGCTTGATCTGAAATATAAAATATATAGAAAGTTTGGTTATAACGCCATGTTACGAGTCACGAATATTTCTCTTTGATCTTGACCCTAATCCCGACCCAATCCCTAACCCTATTGTGTGCGTAACATGGACGTAGAACCCAAAGTTTAATATTTTAGATAATTTTACCGCTCACATGCAATGAACGTTGGAGTACAGTGTATGTAGTATTGAGTATTCTACAATAAGCTGCCATGGTTTGCGTCTGAACTACCTGAAAAAGATCTGTCAAACGTGGTGGTCCAGTGTAGGTAGTATTCTACAATAAGCTGCCGTGGTTTGTGTCTGAACTACCTGAAAAAGATCTGTCAAACGTGGTGTTCCAGTGTAGGTAGTATTCTACAATAAGCTGCCGTGGTTTGTGTCTGAACTACCTGAAAAAGATATCTCAAACGTGGTGGTCCAGTGTAGGTAGTATTCTACAATAAGCTGCCATGGTTTGCGTCTGAACTACCTGAAAAAGATCTGTCAAACGTGGTGTTCCAGTGTAGGTAGTATTCTACAATAAGCTGCCGTGGTTTGTGTCTGAACTACCTGAAAAAGATCTGTCAAACGTGGTGTTCCAGTGTAGGTAGTATTCTACAATAAGCTGCCGTGGTTTGTGTCTGAACTACCTGAAAAAGATATCTCAAACGTGGGGGTCCAGTGTAGGTAGCACCACGTTTGAGATATCTTTTTCAGGTAGTTCAGACACAAACCACGGCAGCTTATTGTAGAATCATACCTACACTGAACCCCCACGTTTGAGATATATTTTTCAGGTAGTTCATACGCAAAACATGGCAGCTTATTGTAGAATACTACTTACACTGGAGACCCACGTTTGAGATATTTCAGAACATGTTGACATATTCCATTTACTTACCTAAATGATACAGAAATTTTTCGTAGGTATTTCTGTTTCTGATTGTGGATGCGATGTAAGTGACTGGCCGCCATTTATGGCCTTTGTGACTAGACAGGTGGGAAGCGAGGATAATATGAGAAATAATAGCAATTGGGCATCAGAGTTGAAAGGCAAAACCCTCTCATTGTTGATAGAATAACTCACCTCAAAAGACCTTTGATAACATTCACAAGAGGCTCGATAATGCGAGGATCAAAAATGACATCTAAAATGATAAAAGATTCGTTCGTTTCATACTAGAAACGGATGATCCATCTAGACAAACTCGGGCAGGGAAATGATAGTTCTGTATGATAATTATCAGGATCAAACTACCTAAAAAACATAACTTCCACGTTTCGAGTGAAGGCCCTTCGTCTGGAAGCTATTAGCCGTCTGATAATTCGATCGTCTGTGTGTGGACACGACAAACAGACGCATCATCGGTCTAGACGAACTGTCACGATATAGCAAGTTGTCAACAAGCCGTCAATAAGCTGGGAACAAGCAGTGCGAACACATTCTGATAACAAGTTGTTGAAACAGCATTGGTACAAGTCTGCTGCAGCTTTGTTACAACTTGTGCATTCTTACGTGTGTATCTGTGCTTACCTGAGGCGAGGATAATATCAGGATGGTATCTTTCAATTTCTTCCAGAGTACAGCTTTCCCAATCAAGTTGACAAACAATAGCACTACATTGCTCTGTAACAACACTTTCATCACTTTGTATAAAATTGCAAGTCCTACACTCTTGTACACTCTGTGAACTAAACGAACTGTTGAATTCCCCTGAAACTCTCGTCCTTTCTTCAAAGCAAACTTCGCGTTCATCTTGGCATCGCTCAGAAGTTTGTTTAGTTTTTGTCGAGCAAAAGCCATTAATTTGAAGATTTTCTTTGACTTTGTTTAAGACTTTTTCATGACAGTCAGTGAAGGTGTAAGATTTCGGGCGACAGCAATGTAAAGTTATCAATCCTGTGAGACCAACACCACAACCTAATTCCAGTATATTCCTTTGAAATACAAAATTGGTGTCTGTTTTAGAGAGCTGTATTTCTCAGCGAGAAAGAGAGAGGCGTATTAGAGAGGTTTTCTTATTAGAGAAGTGTCCGTTTTAGAGAGATCTCCGTATTAGAAAGGTGTCCGTATTAGAAAGGTGGCCGTATTAGAGAGGTGGCCGTATTAGAGAGGTGTCCGTATTAGAGAGGTGTTCGTATTAGAGAGATCTCCATATTAGAAAGGTGTCCTCCGTATTAGAAAGGTGGCCGTATTAGAGAGGTGTCCGTATTCGAGAGGTGTCCGTATTCGAGAGTTGTCCATATTAGATTGACGTCCATATTAGAGAGGTGTCCTTTTGAAAGAGGTGCGGTATTAGAGAGGTGTCATTTTGAGAGAGGTGTCTGTATGAGAGAGGTGTCCGTATTAGAGAGATGCCCGTATTAGAGAGATGCCCGTCTTAAAAGTGTTGTGTCTGTTATACTAAAATATATTTTAGTTTCGTTAACATACTTTCCTTGCAACACAGATTTGTTCTGTATCAACCAGTTACTAAGGTACAGTCCTGCCTAGGAAGTAAATTTGAATCGTTTCAATTTGAATAAATAGCAATAATTGAGTTATTAATGCCCCAAGAAGGTAGGGGTCTCCTCTTAGGAGGAGTCAACAAAGGGCAGAATACAGAGGGGAGTACTGTATTGTCTGGTGTGTCCTATTCAGGCAATATTGAAGTTCACTTTAACTTACTTGCCAAGTGTTAAGTCCTGTGGTACCTTGTGAAACAAACTGTGCAGACTCACAAAGTGTCACTGCTTGCCCGCATGGCTAATAAAGCAAGATACAGAAATGGTTATTGGCCAAGAATTTGAACCAGGGCTGCATCTCATTTTGATCTATTTGTCACCAAATATAAGACAATTATGGAAGAAATTCTGTTGTTTTTCTCTCTCTGGTACCTCACAGGTTGAACATGAACCATCTGCTGCACACTCACATAGTGAAACCCATCTATTCTGTTTCGAGATGGTATAGCAAATCTTTGAGTTAAGCCCCTTCGAGTTAAGTCCAAACCACGCCCATTTTCTTCAAGGGCTTAACCTGAAGTACATAACACAGTTGAGATAGTTCAAGTTAACCCCCACAGAAAAATAGACGCTTAACTCGAACGAAGGCAACCGTTTTGTTGCTCGAGTTATGAGCCCCGACGTTTGAAAGATGTAAACAAGTTACAGAAAAATACACAATCTTCATATATTTTCAATCTTTATATTATAATTAACTATATATATGCCACACATTCGAAGAGACTTAACTCAAAGATTTGCTACCCCTATGCCCGATGGGCCCTAGTCTGGAAAGTGCCATTGAAAAAGAGATCATATGCTTATATATAATCCAGCACCTTTCAAAAAATTAAGACAGCCTGATGCAGTCATATTACTCTTAACTGTGTTGCTGTTAGCTTACCAAAATATATGATTTGTAAATAAAGTCATCTTCTGAGCTTTTCTTCTTAGCCATTATCTCGGCTATTAAGCTGTATAGCTCATCACATACTTCTCTGCCCTGGTTCTCGTACATAGCCAGTAGTGACTTCAAAAATGACAACTTATACACATTCGATGGAGGGTATTGCTGGCTTAATGGGTGCAAAACTGTCTTAGAAAAAATGAAAACATAGAAGCATAGGTGGCTGTTCAGGGAATGTGGTTTATTTTTCTGTGGCGTTTTAGTGTCAGCTAAGAACCAGAACATCAACCAGTGCATACCAAACCTTTTACAGTTTATGGTACTAGGGTGTTGGTGACACAAGTGGCTTTCACCTCTGTGACAGAGGTCTGATTCCTGCATTAAGCAGTTGGCCAGTTGTCTGATTATAATTTCTGCTATTAAAGAGTGCTTCCAGTTTGAATCTATCAAACACCACTGATTTTCTCTAATACATCAGAACTCTAAATTCTACCCAAAAGGGCGTGGTCACTTTGCCAAAAAAGATGTGGTCTTCAATATTTCCCAGAAAAACACCTAATGATAAAAAATTACTTGAATATAACAAAATTTTAACTGTTTTACATACTGCATTTAAGACTGCTATTTGCTCAGTGTTCGACGACTCGTCAATTTTCAAATTTCTCAATTTTTCCCAGTCGAAATACTTCATTGCTACAGCTTGGAAATACTGTTTTTGTACGCAGCATAACGCATCGTTACATTCTGCCATAGAAGAGCTATTTTCGTTGATTTTAAGACATGTTTTCTCACAAAAAATCGAAATTTTAGTGATATATTCAAATCAATTCAAATCTGTTTACAAAAACAGCATTTCCTAAAGCGCTAGATGGTAATGGTAGAGGAGCAACCGCTTGGTATCGTGGGCACACAACGCCGCCATCTTGGTTTTTGTTGTATTTCTCTAAAAATGTAAGTAAAATCCATATCAATCCTGGCTATTTATTTAATATTTCCAGCTCTTTTTGAACTAAATGCATACTTCTATATGTATTCTTTTAATTCCGTTTGTTTTACGCTAGAATCTTTCGTATTTTGTCGAATATTTTGATTTAAAATCAACGTGTTTTTGCAGGGCGAAAGGACGCAGTCGGTCTGTGTCTCCGAAAGCTAAAGGCACTAAAAGCAAAAGCAAGACTACGAAGGCTGAGAAGAAGCCCAGCAGAGGTCGTAGCCTCACAAAGAAATCAAGTAAAGATAATGTAAAGACTAAAAAGAGAAAAGCATCCTCGAGCAGGTATGAAATATATATATATATATATATTTAATATGAATTGGATATAGTATAAAATTGAAATAATGTCGATAAACATTGGCTGAATACAGTATATCCTTCTCTTCAAAGAAAGATGGTTTGTCTTATATTTGACACTGATAATTTTTCAGTGTATATAAAATGTGGCAAACAGCCAGGCAATTAATATCAGATCATGTCAGGATGAACTATATGCATAGTTTGTCTACTCAGATCCAGGGTGCATTCGGTGTAAATGCTATGCCGAAGATACGCCAAAGCAGTCGCAACACTACGCCAACATCCCACCCTGGCCCATTCTTCCGACTCTCACCCACGCCAGGGCGTATGACTGTATGAGTCAGTTCTGCAAAAATTCCACACGTTTTAGGTCCATTTTTGAGAAGTTTAAAGTCATTCGCCGTTTAGTGACATTATTTTGGGCGTAAACCTGTTACCGTGTTACCCGTTTGAATCGTTTGACGTATTTATTATTTTATTGGTATTTATGCGCCGCCAAGTTAAAAACAGCGTACGCCACTATGCCAGGAAAGATGATTGTGCGCCAGTAGCTCTACGCCGAAGATCTTCTGATTAGACTACACCGAATGCACCCTGGACTCAGATTTGTAACTTGCATGCATAAGCTCGTCTTGACGGGTGATCCATCTATAGCCTGGTTCACACAATGAAATAAGCGCAACCATAAGCACAAAGAAACTCACCTGTGAACTGGCCATGTGAAACTTTTTCTTTTCTTGTGCTTATGCTCTCACCCTAACCTGTTTTAACCGGCATGAAATAGGCACAAGCACAAGGATTTAAACCAATTAGAATCGTTCTGCACCATCAGTATGTATGCATATGTTTATACTCGTGCTGGTGCAAGCTTGTGCTTGTGCCTATTTCATTATTATGTGTATAAATATGGCATTTAGAAGAACTGTGTGATAAGTATCTTCCATGATTTGTCCCAGAACCATTGCCAGTATAGATCACGCTATTCTAGCTGGTTTGTCTGGATAGTTTGTCTTGTGTTTACAATAAGATGGATGTTCCATCAGACAAACAATACAATCATCTTCATGGATGGTTATCTCTGGGATAAATTGGGCCAGTTGTTATAAAAACCTAGTTGCATTTAAATTTTTCCATCACATTAGTGGTTCGTCAAGATCGAGCAGTTCAAGTGGTTCAAGTAGCGGCAGTTCTTCTAGTAGTGGTAGTTCAAGCAGTAGTTACTCATCAAGCACCTCAAGATCGTCCAGCAGCTCTAGTTCCAGTGGGGAGAAGAAAGGGAAAGGTGGGTAGACAATACTTAACCCATTAGCTTGCAATTCACCCAGATGCACCCTACTTTAGTATTTTACTCTGTCTAATGACAGACAATTTTACTCGTCAGTGGTAGGGTACTGCCAGTTAATGGGTTAAGGCCGGTTCAAACAAGGCCAACATTGTCCAACATTCTTGGTCCAACAATGTTAGACCATGTTGCACAATGTCTTCCAACATTTTCCAACATCACCCAACATAGTGTTCAAACGAGGCCTACAATGTTGCACCCAACAATGTTAGACAAACATGTTGGCTTCATTTGAACTGTTTACATGGAGGTAGGGTGACTCTACTTAGCGGGCTACCCTTGTCTGTTATGTTTGCATGTTGTGTTTACATGCAGGGGCGGCGGACTGAGCGGTCGGGCAATCGGATGCAGACGGGTAGGGTTACCCTAGCAAACAGATAACCCTGGCAAAAAAACTGTGTTTCTGTTTATATAAGCCATGTAAACATGTTAGGTAGCAGGATAGATTTACTGGGGGAAGGGTGCCAATTCCCATATCAAATCCAAATGTTGGATTTGAACAGGGCATTTATCAACAAAAATATAATATTGGGCCATTGATGGGCCTTTAAGATAACTCCTTTGACCCTGTAGGGGGTCCTCAGTGGTGATTCACCCTTCATCGGTTGCTGACCACGCCCTGCTTCATGAGCAAAGCTTGCTTTGCACCCCCTGTTAGGTAGGGTTACCCTACGAAGTGGGCTGTGTTCTATTTGCTCTGACTATCAACTTGGCAAATATTTTAAGTGATATAAAAAATAATTGGACAAATACTCAAGTGGATGAAAAAAGAAGTGTCAGAGTCTCGACAAGAACACTGCCGGTGAAGAGATTTTGACAAAAAAGCCATTTTAATAGTAGATTTCGAACAAGCCTCTCACAAATTCAAATCTAGAAGTGAAAGTGGTGTCGTAGTTTGCCGAATTTGGCAAACTACTGCGCTACATAAAAGTATATAGTGCAATGCAATATACAAAAAATGTAATGTAGTGACAGACAAAAGAAATAATGTACTCTATATAAGAGGATGTTGCGTAGTAGCCTACAGAGGAAAGATAGCCCTATAGAGGTTTTACACAGTCAACATGGCAAAATTCTAACATGGAACCTATAAAGCTGGCTGTTTAACATGTTTTGTATGTCATAACAAAAGAAATTTCAAGTCGATACAATTATTCCGTCGTGAGTTAAGAAGGTTTGAATAATTCATATCAATTGCTGATGTCAGCATTATTTTCAAATACTGTTACGAGGTATGTTTTTTACAAACCTAATGTGAAAAATTCGCTATGGCTTTTAAAAGCACAATATACTATCATATTAAACAGAATATTGGCATTTGTAATAAAACGCATCCTTCATCGAGCATTTGTTTTTTTGGCCGCCATGTTGGATGGCAAATTTATGCCATAATTTTATTCATAGAGGAAAAAAAGTCCAACATTAATATGTAAATATATTGAGGTTAACACAAAGATGTCAACTATATCATTCCAGCACGTACTAAATCTTCAGTGAAACAAGCCCCAGCAAAGGAAACGAAGAAAACTGAAAAAATTGTCGAGAAAAAATCCGAGCCCAAACCTGAACCCACACCGGAAAAGAAGCCAGAGCGTGTGGAGCCCCAACCTGAACCGAAAGCTGAACCAAAATATTCCCCTCCTCCCAAGAAATCACCCACCCCTCCCCCTGCCTTACCTCCAAAGAGGCCAACACCCTCACCCCCACGAGAGAAAACCCCACCTCCCAAACCTAAAGTTGCCCCCCCATCACGTTCGCGGTCGGCGTCCAATGAACGTATCCGACCGAGCATTACCGAACGTCCGAAGCCACCCAGACAGTATCGGTCGCGTTCGAAATCTTCAACCCCTGGGGCACGTAACCATAGCCGATCACCGTCGCACTCCAGATCAAGGTTAGATTATTGTTTTACATATATAAATGCGTATGTATATTAAATTGGTGCAAGCCCGACTGAAATACAAGTACAGTGTTGGACAATCTTAACCTCAGAGGCATTCAAACAAGTAAAAACTATCTTGGGGCTTGTTTATATGGGGGGCGAGTTACCTGTATGTAAATGCCCGCTAAATACATTGTAATTATGCCTCTTTTATACACTTTTGAGGGCTAGATTTGGCTATGTTATTAATCAAAGTGGGAAATAAAGGAAGCATGCATGCTCGTTTCACGAGTTACGCGGGAAATGTGTTAATACATGGAACTATATTTATCTCGCTACTGCGTCTTTCTGTTGGCGAGTTACACGGTTGTGTCCTGTAAACACTCACCTGGGAAAACTATAAGTTTCTATAACGGCCGGGACCTCGCCGTTGCCGAGTAACTCGCCTCTATATAAACAGGCCCTTATAAACAAGTAAATACTATCTTATTTAGGTACCAGTCCTCGCAATCTTAATAAATCATCACAGTCAAAAAATTGCCGTCAATATTCGAGAGTTCGGCAGCAATCCGACTGCAATTTTTTGTACGATATAATGACAATTTGAAGATGCATCTTAATAACAAATGGATTATTTGAATCCTGAAATATTTTCTTGAATGTTGTTTAAAATGTTTTGATAGTTTCTTTTACAACATGCAGTATATAATATAGTAAGTTTCACCGGAATCGCAGGGCCGTGGGTTCAATTCCTGCCAGAGGACCTAGTGTTGCATTTTTCGCAACCGTTCCTGGTTAGGTCTTAAATTGTGTATATATCTACTCACTTGGATTATCCACCAAACCCAGTAATATAGTAAGTGTTTGATAACCATTGGCAAAGAATTGCCTTCGATAATTTCATTTTCGGTTTATTCGTTTTATAAAAATATATTTTAATAAATAATTATATAGAAAAGATGCCATTATATGGACGTCTCACTATAAGTTATGTGGATATGCTGAATGGATAAATATTATCATTAATTTTTAGGTCAAGATCAGCTTCACGATCCAAGTCGCCACGAAAACGACGCAGCCCGAGCCCCAAGACAAAAAAATTGTGCGTAAACCGTTTATCACGAAACGTAACTCGAGATCACATATTGGAGATATTTAGCGTATACGGAAAAGTAGCCAGTGTCGATCTTCCTACCAGTAGGAATTTGGTCCACCCCGGATACGCGTATGTCGAGTACGAAGACCACCAAGATTGCGAGAAGGCGATGAAGCATATGAACGGCGGCCAGATTGATGGCCAAGAGGTCTTAGCGCAGTTCGTATTGGATCGTAAGCGGGAGGTTCGACCTCGGAAAAACAGCCCCATACGGAGAAGGCCGTCCTGGCGACGTTCCCCACCTAGACGATCCCCTGGGCGTCGCTCCCCACCTCGCCGGTCCCCTCCAAGAAGGTCGCCGGTCAAGAGGTCGCCGGTCAAAAGGTCTCCGGTCAGAAGGTCTCCCGTCAGAAGGTCGCCAGTTAGACGGTCTCCACCAGCCAGAAGGTGAGCGATTGATTGTCATTAAGATTATTTTATTATCAATATATTGTTACCTTCTTTACTTGTATTTAAATCCACGCAGTATTATAGTTCGCGCAGACCATAGAATTGGGCGACAAAAATAATTCGTGCGAAAATATGAACATGCATTCTAGAACCGTGCATTATATTCATTGTGACAGCTACATCAAAAAATTGTCCTGCTTGATTATTTTCCTTGGGATTTTCTCTCCTGTTTCGGGTGGCTTGCAAATTTTCGCAAACTTCTTCTTTAAAAGTATCCAATGTCGTTTTAAGAAGAAAAACCAACATTTAAATGTAATTTTCTAGTTTCGTTCCGTCTCAAGATGCGCGAAGATAGCGCAGGGTGTGCGAAATTGTATAGCGCGAGTTGGAGACTGAGCTAAAATTTATTTATTTATTTATTAATCTTCGCCAAAATAGACATACAACAGAGATATACAAATGACTCGCCCAAACACCTTAATGTATACAATAATTACTAACAATCAATGGCTGGGCCCTCAACAACTAGTTATTTTGTTGTTTAAACTACGAAGTGCGGTATTTCAACTACAAAATATTTCACAGGTCACCACCAGGAAGAAGATCCCCTATACGAAGAAGATCCCCACCAAGAACCTCCCCCCCTGGAAGAAGGTCTCCGCCCCGATCATACAGGCCACCAGCCAACCGTAGAAACTCGCGTTCCCGCTCCCCCCGGCGCAAAGCAAGATCTTCGTCTTCCCGATCTCCATCGCGGTCGCCACTCAAAGGACGCAACTTCAAACGCAGATCATCCAGTACGAGTTCATCTTCGACATAAAAGACGTTTGAGACGGGAAACTGACGGCGGACGTACAATTTGACGTTGGAGTTAGTGACTTGGCATTTTTGCTGCAAGCCTGACATCCAGACAGATTCATTTGGAGTTATTGCATACCAACTTTGCTATACTCAATAACCAAGTTTATATCATTTGCATGCCTAGTTAAGGGCAAGTTACACGGGTAATTTTTGCTGCAATTTGAAACGCAATTTCGGACACAAAACGATGTTAGGTGTAAAGTATATTCGCAGAGAAATTGTGAGCATGAATCTTGTTTTACTTTGCCGATATTTTTCTTGCTAAACATGCCCAGAAGGCAACAAAGAAATAAACTAGACTGATATTATCGGTGAAGTGAAACATGTTCAATGTTTTCTATGCGTACATTTCTACGTAACATGGCTCTGTGCATGCAGTAATTGCGTTGCAAGTCGCAGCAAAATTGCTCCGAGTAGCATGACATTTACTATTGTTCCAGTTAGAAAGCATGACATAGACTGAAGGTAACATTAAGGTACGTTCACACACAGCGATTTGTCGGGCCGATTTTAGGTTTTGCTGAATGTTAACAGTGACGAATATTTTCAGTTGATGATGTCACCAGATGACGTTTGCCACGTATTTTTCAAATATCATTAACGTGCATCTGAAATCGCCCGACAAATCGCAACGTGTGAACGACGTACCTTTACTGTAACAATGGTAGCTAGTCATGCGAGTTTATCCGTGGTTATGAATATACGTTGCGAACGCCATGTATTTTCTTTCAAAAAGAGCAGTTTGAGAGTCGAGCCAAGACAGTTTCCGAAAAACACACCCAAGGACACAGTCAGAGATAGCCTCGCGTACCTCCATTGCTAAATCAGTACACTCCGTTTTCTGTCCCAGCATTTCACGTCGCTGTCTTAAATTTGTCGCAGCGCAAAAGTGAAAAACAGTTTTGGAGGCATTTGTAAACTTTTATTGTTCAGACCAGTGTAAATAAAGTGAATCTAGATTGACCGAATCGGTGGTTGACTACTTCAATAATGTTGTTTGAGACAAAATATTATTCCTGTCTTTAATAACGGTTTTCTCATATTCCATTATTGAGCAGTTTGGCTCGTGATTATTTTTTACATGCTATTATTTATATGTGTGATATCTTAAGATAAAACCCATGGTTACGTTGCAGATAGGGAAACGCAGTTTGTATACAGGAAAATATACAGGAATATTGGAATAGAGGAAGTCCTGTGGGAATACGGAAAAACATGTAGGATGCATACGTACAAGCCTGAGATCTCGTCAACAACTAACAAGATGTGTTCGCAACAGGCTTGAAGCAAGCTTGTGTCAATGTTGTGTCAACTTGCTACAACAGTACAAGGTTGTCACTCACTTGTTGTAACAAGTCGACAACCTTGTAGCAATTTTTTGACAACTTGTTAAAACAGCATTGGTACAAGCGTGGTACAAGTCTGCTACATGTTTATTGTGTATTGGAACCACGCATTTCTTATAAATAGTTTTAACTTCACTCGTGTTGTTACCATGGCGAAATGCTTTCTCACGGATGAGGGTTGGTAGTGCTGTGTACCAAAGATCTCCCGTTTCTATGCAATTATACAAGTTTGAAAAAATTCTATTGAATTAGCTCAGTGGGGAACCCGAAAGTGTGTGAAGACGTATTTACTCGCGTGTATTATATAAGTTAGTTCCTGTTACTTATTAACTATTCTTATAATAATTCACCAATCCACGTTTATGTGTAATTAATTATTAACCAATCCTATTAACCAGAGTAAGCCACGCCCAGAATATTAACATGCAAGGTGATTTCCCATGATTCATCTTGTGTTTACCGTGCCACAAAATTGCTACTCAAAATAACAAAATATTTGAAAATCAGACATGCTGGTGTTGAATCAATCGTATTTTTGAACCAAATAAAGTCCAAATGGGCTCCACCGTCGAGTCAGACGACGCCGAAGGGTTGTTCTCGAAGAGATCTAGTTCGAATATCCTTTCAGATCCGCGAATTTTACAGCATTTACGAATCGTTGCTCAAGAGGCACATCAGGAAAGCCTTGCCGAACTGCCGGAAAGCGACGAAATGGACTTTGAGAACCAACAACGTGAATTATACGAGAAAATTACCACTTACAACAAGCGAAATCAGATAGGAGCTTTTAAAATCTTGGCGAGAGAGGTTTGTTGGTTTTACTTCAGCTTGTCGAGGGCAAAAGATCACATAAGAACAATCCACGGGGGGTTTAATTTCGCCTGTACTATTAATAGTGGCTAGACGCTGATGTAGACTTAAAATGCGATTTTAATGCTGCCTATATTTTCCTTCCATTTACTGGAAAGAACAATACATTATTCTCCCCTTTTTACCTACCCGTTTAGGCTGTTTTTACTCAATATAACCGTGCCCCAACAGGCAAATATTCCTTGACAGACGATAAATTTAGTTGTTGTGATTTTGCGTGTTTTGAAAGTCGTAAAAATTCTTAATGTCAATAAAATACTTGCCTCAGGAAACTGTCGCTTCGCAGCTAAATTTCTTTAGATTTCTCGCTAAAATGAAAGAAATATGCTCAAATATACTCTTACTGTACAAAAATAATCGAAGACATCCTAATTGATCGATATGCCGGGTGGTTTGTTATTAAAACTGGCTATAAAAGCTACATTCCTATTGTCATTTTACAATTATGACAAATTTCGAATGCTATTAAATGTTTACATTTGAAACATTCCAAACTGCGATTAGAACATTTCAGAATTTCGAAATTGTTACAAAATTGTATTTAAAAATGTAACATTTCAGAATTGTCACGATTTCGCGTGTGTATTAGACCATTTCGCGTTTATATTTCACATTATATTTTGTAAACATTCTCAAATCTTTTATAATCTTTTGTGCATATTTTTCTTGTTGTGGTAACTTTAATATATTTAAACTTTTTTTCGTTTTTAGAATTTAAACTACGAAGGGGCATTAAGATTTTACTTTTTGGATGGAGGGAAAGAGCTCACGAAAGCGGTTAAATTAAATAATCGAACAACAGTCAAAGAACTTTTGCCTTCGCTAGTAGAGAAATTTAGACCAGGATTGGAAAAAGAACTTGTTGGATTTTCTAAACTTTATGCAGTCCAGGAACAAGGTCAGAGGGGTTTAATTTCGTTAATTTTTGCTCAAATCATAAACGCAGTCGTTAGTGTATTAGTTTATTACAAAAGTGAGCAGTGAACGCGTAAAAGTTTGGCGTTATTGTCACAAAATGGCCTTTCATGCATTGTAATGTAAATTTTTACTTAAGCTATGTGTACATTCTTCCGCTAAAGGCTTCTTTTAAAAGCATTCTTTTCTTTAAAGTTGTTTATAGAAAAGACTGCTGTATATATCACCAAAAAAGGCTAAATAGAGCAGGTTTATCTTAAAATATTGTTATATGCTTTCGCCGAAGTAATGTTGCGTGGGTTTGGACTAGTTTTGGAGGTTCTACACGTTTCTGAAACGCAATATCATATGCTTTTAAGCTTCTTTATTTATATAAGGTTTAGGAACTGCCAAATTAAGAAAGCTTTACAGACATATACTAATTAAGGGAACATTTGTAAACTGTAATTTTTGACAGCCTTCTTAAAGTAGATTTGCTTATAATAGAGTAAATTTCGTTTGCCAGAAAACTGGGTAAATAGTACTTGGAGGTAACATGTTAAGTGGTTGATAAGTGGTTAACAGGGATTGTTATTACATGAAAGACATTCTCCGCTAAGATATGGCAGGGATACTTAATGTGTAGTCGTGTTTTTAAATTCCTAAGGCATAAATTTCAACTAATTTATTACCACCATGAAATTATAAATAATATATCATCAGGATATCATTGAATAACAATGTCCTGTGATTGGTTCAATCAACACTAAGGGTATCTGGTCAAATAGTAAGGTCTAGCGAGTGCGGGCATTTTTATGAGCGTATTGAAGTGGTGGTGGGGGGAAGCGGGGGGCATCCCTTGGGTATCAATTCCATTTTCCCAGTCTGTTGTAGGAGTCCCAGTGCAATGGTAGAGCCAAACAACTTTTGACTGCCCTTACATTCCCATTGCCCCCCCTTGCCCTACCCCCCCCTTGCCATACCATTGCTCCGGCATCCCTGAATTGCTGGTGCAAATCCCATCCCTGATTTCCCGGTTATGTGGGTCAAATGTGCAACCACATATTTCAATTTACTTGACTACAATAAAATTTTCCATTCGCCAATCAGATACTGCCATTCTCACAAATTTGATTTAACGATGTTATTAATGTTTAACTTCATTCCTGACGTTTTTGATGCGAAAACATTACACATTATTTAAGGCCGCACCCAATTTTAGGTAGGGTAGGCCACATCCCAGGTTCTGATTTATTTGCGTTTTTCATGACAAACAAAAAAGGGGAAAAAGTATGTTTTTCTCCAAAAACCAGTCCACCTTTACAAACTCTAAAATGATTGCTAAAAGCAAGAGCCCCTTTATACAGTAAAATGAGTTAGATTCGGTGAAAATTCTATACATGGACTCTAAAAATTGCACAGCCCCAAAAACAGTGTGGAAATTAACAAATCTATCCGTCTATGAGTATAAAAATAACAGTTAATGGGTTAACAAAACTATTTGACAGTGTCTCTTGTTAACCCATTAGCTTGCAATGCGCCCAGATGCGCCCTACTTTAGTATTTTACTCTGTCTAACGCCAGAGTATTTGACTCTAACGCCAGGCAATTTTACTCGTCAGTGGTAGGGTACTGCCAGTTAATGGGTTAATCAAGCCAATTTTGTCTATTTCAGTACATAAGCTCGCTTCCTACGCAGTTGGCACTACCGGTTTTAACAAAGAAATACATAACTACCTCTAAATCTATTTCAGATGAGATTTGCCTGGACCAAACCGAATGGCCTCTTGTTGTCGCCCTTAACGCAACCAAACCAATACGTTTCGTTTTACGAATCAACAAAGACGAAAAGCCGATCACAAATGGCTCAGAAACTGCGGAAACGAACCCTGCTACGAATGGCAAACTAAATCCCGATGTTTTATTACGCCCGAACGGTGGCAAGGCAGACAAACGAGATCGGCCTGTTAGCGGTGGGGTTTATGATTTCATGTACGCTGGTGGGAACAAAAGTATCAAAATGACTGCTGGAGCGGTTTACGATAAAAAGACTCAACAGAGTTCTCCTAAACCGAAGAAAACCCAGGGGCACCGGGGTAAGGGTCGGTCTTTAGGGGCTGTCTTAAAACTACCGAAGAAAAATCGCTCTCTTGAACGGGGTTTCGAGCTCTCTACAAATCACATGGTTCCTGGAGTATTGAAAGTTTTTGGGGCCGGCATCTCTGCAGATTCTAACTATAAAAGTGTTAAGGTTACAACTAGCTCTGACGCAGATTCGATAGTTAAGCAAGCATTGGGGAAATATAAGTTAGATTCGGCAGACCCAAGCGAGTTTGTGCTTTGTGATGTGGTAGGGTATTTTCGAAAGGTTTCTGATGGTAAAGACAAGGACTCGCAGATGCAATGGATTACAGAATATGCCAGAATGGTTGGTGAAAAAGAGCGTCCGTTGGTTTTGCAGTCGCTATGGCAACCAACTGGTAACCGCTCGCGAAGGTTTGAACTTCATCGCAAGGGCAGTGTTGAGGATGGCCCCGGGGCTACCCCGGTTACCATCGGCGTTGCTCGTAAGAAAGCGACTATCGCAAGTCAACCTCCAGATTTAGCCTTACTCAAAAGAAGTTTAGCATCAGTAGTGCATCGGAGAGTAGCGAGTCTGGGGCTTTTGATTCTGCGCAGCGTTCACGGCTTGATGATGGGAGCATAAGCCATTCTAACCTTACTTTTAATATGAGCACTGCAATTGAAGTGCCCTATTTGTTGTTGCTTCGAGGCAGTGGGATTGCAGAAGACTATTTACTACACCGCTTAGACGAAGATTCCATGATCATAGGCCGACCCACTATAGGTCAAAAACATCCCGACATTCCGTTATACAGCGACGATTTACAAACACAACACTGCCAAGTCTTTAAAAAACTTCCTGCTGACAACGAAAGCGTTGCCGAATCGGAGGACGGTCTAGAACAAGTCTTCATCGAACCATTCCCAAATTGTGAGGTGATGGTAAATGGTAGAACCTTAACCGAACAAATCTTACTCACTCCAGGTGACTTGCTACAAATTGGTCTACATTATGTGTTTCTGTATAAAGATCCAATAAGAATCTCAGATTCGAACTTGGTATTCGATTGGCTGCCTGGTGCGACTGTGAACAGTTATCACCCAAGCTCGCATGGCAAAGCTAAAGTTGTTCAAATGCAGCAAGTCTTCAGGAATCCAAATCGATTGAGTTTGGCCTACGAGTTGGAAGACGAGGATAGACTATTGGAATATTTTGTCACCGTTTGTGAACCGGTGCGAGACGACGATTTTGAGCTGGTCGCCTCGTATTTGTTTATACTGGCAATAGAGTACTCGGCGTTGAATCATACCGATCTGGATACACGGAGGTTGATTTTGAAAGTGACAAATGTGATACAGGCAGTGGCTTGGGTAAGTAGATGTAAATACTATTTGTTTATACTGGATAGCTCTATCAGTTCTAAACTGTTCTCCCTAGAGGTTCAGTAAGGATCATCTCTTATTGATCCAGTGTTACTACAGGAGGAAACGTAAACTAAACTAACTTTATTTATACAGGAGGAAACCTGAACTATTTTACAGTTCTATTACTCAGTGCACAGTAGAGATCCAGTGTCGTTACGAGTAATTCTTTCATTTGTGTTTATTAGGAAAAGACAAAAGGTATAACCGAAACCAACGTGGAAGGGTAAATATTCTTCACCTATTGCATTGATGATATCGTAATATAGAGTTCTTTTTGAAATAGAAGATTCAAATTTGACCATTCTCTTATTTTAGTGAAATTGACCCTCTAAAGTCTTTGAATGAGATCGTTCCTGACCTCAAGCAGATCTTGTTCTGGATGAGTAATGCTCTAGAAATGCTACATTTCCTTCAAGACAACCTGTCCACGTACCTACCCGGCACGTTTCACGTGAACAGCATGTCCAACGATCCAGAGGAAGAAGCTTTGGCTAATGCCGACGAAGAATTATTGAATGTCTTAGAGGAAGTCGCCATGTTTACTTTTCAACAAACTGTGTATCATCTTACGAAAGTAGGTTTTTCTTGTGCGTTGGATTGCGCAATTTGTCGTTCATTTTGTTCATGTAATCACTGATTTTGTCCACGTGATCATTCATTATGCTAACATGAAAATTCACTCTGTTCACGTGATCATTCATTTTGTTCCCGTGATAACCTATTTTGTTCACGTGATAACCTCTTTTGGTCACGTGATTACTCATGTTTGTTCACGTGATTAAATCAAAATTTCTATTTTAGGTTCTTTACGTCGCTCTACCACTCATCTTGGACACAAATCCATTTCAAAAGCTCGAAGACGACGAAAGCAGAGACGGTGAGGAACTGGAAGGCGCTGAGATCGTGGTTCAAATATTCCAAACGGTCTACGATCTTATAACGTCGTTTCACGTTCACCCTCAAATTGTGCGTCAACTTTTCGCGTATCTGTTTTTCTTTACGAACGCCTCCCTTTTCAATACGCTCATGGACCGCGGTGCTGGTGGGAAGTTCTACCGCTGGGCAAAAGGTGCACAGATCCGTGGCAATCTGGATATGTTAGAAGGCTGGGCCTCTGACGTTGGTCTTCAGGAGGAAGCCACTGATTACTTAAGGAAGCTGTCGTCTGCTGCAGACGTCTTAGCAACACCCAAAGTACAGTTACTACAGGTAAGGACGGAAGAGTTAATAGTGTCCCCTCCTTAAGCACCCTGCTCATGTGTAAACAAGTTAATTAACAAAAGTTAATTAACTATTTAACAAAAGATGATTTTGCCAAAAAAATATTGCCTATTTATGAATATTTAGCTAGTACGCTAAATCTTGCAACATTGACTGTCAATGTTGTTCACATGACATGTTTATCTTGAACTTTATTTAAAGGTGATGTAAAGTCCCGATGTAAACAAACCGGCAACGTCCGTTTGTTTACATTTTAAACACGCTATATTTAAAAAATTATGATGTGTTCTGGTTCGCTATGCTTTAAATAAATACAGATTCGAGTTTCTGATTGAGAAGATGTCGAATTTTAGTCGATACAACGCGAAATTTGGGCATTGTTTACATCGCGGGACCCCCCACAGCACATGCGCAGAACGGACTTTACATGGTCTTTAATGATTAGAAGACAGGACTTGGATTTGATATTCTAGGTTTTGTAATTTCTTAGCAAAGTTTTATACTAAAAATAAAAAATTCCTATTCCGTCATATTACGTTTATTCTTCAGGCTGATTGGCAAGGTCTGCGCCATGACTTCCCGATATTGAACGCTGCTCAACTACACAAGATTCTCACTGAATATCAAGTCGGTGCCGGCAAGTCCCGACCTGCCGAATGGCGTCCGACATCTGACGAAGTTGATTCCGCACTTAGGGATGGTAAGATGTAAAAAACTTCTATGTTAAATGTCAAACCGTTTCTCACATTGTAAATAATTTATGCAAATAGTAATGACGGATCTTGTTCCTGGGGATTTTGTAAAAAAAATTTGAAATCTCTTGTCTATTTCTGAAAATAGTTTGATGTTACTATAAATAGAGTTGAAAATTTTAAACGAATATTAAAAATGAAATATTTTGGGTTTTTTTCAGAAGAAATATTGGAGAGTTTTTCGACACATCCGCCGTTCTTGTTCCCAACCTCCGACTATCTGCTCGACCTTGAAGCCGAGTCACCTCATCCGGTGGTAAAAGGGACCCTCGATACCCTCAAATCATCCTTTGGATCCGGACAAGATCCCCAACTATTAACATCAACCCCTAGGAATCCACAAGTGTTGGTCCAAGGTTCCGACTCGGATTTTATTTCCCGACATTCAACGCCGGCGTCTTCAGTCAAGTCCAGTCCCACGACTTCATCGACCGCGAGCCCAAGGAAACTCGCGCGTACATTCAGCTCAAGCGATCCGACGTTAAATAATGTCGATCCTAACCGGCTGAGCAATCGTTTAAAGAATCAAGGTAGGTCTATGGGGTTGTTTGTGACACAGTGGGCACACATAGGCGCAATTTCAAAAATATTTTGCCAAACCCCAAAAATTTCCACCCCCCAGAGAAATTTGCCCCCCCAAAATTTGCAAAAAAAAATAAAAAAAAAAATTGAGTCAGAAATGTAAATGACAAGATTTTGATAAGTAAGAAAGAAAACAAGACTAATTTGAACTAAAATCTTAAATTTTCAAAATTTTCTGCGGGGCTTCCCCATTGGCCCTGTGCCCCAGACTGCACCTGCACTGCTGCAGCTTTGCTTGGGCGGCCTACGCACCGCTCACCTCTCCCCCTAAATTTTTTGCACCCCCCCTAAATTTTCGGCACCCCCCCAGAGCAAAATCTGAAAATCCGCCTATGACATTGCACTTGTCTGATTCTAATTTCGCTTCGGTCGCATGCGATAAGTTTGACGCTATAAAACACCGCAGGTTTTCTCTGCGAACTCTGGTTTTCTCCTGTAGTAACACTGGATCAACAACGGATGACCTTACTGGATCTCTAGAGAGAACAGTTTAGAACTGATAGAGCTATCCAGTAAAAGTAAAGTTAGTTTTGGTTTCCTCCTGTAGTAACACTGGATCAACAACGGATGACCTTACTGGATATCTAGAGAGAACAGTTTAGAACTGATAGAGCTATCCAGTAAAAATAAAGTTAGTTTTGGTTTCCTCCTGTAGCTAGTAACACTGGAACAATAAGAGATGGCTTTTACTGAACCTCTAGAGAGAACAGTTTAGAACTGATAGAGCTATCCAGTATAAGTAAAGTTAGTTTAGTTTAGGTTTCCTCCTGTAGTAACACTGAACCAATAAGAGATGATCCTTACTGGACCTCTAGAGAGAACAGTTTAGAACTGATAGAGCTATCCAGTATAAATAAAGTTAGTTTAGTAACACTGGAACAATAAGAGATGGTTTTTACTGAACCTCTAGAGAGAACAGTTTAGAACTGATAGAGCTATCCAGTATAAGTAAAGTTAGTTTAGTTTAGGTTTCCTCCTGTAGTAACACTGGACCAATAAGAGATGACCCTTATTAACCTTTACCTCCTTTTCTTCTTCGTCTTCTTCCACCTTTTCTTCTTCTTCTTCTTCTTCTTCTTCTTCTTCTTCTTCTTCTTCTTCTTCTTCTTCTTCTTCTTCTTCTTCTTCTTCTTCTTCTTCTTCTTCTTCTTCTTCTTCTTCTTCTTCTTCTTCTTCTTCTTCTCCTTCTTCTTCTTCTTCTTCTTCTTCTTCTTTTCCCTCCTTTTCTTCTTCTTTTTCCTCCTTTCTTCGTCTTCTTTTTCCACCTTTCCTTCATCTTCCACCTTTTCTAGTTGAAACACTAGGGCGAACAGTTAAAACTGATACTAAACTGATACGTATATAACATATTTTAGTGAATGGTATCTCAAAGAGTGCCTCGTGGAACAACATAGCGACTCGCACCAGAAATTCCGATAAGGGCCGGAAATCACGTGACGCAGACCAGAAACCGGAACCGGAAGTACCGTCCAACCAACCAGATAAAGATTTAGAGGAGGATGGTTTCCGGAGAGGAAGTGATGCGCAAGATGACGTGTTCGTTGTTGAGTTGGAGAAAGGGGATACTGGGATAGGCGTGGGGCTCATTGATGGCTTGGTAAGATTTGAACTCTAGAATATATTGATAGACTTGATAGGTTCAGTACGCGTTTGATACAAGGAAGCATATGGTGGTCAACTTCAGGAATGTTGATACTTATAGGAGCGAGCATAACAAACTACATTCTATTTATCTGTCCACCAAAAACAAGACTACTACATTTAATGAGAAGAATTAACATTATTTTCTCACTCTTGTAACTGTATGTTGACCATACCTGGACTCTACTTTCGATGTAAACAGAATGCGCACATGGAAAACCTTTTGCTGTAAATGCCGTTCTTACAATTTAAGCTGTTGTTCCTAAACTTTTCCTTTAATAGGTAAATGGTGTATTGTCCTTGTCATTAATTTATGTCTATTCCGTAATGTTCTGTAACTTTTATCAGGTTGGTCTTCATATTGGACCCATGTCCTGTTGTCCACACCTTCAACCATGCGTGTATAAACGTTTTATATGTGAGCTGCTGCATAATAGTGAAACCTACCAACTGTAATTTTATATTTCTTTAGTATACACCATTAAAGTCCAACGGAATATATGTCAGGACATTGGTATCGACAGGACCCGCAGCGAAGGTACGACTATACTTGTTTATGACAAACATACTTGCAGGGAGGTGAGTCCGGGATTTGACGCACCGAGGGTGGCTGTTAGCTGTCCGAAGGTGCACCCGAGGTGCGTCAAATCCCGGACTCGCCTCCCTGCAAGTATGTTTGGTTTTTATCTCATGCCATTTCGGGAAAAAGTACTGAAGAAATTACGCATTTTAGTATATGTTTATGAACGCATTTTACCAATGTTTATGAACCTGCCGAACAAATTTCGAAAATACATCGATCCCGAACCCACCTCCTAAACATACGTCAGCAGGTGGGCTCGGGATTGAACGCACCTCGTCGGAGCCAATAGGAAAGCCGCTTTTACGCTAGGTATGAGATAATAGTTTAAGCCCCGGAGGATGAGAGTTGCAACTGTCGCTCGCGTTTGATCGTCAACTCTCACCAACTTTGAGGTGGTTCAGAATCCGACCCATGCAAAATTGTTATAATGCAGACTACTCAATGCTATAATCACCTCTAACTTTCACAGGATGGTCGTCTTAGACTGGGCGACCGAATTCTGGCCGTAAATGGAACCAGTTTAGTGGGTGCAGATTATCAAAGGTATTTATAGTATGATTTTATTCAACTGTTCAATGAAACAACCTTTTGTTTTTTCCTATTGGTTAAGTTTTCATCAATTTCTGAGTGTTAACAGCATGTACAATCAAAACAAACAATTTTCATTCTTTTTAGTGCGATGAAGTTAATTCGAAATGCTGGCACTCATTTGACATTTCTTGTGGCAAAATCAGACCTTCATGTTGCGATGAAGATAACCGCTTCAACATGCTAGCGAAGCGAAAAGCCTGAAGTAAAACGTTTAGACCTAGTGAATTTTCAGAGCAATTGATCGACCGAAGGCAGAGATTTTTTTTATCGTTTTTTAAGCTATCGAAGGAATCAATGTGAATCAAAAGAAAGAATTTCGTATCAATATTATTTTCACAATTTGACCACCATCTGCGCACAATAGTGCTAGCGAAACCAACCTACGCTGATCTTAATTTTGTATAATTCAACTTCTATAACATCACTATTTTTTATTAAGAATTTTACGCATGCATATCGTATTGTACAGTCCTATATCGAGATTTTATACACGGACTGTGTTTAGATTATATATAATGAACATTTGATTTACTTCACAAGTCTGAATGAATATTTATTTAGGATGTTACCTAATTGAACGCTTATTAGCATTATTTAAACCCGTGCAATTAGGCTATATAGATTTATACTACAGTGACTACTAAGTTGTGATAATATATTTTCTTTTAGTTTTGTATACACTATTTTAACGAGATATATATTTTGTAATGCTTTTTATGTACTACACTCAAATTTGTAAAATAAACATCAGTAAAGACAAGTAATTTGTGGGAAAAGGAATGATCATCCATTTTTGGTGGATTGTGGCCTATGTACATGACCGGGGTTGGACCATATGAGTGGTTTGGAATCCTAAGATTGTGCAGTTGTTTGAAAAATCGCCCATGTTCATAAATTCGCCAGTCAATTTCAAGTTAAAAACTGTAAAAATACAAGTAAAACTCAACGTCAAAATTTTACACTTTTTGCAAGCAGTTGCCAAGGACGTTTGTTAGTTTTTATACCAGAATAGAAAGTAGGACATTTTGTGAAGTTTTTTTTACCTAAAAAGGCAACTGATTCACAAGTTTTTCTTTCGCTCTTCGCTACTGGTAGTAGAGTAGCCAATCAGAACGCTGGATTTGCATTAGCCACAGCTAAAAATAAGTTATCCAGCTATAGACCACTTTCATAATTCAGATGAGTTTAAACATTCTTTTAAGTGCATCTTAATAAGCCTCCTTGACCTCGTTGTTTAAACTCATCTGAATTATGAAAGTGCTCTATAGGTTAAAGCAGGGTTAAAGCTAAGAAAGTTGCGAGCCCCCTAATTTGCATAATTACCGCGTTTTTAAATAACCCCAGTTGCCCCAGCAACAACTTGATTAGGATATCAAATATGGCGGATTGAAAATTTGAAATGAACAAGAAATCAGAAAATATTGACAAAAAATGTCTCAATCGTTCGGTTTAAATGGTTTTATTGACGAATTTGATGAACGAAGTCCTTCTCTTTCATGTATCCTTTTATTTGATTAATTTTTATTGATATTTAATAAAATAGAAGTTGTTTAAAGTTGATGTTGTAATTGATTTTCTAATTTTGGAAATATTGATCTTTCAATCTTAAATCTCGTTAAGGCACTAATTGATTTTTTCTTTGCCGAATAAGATGGGAGGTTTTGTGGAATGAAAATTCTAAACTTTACATTTATCTGAACGTATTTTGATTAAAAAAAAATTTAGAATCTTATCACAGTCCAGGGTGCATTCCATGTAAATTGTAAACGATACGCCGGAGTTTAATACGCAAAGACAAACTTGTGCTACGCCAAGGTACAGAGTAGAGCTCATACAGAGGTGGAACAGGCCGTCGTAAACATGTGGGAGACTTACGTTTTCGTGTACCCACCTGATTTCAGGCGGCCAGGCAAAAAATGATCAACTGCGCATGCTCGGCAAGTTCCCCCCATTCCAAGTTCCCAACATTCCCCAAGTTCCCAACATTTTCGGCTCTTTAAAGTTTCACAACCTCAAGGTCTTTCGCATTTTTATACACTTCTAAAACGTAAACTGCAGTTAAAATCGAGCCGCCATCTGAATCATGCACTTTAACTGCGCATGCTTGGCAAGTGTCTGAAGCATAAGTGGGTACACCCGTTACACCTCTGTATGATCTCTACTCTGTGGCCAAGGCAAACTTGTGCTAAGCCAAGGCAAACAACAGTTAGAAAGACTTGAGATACTCTCTAGCTTAAAGTCTATAGCTTAAACCATGAAAATGCATGAAAAAAGTTCAGTAGAGAATATGCCAAAAGGCTGAAAAGTACATATGCCAACATGTCAGACTGGCTAGAAAAGAACATCTCGTGCCGCTACGCCAAGCTGTACCGTAACTCCATGCCAGAGATCTTTGAAGTTAATTGTCCACAGAATGTACATATACCAGTACTCTGGAAAGTCTAGGAGCTTGGAAATATAAAAAGACCTCCCTGTTTTTTCAACATTTCAGTATTGCAATGATAATCAATCAGAAAAAGTTCTACACTTCAAGTAAATTTTAACATTGAAGTAAAATCCTTTGACGCCCCCCCCCCCTCCCCCTCCATCCTGGCACTTCAGATGCTTTGGTACATGACCCCTGAATATGTCACCTGGTCAATACTACACTCCTTGACTTTTATAACCTATAGCTCCAACAGGGAGAGTGGATTCAATTGATTCTATCAGTAAGAAGATTAGCAACTTAGGCACAGAGTTGATCTCATTCTGTCCAGAGAGTGAGCTAGTTATCGACAGTTATGCAGACGTGCGGACGTCGTCAAGTCATGGTGACAATGTTTTTGGTTTTGGAAATCTTGAGATTGATTATCGTGCACCAAAAGAGGTGGCAAGAAGATCAAGCATCTCTACAAGAGGTTTGTATGCTTCGATTCCTGAACTGTTTTCTTGCAAGATTTTATGCATTGCAGTTGGGAAAATGGTGGAGTTACATTCTATATTATGGCCCGTAACAAAGGTTAGGTTTTGGGTGAGTATTTAGGTGAGGATTTGGGTTAAGAGATAAGGCTTATAGGACGACTAGGACATTTAACTGACGATATTAACTATGAACTGACTGATGATGTTTGTGGTAGTTCAATATAAAGTGATGTTCTCTCTTGCAGAGAAAGAGAAAAGAGATATGAATAAATTTGCTGGAGTATATTCACTAAGAACAGGTAAAATTATATTGCAAGAACTGCCGTGAAACATGACGTGAAAAATTCATGATTGTTTTGCATGTTTTTCACTGACTTTCCATAGCCATGAATAATACAGTGTATTTCTTAGATATAGCCACACACTTCAACATTTCTTGGATTACGTTGCATATACTCTTTTCGTTTTAGTCATGGAAAAGAATGCCAATCCTTTAAATGTTGGCAATTCAAAACTCACTGAAAATCACAAGAAAAAGCTTTCTAGCAAGGTACCACTGAGTTTTCTATTTTTATTAAACTTGCATTAATTTTATACTTGTTTTTATTGTCGAATTAACTCTGTTTTTTGCCCGAAGGAAATATTCCGATATATACAAACGTTTTTTAGATTCACAAAAACCAGTCGAGTGTTTCCAAGAGACCCATGTTGGTTGAGGTATATGTGAACATTTTATGCTAAATAGACAATATTCAGATAGTAGCGTGTGAAGAGTTTGGTTTCCAGGCATTTGTGATTACACAAGCACACAAGTTGTAACAAACCTGTGCGGCAGACTTCTACCAATGTTGTAGAGGTGGAAAAAGTATCGGATCCTGATGAGTAATAACAAAACTAGAGTATGCTCTAGTCTAGGCTAGTAATTGTAATGCATTTTGTATTCACTATATCAAATTGAACACCACTGAATATCAAGAAACAACACTCCAATCAGTTCAATGTCAAAATCAATCAATGATCATTGAACCTCATTAATTATAAATCTTGAGTCTGAAACCCAGGTTCCCAGAAAGAAAAAAACTGTTTCCACCTCAGTCTGCAATGTTATTTAATCAACTTGTTCACAGGATGTGTTCGCACTGCTTGTTCCCAGCTTGTTGAAACGTTGTCAACGGCCTGTAGACAATTTGCTGCAAGATTGTTGACAGACTTGTTACAAGTTGTTTCAACCACTATTTTTTCTTTGCTTGACCAAAAATTATACCGATGACAATTCAATTTGATATTATTTAGTTGCACACATTTCCTGGTTTCAATGCAGATGAACTAACTCCGTTGCCAGCATCACTATCGACTAGATATGTATTAAACATTGTCACACGTGCTCAGAAAGATCTAATAAAGAAAGTAAGTAATATATCATACACGAGAAGGAGTTTATTATAGTGATTTGAAACACCTAAAAGTGTGTTGAAAAACAAGGCGCTAGCTGAGTTTTTTAACATACTTTGAGGTGTTTTTAAATCACTATAATAAGCTTCTCAAACAAACCAGTATTTAAAGAGAAATTCAACGCGAAAGTTTAGTTAATTTATGGGTGTTTATTACCGTCGGTGGTATCAAGACAACGATACGGTGGTGATTTCCTATTATTAATGATTATTAATGAGTTTGAGAAGTATATTTCACACACACAGAGGTTAGGTAAAAAGTGTATTCACAGAGAAATCATGAGTGTGAACTTGCTAAACATGCCCAGAAGACAACAAAGAAATGAATGAGAATGATAGTATTGCTGGAGTGAAACGTGAGCCATCAGTTCACTGTTTTCTATGCGAACGTGTTATCTTATTGGGGGGTTGTTTTATTGAGGGGGGGTGTTTATTGGAGGAGGGGGGGGGGGTTATTGGAGATGGGGTTGTCTTATTGGAGATGGGGTTGTCTTATTGCAGAATTATCAAATTTTAAATATTGTTTTTTCTAGCCCAGTTTTAGGAAAGAATTTAAAAGAATGTTTCTTAGTCATCCCTCCCAGGCTGTTGTTCAGGTATTTTTAGAAATTATATCAACGTTGTCGTCTTTCATGATCACTACAATTTCATTATAATTCTCAAGTTTTACACCATAAATTTACAGTTTTGGTATAGCGTCAATAACGTTGTATTGAATTTTTTGAAAAAAAACTGGTGTCTTCAAAGATTCTAACACTTAAATTTGAACTTTTGTAGGATCTTTTCTGGTGGTTCTTTATTGAAAAGTATCAGGTATATGTATTTGGCGTTTCTTTTACAGTTTTTGCGTTTTTACCACTGATATGTACTAATATCAGTGGTCTTTTATACGTGTGTGTAAGCCAAAATGGTCATAAATATTTTGCCATTTTAACTCTAGTCTTGTCCCGAAGTGCAGAGTCAACTATTCACTCGAGTGGCATGTAATTACGTCAAGTTAATCATCAGTGGTTCAGAAAATATTCACCGTGAAACATTCTTCAAGCGTTTTCCATCGTTAGTATATCAAGCAGTGTACACCGTATTTTGTCGAGCATTTCCGACCTCGTACCGACAGTTTGACGATAGTTTTAAACAAGATCTTGCCGATGTTACCTACCAATGGATTGTTGGTAAATATAATTATGTTACTATCTTAAACGTAAAGACTGTTTTACCTACAGGTAAATGTCTTATTGGTCCAGGGCCGTGGGTTCAATTCCTTCCAGAGGACCTAGTGTTGCATTTTTCGCAACCGTTCCTGGTTAGGTCTTAAAATTGTGTATATATCTAATCACTTGGATTATCCACCAAACCCAGTATTCTAGTTCAACCAAGTGATGTGCAAAAAAATCTTTCAATTTTCATTTATACTGGATAGCTCTGTCAGTTCTAAACTGTTCTCTCTAGAGGTCCAGTAAGAGTCATCTCTTATTGATCCAGTGTTACTACAAGAGGAAACCTAAACTAAACTAACTTTATTTATACTGGATAGCTCTATCAGTTCTAAACTGTTCTCTCTAGAGGTCCAGTAAGAGCCATCTCTTATTGGTCCAGTGTTACTACAGGAGGAAACCTAAACTAAACTAACTTTATTTATACTGGATAGCTTTATCAGTTCTAAACTGTTCTCCCTAGAGGTCAAGTAAGGGCCATCTCTTATTGATCCAGTGTTACTACAAGAGGAAACCTAAACTAAACTAACTTTATTTATACTGGATAGCTTTATCAGTTCTAAACTGTTCTCCCTAGAGGTCAAGTAAGGGCCATCTCTTATTGATCCAGTGTTACTACAAGAGGAAACCTAAACTAAACTAACTTTATTTATACTGGATAGCTCTATCAGTTCTAAACTGTTCTTTCTAGAGGTCCAGTAAGGACAATGTCTTATTGATCCAGTTTTACTACAGGAGGAAACCTAAACTAACTTTAACTGTGAAACGAGCTTAATCATCTATGATCTATTGTTAAATATCTTAGCAAATTTGAAGTCTGTACGATGTAGCAATGAAATAAAGACAAAATACTGAAGTTTTGTTTGTTTTAAAATATTTTTGCCCGTCCAGTTTCAAAAATGTTGACGGGCCTCTGGCTAAGCCCTTGAATACAATGGAACATTCCGATCACTGGATCGTGACTCGATGTCACTATTGTTACGCTAAGTGTCCTAAAGGGCTCATTGATTTAAATATGTTGCAGGAACACGCCCTGTTCGACGTTGTTGGGAGAGATGGCCTCTGGCATTTCTTGAACCTGATGGAATGAACATAGAAGAAGAAATTCAAAAAAATGTCTCAAAAGGTAATGGGCATGTTTTTGGAAAGTTTTAAACATTTCTTTAATCATAATAAAACAATAACATCTATAAGTTTTTCTTGCTTTTTCACTAGAATTTGCTTTGGGATTATTTGATTCTGAATCTGACCAAAATACGAACCACCTCTCACAGTACAGCTGGAAAGTCGGAAAATCCGAGCGGAGGCGAACAATGTCGAAAGTTTACGATCGTAGATTGATCGGAGACGAGGCAGCCGCTGTGCCTGCTGACGAAGAAATTGCTAAGAAAAAATCATCACTCAGGAGTATAAACGACAGACACGAAAGCTTGACGGTCGATGACGAAATAGCTATATCTAAGAAAAGGACATCGCTCAAAATGACATGTGACAGACTTGAGCCTGTCAAGCCTGAGGAAGCATTGATAGGAAGAAGTGAAAAACCTTCAGATACGAAATTGAATATTTCCAAATCGTTGCAATCTACAAGGACAAGTAACTCGTTGCTGAGAAATACAAGAAAACGCGAGGTAAGAAGGGATATTTTGGGTGTTGTAAGGGTAATAGGGGCCTCTCTGGGATCAGAAAGTTTCACAAAGGGCTCACTCACTGGACCTCTAGAGAGAAAAGTTTAGAGCTGATAAAGCTATCCAGTATAAATAAAGTTAATTTCGTTTAGGTTTCCTTTTGTAGTAACACTGGATCAATAAGGGATGACTCTTACTGGACCTCTAGAGAGAACAGTTTAGAACTGATAGAGCTATCCAGTATATATAAAGTTAATTTCGTTTAGTAACACTGCAGTAACACTGGATCAATAAGAGATGACCCTTACTGCACCTCTAGAGAGAAACGTTTAGAGCTGATACAGCTATCCAGTATAAATAAAGTTAATTTCGTTTAGGTTTCTTTTTGTAGTAACACTGGATCAATAAGGGATGCCGCTTACTGGACCTCTAGGAAGAACAGTTTAGAACTGATAAAGCTATCCAGTATAAATAAAGTTAATTTCGTTTAGGTTTCTTTTTGTAGTAACACTGGATCAATAAGAGATGCCGCTTACTGGACCTCTAGGGAGAACAGTTTAGAACTGATAGAGCTATCCAGTATAAATAAAGTTAGTTTCGTTTAGGTTTCCTCATGTAGTAACACTGGATCAATAAGGGATGGCCCTTACTGGACCTCTAGGGAGAACAGTTTAGAACTGATAAAGCTATCCAGTATAAATAAAGTTAATTTCGTTTAGGTTTCTTTTTGTAGTAACACTGAATCAATAAGGGATACTGGATTTCTAGGGAGAACAGTTTAGAACTGATAGAGCTATCCAGTATAAATAAAGTTAGTTACGTTTACTAACAAAACACATCGTTTCTTTATACAGTCTTGTTACGCGGGAAAAGGCCCTGAATTTCAGAAGGTTGTTTTTGATCTTCATGGACAGAGTCCCTTGGTGAAACATTTCCTTCAAAACAAACGTCTTGCAAAGGATTCTGGAACATCAATTCTTGTTCAAAGGACAGAAATAGATAAATTGCCTCCGTATCCTTTATAGAACAATTTGTTATTTACACAGACACAGGGTGTGGTTGTCCAATTCACGCTACCAGAAGCACATGATACCGGCGTGCTTGAAAAGTTAGTTTAGTTCAAGTTCCTATAGTAACACTGCATCAATAAGAGATGACCCTTACTGGACCTCCAGGCAGAACAGTTTAGAACTGATAGAGCTATCAAGAGAAATAAAGTTAGTTTAGTTAAGGTTTCCTCCTGTAGTAACACTGGATCAATAAGAGATGACGTTTACTGGCCTCTAGGGAGAACAGTTTAGAACTGATAGAGTTATCCAGTATAAATAAAGTTAGTTTAGTTTAGGTTTCCTCCTGTAGTAACATTGGATCAATCAGAGATGACCCTTACTGGAGCTCTAGGGAGAACAGTTTAGAACTCATAGAGCTATCCAGTATAAATAAAGTTAGTTTAGTTTAGGTTTCCTCCTGTAGTAACATTGGATCAATAAGAGATGACCCTTACTGGAGCTCTAGGGAGAACAGTTTAGAACTGATAGAGCTATCCAGTATAAATAAAGTTAGTTTAGTTTAGGTTTCCTCCTGTAGTAACACTGGATCAATCAGAGATGACCCTTACTGGAGCTCTAGGGAGAACAGTTTAGAACTCATAGAGCTATCCAGTATAAATAAAGTTAGTTTAGTTTAGGTTTCCTCCTGTAGTAACATTGGATCAATAAGAGATGACCCTTACTGGAGCTCTAGGGAGAACAGTTTAGAACTGATAGAGCTATCCAGTATAAATAAAGTTAGTTTAGTTTAGGTTTCCTCCTGTAGTAACACTGGATCAATAAGAGATGACCCTTACTGGACCTCTAGGAAGAACAGTTTAGAACTGATAGAGCTATCCAGTATAAATAAAGTTAGTTTAGTTTACGTTTCCTCCTCTATCCAGTATTTTCTTTAATAGAAGATAGTATTAATGCTCCAACTTATCGAGATATTATCAAAGAATCGTTGAAGTCCTCTCATGAGCTTGAAAAACAAATACAAAGGTAAAATCATGGCTCTTTTTTCTGGACATTTTAGATGAACATCTTGAGGTCAATCCACGAACTTGAATCTTCTTTAGGTAATTCAGACAAAAACAAGACCCGAACGTTTGTGATAATACATTTTTTCCAGTTTACTAGATCAAATGTCAAATGAAAGAGCGGTCTTTGGTAGACAACAGAAAAAGGAGAGGCAAGAATTTAGGAAGTATGAAAATATTTTCTACTGTGCAATATTTATAATTTGCCTTTATTTAAGTCCCGTACAGACGAGCAAGTTTTCCTCGATAACTGTCATTCCTTGTAGAGTTGACCACCAAGTGTTGCACTGTCTCGCTATATAAACTTTTCTTTTTGCATTTTTCTTGTTTTTTTTTGTTATTTTGTGATCATTCTTCTCTTAACTCCACCACAGAAAAGAAACTCAAGTTTTGTCGCGACAAAAAGAAGTGAAAAAGATTAGCGATCTAATCCTCGTTCGACTGGCTGTAAGTCTAGTTATAAATTTTATAGACACTTGAGTGTCTGACACCTTGTCGACAAGATGTGTTTGCAACAGGCTTGTAGCAAGCTTGTAAACATGCAGGTTGTAACAGTGTTGTCATTTTAATATCAAGTTGCTACAAGGTTGTCACTTCCAACTTGTAACAAAGTTTTTGCATCGCAGGACGATAACAAGTTGTTGGAACAACTTGTAACAAGTTTGTTCAGTCGAGAACCTTCTAGCACGTGTCTGCAACTTGTTAACAAGCTGGGAACAAGCAATGCGAACACATCCTGATAACAAGTTGTTAAAACAGCATTGTTTTGTACCAATAGCAGACTTGTGTCTGCTGCAGGTTTGTTACAACTTGTCAGCGCTTTTTTATGTGTAGTTTGTCTACTAAGACAAACTTGCCTAATCCAGTCGTTTCAACGGATTAGCCTTTTGGCTACCAAACAGAAAATTATCAGACATGATTTGTTATCATAAAACCATTGCCTGTATAGCTTGAGCTATTCTAGCTAGTTCGATTGGACAGTTCGTCTTGTGTCTACACCAAGACAGATTATATGTTAGATGGATGATGCGTGTATATAGTAATCGTTCTTACGCCAGACGACTTTACCTTCAGGGGCGAAACTGGTGGGGGGGTATGGGGGGGTGTGACACCCCCACTTTTTCGGGCAAATTTACCAAATTCGTCTGGCAAAAATGAGACCCAAAAATTTGGGGGATTTTAATCGAAAAACCGTGAAAAATTAGGGGGAATTTGAGAGAATTGTGATTCATCATGTCTCGAAACATAATCGTGTCGCGAAATGTTTACAGTATATCCTCGAAAAATTTTTGCGACGGGGGGGAGGAGAGAGTCGTTTAATTTTGTTTTCATTAGTAGTATAGAGCGGGGCTTAATGGACCCCGTTTTATGCGTAAAATTTAACGAGTTACCCTGCATAATTCATGAGTTAATTATGTTAATGATCTGAATATTAATGAGTTTATAATTAATTCATTTCCGAGGATAATCCGAACAATTCCGAGTATGAGTTATGCATATTAATGAGCATTTATAATTAGATTCATTCCGACGACGTTAAAACAACGAGAGGTTTCCGACAGTTCGCCATTTTGTTCCAAGATGGCAGAACAGCTAATTCTGGATGTTTTTAAGGAAAATAATGTAGAATTAACGCAGGATACTTTACGGTTTTATATAAAACTGCTTTTAGAAAAGCATGAACATACATATAACTCCATGATATGTAGTATTGTAAGAGATAATGTGTTTGAAAATTTATGTCAAACATATGAAGAGACTAAGCCTTTAAATTCTGGTAGAATTATGGCTTACTTGGCTTTAGTTTACAAAGTGAGCGATTTTTGTGACACTGAAACAGTGCGAGAAGCCGTTCGAATATGTGTAGACGATTTAAAACAATTTGATTTAGCGAGCTATGAAATTAAACTGTCTTGGTTTCAACGCTTAATTTCATGGTTGGTGGGTTAGTGTTACAGCTTAACCGCGTGTAATTTGAATATCACTAATTGGAATTGAATAGCGAAAGTCATTAAGAAGTCATTAACTGTTGTACATGGGTGAACACATTGTACTTTAACGACATTGCCCAAACCATTAATTTTCCTCATTGACTTTAAATTGCTTAAGCAGGACAGAAAGACTGAACACATTGTACTTTAACGACAGTGCCCAAGCTTGATTTTGCTGAGCTTGTACAAAAAGGTTGTTAACGACTGGACTAGCCTGATCTTGTAGTTCTCTACACGGCGAAGTAGGGAGCACACATAGATAGCACAAATTGAAAACTTTCGCTTTGGAGCAACAACGTAAAAATCGTCGAAGTTGTACTTTAAAAAAAAAAAATGTTGCAAGATGATATTTACATTGTTGACGAAAGTCGATTATGTCGGAACCCCCTCAAATTGTTGGAAGCAATTTACGCTGATACAGTTGCAAATGAAATTACGCAGTTGTGCCAGGAAAACGAATGTAATATAGACGAAGGATGGCAGACGTACGGTATAGAAGCTATAGAACGTGTTAATAGCAAGCATTTGGTTTGGGACTCGTTTGTCGAGGCTGCAAGAATACTGAAAATCAATTGCCACGAAAACGTCCTTGAGCGTTTAAGAGAATTAAAAAAGGCACCAGAACACATGTTCGTTTACGACTTGGAAGAATCGTATCACTGTAGAAAGAGCCACCAATTTCAATGCATCCTAAATTATTTATCTTTTTGGAGGGAAAAGTAAACAAGTCAAGGATATCGAATGCTCATATCCGTACGTGGTCAGGCAATATTTCTATAGTAAAAAGTAGTTGACGTGTTATTATAATTATAAAGAGGTTAAGGCGATAAACTTTTAATTCCACCTTTGGGATAACTTTACTTTACATTAAAAGTTATACGTAAAGCATACTGTAACTAAACATTCAGTTATATTACGTGTGCATGCGCAATTGAAAATAGAGAAAATATACGTCTTGTGTACAATTTTATTAAAATATTATTACACTTCGCATAGAGTATATTATATCTGTTTATATAATGTAGTTGAGGAAGTCTAGTCTGAATCAGTATTTTCGCCCTCTTCAATATAAGCATTGTCTTTTAAAAGACGTTTCAGAAGAAACTTTCTTTATCAACGGCTGCTTCCAAAGCCTCATCATGATCAAAGTCGTCACTGTTTATAAACACATCTCTCGTGTTCATTACTTTTTTATGTACATGATTCCTCCTAAGCTGTCTCATCCACAATAGACGTTCCAGATAAACACTTTCGAGCTCTTTTTGTAGTTTAGGTAATATCAACGCGTACGCTTGCTTGTTGGAAGTTTCGTCATCAAGACCGCTTTCGATAAGATTCTGTTTTATTTCTTCGTACTCGCTGGCATATCTTTGTTTTGCTTCCTCTATTAATGGTTTCCAAGGATCACTTTCATCTTCTAATTCAGATCCTGATTCATTTCCATCTACCTCAGAATTTTGTGCATTATCACTATTTGACGCTTCGTCATCTGACTCCATGGGTACGGAATTGTGATCTGTATCCGACTCTTCCTCTCGGAATGGGCAGTATTCGTTTTCGTGTCTGCGCAAATTAAAGCGACGATTAAAAGATTTACCACAAAACTTGCAGCTCATCACTCTAGCACTGTTAGTAGCAAATGAGGGATTTTAAGAAAATTATTGCCTCATGAGCACTTGCTCTGTTGTATAGCTCATGAATGAGCGTTGACGTAGACAAGCTCACGACGACCACTCATAATTACTCATACCCCATGAGCACTCTGAAATGCTCATTTTCGTTGAGCAGAGATAAAAGATGGCCCGAGCAAGACGAAAACATGCCAGATGTCCCGTAACTCATTCAGACTGGCTACCAGACCTGTAAGAATTTTCATGCCCTATCTACTTTGCCAACAATGCTCCAAACGACTGCTGGCTGCTGGAAGCCGAGTTGAAAAGTACGAAGATATAGTATTTTCAACACTTTTGTGGACAAGCTCACGACGACCACTCATGATTACTCATGCCTTACGAGCATTCTGAAGTGCTCATTTTCGTTGAGCAGACATAATAGATGGCCCGAGCAAGACGAAAACATGATCCATTACTGACTTTGAGTGACTTGGTCCTTATGTCTGTTCAACACCCCACTTAGCCGCATACTAGATTAGACAGAAAGGATATTCATGTCTGCTACGGATAGTATAGGCTCAAAAACCAAGCGGTCTTTTTAGAAGACACCAAATAGATTAACCTGAAACTAGGCCTGTTCTCAACTCTTGGTCGTAAAATGATTTTCGCTTTGCGGTATTGCTTTGTATTGCCAATCAACCCTGTTGACTTTACATTAACTGCTTTTTGGCTCGCTCGGAAGGGATCGATTGAGCACGGCTGAACTACACTCACGATATGTTATTGAACTTATTCATACAGAACTCATAAAAATACTGGGCTTACAATGTTCATTTACGTTGAGCATATATGAGTAGTGGCCCAAGCTGAACGAAAATAATGTATAGAAGAATAATATAGAAGTTATTGGTGAGATGTATGCAACATTACAAGTATTAAATAGAACATTACTTATATCCGCAAGTTAATTTCGCTATAGTCGCATCTTGAGAGATTGTATTTTCGTATAATTAAGTCAATTAATGGTCATGTTTTCGTCTTGCTCGGGCCATCTTTTATCTCTGCTCAACGAAAATGAGCATTTCAGAGTGCTCATGGGGTATGAGTAATTATGAGTGGTCGTCGTGAGCTTGTCTACGTCAACGCTCATTCATGAGCTATACAACAGAGCAAGTGCTCATGAGGCAATAATTTTCTTAAAATCCTCATTTGCTACTAACAGTGCTAGAGTGATGAGCTGCAAGTTTTGTGGTAAATCTTTTAATCGTCGCTTTAATTTGCGCAGACACGAAAACGAATACTGCCCATTCCGAGAGGAAGAGTCGGATACAGATCACAATTCCGTACCCATGGAGTCAGATGACGAAGCGTCAAATAGTGATAATGCACAAAATTCTGAGGTAGATGGAAATGAATCAGGATCTGAATTAGAAGATGAAAGTGATCCTTGGAAACCATTAATAGAGGAAGCAAAACAAAGATATGCCAGCGAGTACGAAGAAATAAAACAGAATCTTATCGAAAGCGGTCTTGATGACGAAACTTCCAACAAGCAAGCGTACGCGTTGATATTACCTAAACTACAAAAAGAGCTCGAAAGTGTTTATCTGGAACGTCTATTGTGGATGAGACAGCTTAGGAGGAATCATGTACATAAAAAAGTAATGAACACGAGAGATGTGTTTATAAACAGTGACGACTTTGATCATGATGAGGCTTTGGAAGCAGCCGTTGATAAAAGAAAGTTTCTTCTGAAACGTCTTTTAAAAGACAATGCTTATATTGAAGAGGGCGAAAATACTGATTCAGACTAGACTTCCTCAACTACATTATATAAACAGATATAATATACTCTATGCGAAGTGTAATAATATTTTAATAAAATTGTACACAAGACGTATATTTTCTCTATTTTCAATTGCGCATGCACACGTAATATAACTGAATGTTTAGTTACAGTATGCTTTACGTATAACTTTTAATGTAAAGTAAAGTTATCCCAAAGGTGGAATTAAAAGTTTATCGCCTTAACCTCTTTATAATTATAATAACACGTCAACTACTTTTACTATAGAAATATTGCCTGACCACGTACGGATATGAGCATTCGATATCCTTGACTTGTTTACTTTTCCTCCAAAAAGATAAATAATTTAGGATGCATTGAAATTGGTGGCTCTTTCTACAGTGATACGATTCTTCCAAGTCGTAAACGAACATGTGTTCTGGTGCCTTTTAATTCTCTTAAACGCTCAAGGACGTTTTCGTGGCAATTGATTTTCAGTATTCTTGCAGCCTCGACAAACGAGTCCCAAACCAAATGCTTGCTATTAACACGTTCTATAGCTTCTATACCGTACGTCTGCCATCCTTCGTCTATATTACATTCGTTTTCCTGGCACAACTGCGTAATTTCATTTGCAACTGTATCAGCGTAAATTGCTTCCAACAATTTGAGGGGTTCCGACATAATCGACTTTCGTCAACAATGTAAATATCATCTTGCAACATTTTTTTTAAAGTACAACTTCGACGATTTTTACGTTGTTGCTCCAAAGCGAAAGTTTTCAATTTGTGCTATCTATGTGTGCTCCTACTTCGCCGTGTAGAGAACTACAAGATCAGGCTAGTCCAGTCGTTAACAACCTTTTGTACAAGCTCAGCAAAATCAAGCTTGGGCACTGTCGTTAAAGTACAATGTGTTCAGTCTTTCTGTCCTGCTTAAGCAATTTAAAGTCAATGAGGAAAATTAATGGTTTGGGCAATGTCGTTAAAGTACAATGTGTTCACCCATGTACAACAGTTAATGACTTCTTAATGACTTTCGCTATTCAATTCCAATTAGTGATATTCAAATTACACGCGGTTAAGCTGTAACACTAACCCACCAACCATGAAATTAAGCGTTGAAACCAAGACAGTTTAATTTCATAGCTCGCTAAATCAAATTGTTTTAAATCGTCTACACATATTCGAACGGCTTCTCGCACTGTTTCAGTGTCACAAAAATCGCTCACTTTGTAAACTAAAGCCAAGTAAGCCATAATTCTACCAGAATTTAAAGGCTTAGTCTCTTCATATGTTTGACATAAATTTTCAAACACATTATCTCTTACAATACTACATATCATGGAGTTATATGTATGTTCATGCTTTTCTAAAAGCAGTTTTATATAAAACCGTAAAGTATCCTGCGTTAATTCTACATTATTTTCCTTAAAAACATCCAGAATTAGCTGTTCTGCCATCTTGGAACAAAATGGCGAACTGTCGGAAACCTCTCGTTGTTTTAACGTCGTCGGAATGAATCTAATTATAAATGCTCATTAATATGCATAACTCATACTCGGAATTGTTCGGATTATCCTCGGAAATGAATTAATTATAAACTCATTAATATTCAGATCATTAACATAATTAACTCATGAATTATGCAGGGTAACTCGTTAAATTTTACGCATAAAACGGGGTCCATTAAGCCCCGCTCTATACTACTTTCGTCGGGCAAATGTTTTTCACCCCCCCAATACTGTAACCCTAGTTTCGCCCCTGTCTTGTCTTATCTATATATCTGTTTGTAGAAAGGGAAAACTGGAGAAAACGACAAGCTGATTGCCACATCGATAGCAAACGCATTAAAATTAGACGAAGAAATGTTTAATTCGTAGAGATCTTAATATACATATAGATATATTTTGTGCAAAAAAAAATCGTATCTACAAGATAAGTTGACAGCATTGAAAATTAATTAAAACAAAATGCTCCATGTTTACATATATGGACATATTTTACTACATTTTGACACCGTTTTTTGGACATATTTTACTACATTTTGACATGGGTTGAATTTGAGTGTAGTACATAAAAAGCAATACAAAATATATATCTCGTTAAAATAGTGTATACAAAACTAAAAGAAAATATCAAAACTTAATAGTCACTGTAGTATAAATCTATATAGCCTAATTGCACGGGTTAAATAATGCTAATAAGCGTTCAATTAGGTAACGTCCTAAATAAATATTCAGACTTGTGAAGTATAAATCAAATGTTCATTATATATAATTTAAACACAGTCCGTGTATAAAATCTCGATATACGACTGTACAATACGATATGCATGCGTAAAAATTCTTAATAAAAAATAGTGATGTTATAGAAAATTATACAAAATGAAGATCAGCGTAGGTTGGTTTCGCTAAGCACTATTGTGCGGCAGATGGTATAGTTGCGCCGGTGATGCGACGTCTGTTTGTGTGTCGACGCTTGCCGTTTCAACCTGGGCAGTTTGTGTCGATGCTTCTGGCATGTGGCATGGTGGCATGACTCTCGGCATGTGCACTGGCACTCTCGGCATGTGCACTGGCACTCTCGACATGTGCACTGGCACTCTCGGCATGTGTACTGGCCTCGGCATCTGCGTGAATTAAATGGATATCAAGCCAACCAAGGTTCTTGAAGTATGGCGGTGTGTATCTCGTAGACGGTTTGCCGTCCATTTTTCGTTTTACGTAACGACAATACGACGACCGGAGGATACGAAATTTTTCTTTGGACTCCTTCGATGAGATAGAAAACTCAAGCGCGATTTCACTCCAGGCTTTCTGCTATCAGTATTGGTATAGTCATCGTGTTTTTTGTTATATAAGCAGTTGCATTTTTTAACTTGGTCCACAAATTTGGAATTCCAAGGCATTATTCAATTCACAGGCGTATTAGTACTAATCGCCCGAAAGCTAAAATATATATACTGTATAAGCCTGATGAGGCGGACGTCTGCGAAAGCAGTGCTTTTTCAATTTTTTATTGGTTAGTTTATCGATCGGCATTACAATTGACTGAATTTCATAAACTGTGATTCGCTAAAAACACAACTCTCCTATGGGATTATCCTCAAAAATCTACATTACAAATCAATCTCCTACATCATTTTGCAGGACCACTTGTGCCACATGTGCGCAACCCATAAAACCATGGGTTGCATAGTGCTCTTTATGATATGCGAAGTTGAATAAGCGAGAATAAACAAAATTAATGGAAATAAATGCTAATATATGCATGTATTGCGCCACTGAATGCCTATAAATACTGAGTTCCACCATGCTCGCTTCTTGCTTAGTTTTAAAACGGTCACTGTGTGGTGAAGAACTCAAGAATCGGCAGTCGTCCGAGCCACGCAAATGACAAATTAGTAAGAAACGTTTTCTCACTTATAATATAATACTCAATGTCTGAAGCTGAAGAATCCTGCACCTCAACGAAGAACAAACAGAACAACAATACGAGCCAGATTAATTATCCTTAGCCAGCTCAGCAAGGTGGTCATTTACAGATGGAAAAGGCTCAAGCCGAAAAGCCGGCTGGCGAACTACATGTAACTATACAATTTTTATTTATTTGTAGCTGAGAGGTTTAATGTTCTAGGCTCTAAACTTATTCGTTCGTCTGCTAAGACCAAAGCGACTGATATTTTTTCTCGTTGCCCAATGCCCGTGGGGATTTGATTTTCGCCTTGCGATTGTAATTGCTTGCATGGCTGAGCATGTTATTTCCATGTCGAAGTAGCTTCCTAGCGTAACGTTCAATCTTCTATTTGTCTGGACTTAGTCGTTACAACCTAGGACACCTTGGTCTATTTTCTCAGCATGGAATGTTGTATGTCGGCTAAAGCTTGATTAGAGGAATATTTTGTTAACACTGGGAGCTTTTTGCCTGGAATCTAGGCTGCATGGATTCCCTGCACATACTCTTTATCGTTACTTTATACTTTGTACCTCGTTGCTTGTCTGTTCAGTTCCCGTTTGTATTAAAGGCTTACATTTGCTTGTATATGCACGATGTTTGTATGTTTAGTTATACACGTAATTTCTGAAGGCTCTATGGTTATTGTGAAACGTATTATCCAACATCTTGCGAGAGTTTGAGGGCGTTTTGTCAATATAATTATATGGGAGAGAAGTTTGACATTGCCATTGATAGTTTGAGAAGAACCTTTTTATCATACCTTGTACGAAGTAAACCAGCAAAGCTATTCATATTATTTTTTTGGCGCTATTCTTTATTAAACTAAACTATAAGATTTTATTTTTTGTAGAAGTAATCCAAAGAATGTGCAATCCCGTTCCGTGAAAGCAAGTTAACTAGATTGTTTCAAGTGTTCTTCGATGGTCAAGGCAAGGTTTCGATGATTGTGAATGTCAGTCAGTGTGCTTCAGCATTTGATGAGACACTGCATGCCTTGATGAAGTTTTCTGCCATTGCTAGAAAGGTAAGCAAATACACACTTCGTTAACACTTCGAAATTTTTTTATCGCCCAACAATTAAATCCTTTGATGTCGTGGTCTTCGTCGGGACGTGTCATAAGTCCAGAGATTTTGGTTGCCGACAGAAATTTTACTAGCTGCCTCGGGACGTCGGGCAGGAGATTTTTCGAGCCCTGCTATAAAACACTGCAGGTTTTCTTCGCGGACGCCAGTTTCCTCCTGTGAGTGACACTTGACTAACAAGGACTGCCTCTTACTGGACCTCTGGGGTGAAACGTTAAGGCCCCGTTTACACTATACCGGTTCCGCATCGTCACGACATCAATTTCAGCCGTTTTACGGCATCTCTGACCCTAGGCTTTTGCCAGTTAGCTGATTTTGTTGAATCGATCATACTATTATAATTTTGGGGGCTAAACTCGCTTTGATATGGCTAAATTTGATGTCGTGACCATGCGTATCCGGTATAGTGTAAACGGGGCCTTAGAACTGCTAGAGCTGTCCAGTTATTTGTAACGTCAGTGGAATCCACGGTCATTAATAATAATTTTCTTAAACTAATGTAGGAGCGAGCCCAAGTTATACAATCTATGAAACGGACGATTGAAAAACAGACGAAATTTGAAAAAGGAATAAATAAAGAAGAAAGCCTCGAGGTTCCGAAATTGATAGAACAAGCTCAATTGTCCTGCTCATATCGGTAAGCACATAGCTTCAATGCCTATATCCCAAATTATGCAATGTATGAAACAGATCCCAATAGAAAAGCTAGCATAATGATTTCATCAATGGATTTCGAGAAGTATGTTTTTATCGATATATAAAAGATGGTCAAGAGTATTCATCAGTGTATTATTAGATAACTTAAGCATGTAGGACAGCAACGCGACGACGACGACGGCTATTAATACAATGATCGATGAAAATAAATGAATTAATTAAAGTCCCACGGAAGTTTTAGACGTGGTTCTCGCTCTGTTTACAACGTCAAATCACAGATGTACACAACGCCTGCAATTCAAGCCGGAACAAGTGCTACTTCAAATTGATTCAGTAGAACTCTTCTCAACCATAAAGCCTATGTCTTTCTTAATCTGTATTAAATTCATACGATTGATAATACACGACAAGTTTTCTTTACAAACCTTTATTTGAAGTAGTTTGTTTTGGTCGTCGTCGTCGTCGTCGTCGTCGTCGTCGTCGCGTTGCCGTCCTACACGCTTATCTAGTTGATTGAGTGAACAAGACTGGTACTTACAAGAAGTAGTGTGCTTTCGGTCCTCCCATTTTTATTAACTTCTCATTATGATATTTTCAGGCTGAGAAGAAACCAAGGATGCCATTATGCAGCCAATACTTCACCTGCAAATCTTCAGTTCCTCGGCACGTCAATCTAAAGCATAAAGATTCAAGGTATACGGTACTAGTGTGACCTTAATTTTGCCAAATGCAATTTACGAGATTAGAGTCCGTGGCACGTCCTAAAGAGAGCGAGTGCAAGACATACTAGCCACACCTCGCCTCTCTAATAGACGCTTCTCTCTAATAAACGCCCCCACCCGAAATCATTAATAGGAAGTTTAAGCTTCACGTTTGAGTCGAATTTTCTTGGCAAAATTTTCGCTTAACTTCTTCGCTTCATATTTTCTTTCTTATCTCAAAAGAATCGTCAAACATTACAGTTTTAAAATAGTAAGTTCATTTTCCCTTTATTGCATTTAGCGCTTTCTGTTACTGTAAACTGAATGGCACTGGTTGCCCAGGGTCAAGAAAATAATTGAGGGGGGGGGGGTTTTCGAATTTTTCTTTCCTGTATTTTGTCTAAAACGCCAAAAAGGACGGCGCATTATGGCACCCACTGTTCGGTATCCGATTATTTCCCGATGGCTGCCGATCAAAACCGCCTAATATTTGAAATAATATTTTAATATTTTAATATTGGCGGCGATGGTGCTAATGGTGCATGTTTGGTTTTATAACAAAGTGTTTCCACACCTCACTATTCATAGATTTTAAAACAATTATCGGGCTGATCTATGATAGGGACGGATGAGCGGGGTGACCCGCCTTGGACGAACGTAGAGACAGATCGAATCATAGAGACGTCCGTATTGCATAGATGCGTATTCAAACCTCGGCTTGTTTCAACTTTAACCTTTCTCAGACCTTTTATTGCGCGTTTTACGGGTTATATTGCAGTATAGAGATCACCCATGCATGCATGCATTGAGAACAAAGTACCGCACTATAATGTCCAAATAAGCCTTGATGCGGAATCGCGAGTTTGTTCCGATGATTTTAGGAGCATAAACGTTATATAATAAGATTATAAGATGCCGCCTAGTATAAAATAAAACATTGTTGCAAAGTTTGTAGCAGAATTAGTGTCGTTGTTCAATGAAATGTTGTTCAAAATGTTGTAAATGAACTGGCATTTTTCTGGGGTTTTTTGTTGCAACACTTTACGGAATTAAAGCTACATGCTTACCGATATGCGCAGGACAATTGAGTTTGTGCGATCAATTTCGGAACCTTGATATGCCACTTTGGCCCTAATCTGGTCAAGACTTTCTTCTTTTTTAATTTCCTCTTCTTTCATACTCGCATATCTCTCTTTAATTCTTGTATTTCTTTTTCTTAATTCGCTAATGAGTAATGGCGAACACATTCATGTGTTCTCTCGAGAAGAAGTTAGCCAAAAAATAAAATTTATAAACTAATTTAAACTATACAAACTAAATTAAACTGTACAAACTAAATAAAACGTATATTTTTGTATCGATATTTTCATATATATATATACAAGAAATTATTGAATTGGTGCCTCCACCAAATATGTAAATATGTCCCTACAAATATATAAATATGTCCCTTACAAATATATAAAAATGTCACATTAATACCGTTTACCTTTGATCCTTATGCATCGCATTCATGTGCCTGGGAAGCGAAGATCTTGATAGGTAAATCTTATCACATAAATTGCATGGGTAAACCCGCGTTTCTTCGTGCGTTTTGTCGTATAAGCAGTTGTATTTTTTCACTCCCTCCACAAATTTTGCACGATATATCAAACTCGAGCGCGATTTTGCGGTCTGTTGCTCGTGCTCTCCTCGCTACTGCCACAGAGTAGATATATACAGAGGTTTCACTTCAGGCAAAATGCGTAACCGGCCGCTATTCTGTCTGATGATGACTTTAAAATAGAGTGGAAAATTTACAGTCTCTCAAACTCGTCTTGTTTTATTCATATTTTGAATTTCAAAATGACATTATTCTCCGGAATTTGTTTTTTTTCTTTATTTTCTTAAATTATCGGCCGGCCGCCATGTTCCTAGCCAGTGCGGTAACGAGAGGCATTCACCCCCCCGAACAAGATGGCGGCCGATATTTTCGGAAAATAACCGGCATAAGAGACCCTTGTTACTTTCTTTATAACGGTTTACCTTGACTGAAGTTGTGATTAACAACATTAAATAGTTAACTCGAATTTTTGCGGTATTTTTACGTCTAAAAATGCCCGCCATTTTGAATGTTTTCGGGGGGGGGGTGAGCCTCTCCTTTGCGCACTGGCTAAGCATCGGTTACGCTCAAAACATTAGGATTTGATACACAGTGAGGCCTCTTTATAGTGTCTACTCTGTGCTACTGTAGTCTTGTTGCTCGTGCTCTTCCTTTTCTCCTTGCACAAGCAGCTCCAAGCAGCCCTTGGACAAGCCGTTTCCGCAACTAACCAGTCTTCCCGATCTCCCGATGGGAGATGGGCAATGCCTAGTAAATAAAAAATACATTGTTTAGCTCGTGTTACACAAAGCAATATATACATAAGTATAGTACACATATGTAAGTATAATTATTAAAAGTATACAATAGAAAATTTTACAATGAAATGTTGAACGAAATGTCGAATGGAAATGTCGAATATAATGCACTCATTTGGTGTTTCTCTTTAGTTGCTGGTTATGTTGCCCAATTACCTTCGCCTCGTTCGCATCTCATTTATCTCACTTTGTCCACTTTGGTCAAGCCTCATTTCGTCTCTCCTGCTTCTTAATTCTTCTCTCATCTCTCTGACGGTGCGCTGATAAGTATTCAACCTTCTCACTATAGATCGTCCATTTCTTTTTTGTATAAGATGTTGAGAAAAATGTGTTCCAAAATGTGCTGGAAAATTTGTTGCAAAATTTGTCAGTTGTCACAGAATTTGTTGCAAAATCCATCGCAAAATTTGTCGTTCGTCAATGAAATGTTGTTCAGTACTCGGGCATTTTCCTGTTTCTTTTGTTGCATGCCTTTACGGAATTAAAGCTATATGCTTACCGACATGCGCAGGACAATTGAGTTCGTGCTATCAATTTCTGAGCCTTAAAACGCAACTTTGGCCCTAAGCTGACCAAGAGACTCTTATTTCTTCACATCCTCTTCTTTCATAGCACGCAGCTCTCTCTTTAATCCTGCGATTTCATTCTGTATAGCACGCACGCGTGACTTCTTAGGTTTTTGTATAGACTACCTGCTGCCCGCACGTTTCGCAGAAGATGTTTCGAAACAAGCAGTCTTGTTGCTCGTGCTCTCCCTTGTCTCCTTGCACGAGCAATTTCCAAGCAGCCTTTGGACAAGTTGCCGCAACTGACCAGTCTTCCCGACCTCCCGATGGGAGATAGGCGATGCCTAGTAAATAAAAAATACATTGTTTAGCTCGTAGATATAGTACACATCATATATGTATAAATATTATTAAAAGTACAAAAAATGTTGATGCAGTTTGCTGTTGTTGTGTAAGGTGGTTACACTGCCTTTTACCAGCACCTCTTTTGAGTGGCATGTATTTATAAGCCGCTCATGAAAGGGGAGATGCATAGATGTATACATTCTGCAAGGCGATATAAGTGACAAAAAAAACGATATCAGTGACATTTGTTTTTATGTCACCCTGTTATCGCCCTGATAAAGACACAAATAAATAAAATTATACAAATAAAATTATACAAATAAATAAAACAAATAAATAAAATATATTTACACACAGATAAGGTGTGATGTGATCCATGCAACCCATGTAACTAAATTAAACGTATATTTTTTTATCGATATTTTCATTACTATTATACATACTAAACTAAATAAAACGTATTTTTTTGCATCGATATTTTCTAAAAACTAATTAAAATAAATTAAAAAAAATTAAACTAAATCGCCGTGAACGTAAGAATATTTTGTTGATAGTTTGGTAGTAGCGCCGGTGATGCGACGTCTGTTTGCGTGTCGACGCTTCTGCCGTTTGTTTACATATTGTCGTGGTGGCATGTGGCATGGTGGCATGACTCTCGGCATGTGCACTGGCCTCGGCATCTGCGTGAAATAAATGGATATCAAGCCAACCAAGGTTCTTGAAGTATGGCGGTGTGTATCTCGTAGACGGTTTGCCGTCCATTTTTCGTTTTACGTAACGACAATACGACGACCGGAGATTACGAAATTTTTCTTTGGCCTCCTTCGATGAGATAGAAAACTCAACCGCGATTTCACTCCAGGCGTTATTTCTAGTATCATTATTTTTGTAATCATCGTGTTTTTTGTCATACAAGCAATTGTATTTTTGCACCTGGTCCACAAATTTTGAATTCCAAGACATATTGACAATTCACAGGCGTATTAGTACTAATCGCCCGAAAGCTAAAATATATATATAAGCCTGTGAGGTGGACGTCTGCGAAAGCAGTGCTTTTTCAATTTTTTATTGGTTAGTTTATCGATCGGTATTACAATTGACGCCACTTTGGCCCTAATATGCTCAAGACCTTCTTTTTTTAATTTCCTCTCTTTAATATCTCGCATATCTCTCTTTAATTCTTGTATTTCTTTTTCTTCATTCACTAATGAGTAATGGCTAACACATTCATTCATGTAGTTAGCCAAAAACTAAAATTTATAAACTAATTTAAACTATATATACAAACTAAATTAAACTGTACAAACTAAATAAAACGTATTTTTTGTATCGATATTTTCATAATATAAAACTAATTTAAACTATATACAAACTAAATTGCCGTGAACCGGTGAACGTGAGAATATTGTCTTCAAAGTTTGGGAGTTTATTTCTGCTATCTGCATTATTGTAGTTATCGTACGTTTTGACACTCTGAGTGAACCATCTCTCTGGGACATGGTTCAAATCCCACCATGGTCGCACTCCGAATAGAGTAGCGTCGTCTAATATGCATTCCCATGATGTAATCAGTCCTGATCAGTGATCCTATTAAATGTACGCGTACTTTTCATATTTAGAAGTAACATGAGAACATGCGTATAAACAATACTATTCTTTCCTCCCCCACAATAGAACGCCTGCCACGCAGACTAATCCGAAACTGGTAATAGAAAGGTCTGAGAAAGGTTAAAGTTGAAACAAGCTGAGGCTTGATCATGAATCCGCATCTATGCAATACGGACGTCTCTATGATTCGATTTGTCTTCAAGTTCGTTCAGACGGGGGTCATCTGTCTCTAGCATACATCGGCCCAATAGTTGTTTTAAAATCTCTGAATAATAAGAGCTTCATGGAGATACCGTGTTATAAAACAAAACATGGACCCATTTAATAAAGAAAACCGAAAACGCGACGCAGTTTTCGCGAGAATGACGCGCGAGGGTTTACACGCAAAAAATCAAAACTCGACCAAAAATTGCACGAGAGCAAAAGTTAAACAAAAAGGGCATGATATAAAGATAACAATTAAAAGGACAGTCGGCGATGCAAAAACATTTAGTATCACGAGAATTTTAAAACCTGAGAGAAAACTAGATTCATTAAGTCGGAACTATAGTATAACTAATACGCCGAAGATGAATTGGGTTTAAGTGGAGTCAGCAGATGTTCATTTAGAGCTTTTTGTGTGCTTCAATGGCAGACACTCTACAATGTATAAAGCTACGAATACGTACTGTGAACTCGTCAATTAGACCTGGGCAACCAGTGGCATTCTGTTTACAGTAACAGAAAGGGCACAAATTGTATGATGTCAGCGAAGTGACTGTACCAAATATGCCGGTGTATACTACCGTAAGTTGCTTTAAATGACTTCAGGACGGGGCGTTTATTATAGAGAGAAGCGTTTATTAGAGAGGCGAGGTGTGGCTAGTATGTCTTGCGCTCGCTCTCTTTAGGACGTGCAGCGGACTCTAACCTCGTAAAATTGCATTTGGCAAAATTAATGTCACATTAGTACCGTTTACCTTTGATCCTTGTGCATCGCATTCATGTGCCTGGGAAGCGAAGATCTTGATCGGTAAATCTTATTACATAAGGAACAGGGGTAAACCCGCTTTTCTTCAGCCTGAAAATGTCATAATGATAAGTTAATACATTGAAGACCGAAAGATGCCTCCACACCAGAATTAAAGAAAACTCCGATCCTGACGAAATTTACAAGCTCACTACTTCTTGTGAACACTTCAAACACTCGCATTTCCTACTCAATCTACTGAGGATCATCGCTACCGACAGAAATAATAATATAATTTATTAATATAGACATTGGCCTCTATTAACAATAAAGACGTTTTACATATAAGACCACGTGAGGCTATATAGTAAAATTGGCTATTGTATCATATTGTATATGTAGTACAAACGAGTGTGTGAAAATTTGAAGGTTATGAAGTTGATAAAATAAAGTATTTTCTATTTTTCTACGTTTAATTAGTGAGTTACTTTTCTCCAAACTAATAAAACAAAACGGAGTAACCCATGTATACACCCTATATGACTCTAGTTTGAATCAGGCTTGGCTATTGTAGTCCCCAGTATATATGGGCACCTCGAACCATCCAAAACATTCAAATCCTAGAACGAGTTCAACGTCGCGCTTTCAAACTGATGTTCCGTACTCTGAGAGACTCCCTAAACTTAATATTCTTCCTATTACCTATTGGCATGAATACCAGGTAGGTAGGTATAGGTAGATAGATATTTAATAAAACCTACATGGCAGCCTAAAAGGCTGAATTGCCGAGATTTTACAATTACAAAAACTATGGTTTTAAGAGAAAAACATGCACTACTATTTACAATATGTATATACGAAGATTAACATGCTGAACAGGTACCGGCTTAACAGTTCGACATCGATGGAATGAAAGTGTTTTGAAAACGTTTGCATGAATCATTGGGAGCCGAGTGTAACTACGCTTGTGTCTTAAATTGTACTTTGGTTCGTTCTTAGGATGTAAATTTATGAGTATTATCTAATCTAACCAAGTTCAATAGTCTTTTACACAGTTCTTGTCCGGTCGGTCGTATAAAGAGGCCAGACCTGATAGTTAGTCAATCTTTGCATGGTTATATTCTTCTCCTGCATGGGAATATGATTGCCAATGATCGTTTTTGGACTCGTTCGAGTTCATTCTCTAAATATTTTGGTAGTGAATGGTGGAAGACTTCGGCTCCGTACTCGAGTGTTGTTCTTATGCAGGTGGTGGCTTATGCTGGTCTTATGTCTTCATTCAAACGGTGCCTATATTTGACTACTACGCAAGATTAACTTCAAATATTTATGACCCGGAATTGCCTCAAACCTACAAGACTGTATTGTATGTGTTAAATGTTATCAAGCTCGTCCCTTGGACTCGCTCTGTAAAAACGTTGTGCTGCCAGTGTTCGTATATTTAACAGTTATTCTACGAACTCGAGTCGTATATGACGAGAGCGAGTAGAATAACTGTTTTATTATATACACAAACTCCTGGATATGAACAGAACATTTTGGCGTCCTTTTTTCAAGTAAAACTTGAATTTCCTCTTCATTTAATTGTCCAAATCTGCCAGCCATTTTTCTACTTTTCTCTACTAGCAGGATATGTGCTAATATCCTGCTAGTAGAGAACCAATCAAATTGCAGAATACCTCGTATCCAGAGCTTGTGTATATAATATATTGTAATGGTCTTGCTACTTGTTGACATTTTTGGTTGTCATGTACTATCTTATGTTTAGCTCGTTGTTTGTATTTTTATCTTTGAACCCATTATTGGAACCTCGGCTCTGTGGGCACGCCCTACCCTTCTGGGTAGAATGTAATAAATAAAACCCGACCGGGTAATTGACCCGTATTTAATCACCTGTCTTTTTCTCCGGCAATAAGCGATTTAACCAATGAAAATGCAGTAAAATATTAGCCAATTATATTCTCGGACGTGAACTGAAGAGATCCTTGTTGTTTTTGTATCCGGTTGCTTTGTCTAATATAGATTTATAGAAGTTCCATGTTTATGGACATATTTTACTTCATTTTAACACCGTTTATGTCTAAATTTTCAACTCGTTGGACACATCGAAGATGAGAATTGGTCCGAAGACGTATTTTGTGTTTGGTCTGCTTTTATTTATTGGGATTTTGAGCTATTTTGCGTCCTCGACAGACGATAAGGTCAGTACCCAAATTCGAATCGCTGCTGCATTGAAGTTCTAATTATTTTATAATATGTAACACCTAGCCTATTTAAAAGGCGATTTAATAGTAATTTTGTAGGAGAATTTGACTAGTGCTTTATATACTATTTATCTCTTTCTAGAAGCATTCTTTAAGCGTACCGAATGCCTATTTATTTGTCTCAACGATAGATGGAAGCATGCATGCAGTTAGAAAAAAGACAGGTCTAGTGAAATGGTCTTTTAAAGAAGGTAAATTTAACCTACATAAAAGTGATAAATATATTCATTTATCCTTACGCTTTCATAGCTTCTATCGAAAACTGTTTATTTCCACGGTCAATACAAGTTCTTGTTAAAGTTTTTTAATAAATAGTGTTGTATATAAAGTAGAATTTGTAATTATTTGAATCCATGCTTGTGCTCTATTATTGATATAAAACAGAATACAACCACTTGTAATGGCTGGCTGGTTAAACCTTTGTCCTATTCCTTTGCTAAAAACACGAACTCAAGCTAAACTTAGAGCGATTTTAGTTCAAATTTAAGCGAATGTAGTCTTTTGTTCGTTCACGTGCGCTTTACAACAGTGTTTTGTTGTTTAACTAGCTTTATTTTTGTTTATATTAAACTCACAGACAGCTATCGGTTTTATAAAATCGCAGCCTTTAATTATGCATGGTTGCTTTACGCAAAGATCACAACAGATTTTACTCGAAATTGCTTTGATTGTGAAAAATAACAATATTATTTGCTTTTGCGGCTCTTCTCGAGTAGTTTGTACTAAAATTTTACAAGGGAATAGCCCGTTATAATTGTTGTTTATTGTAAGATTCCAGCTGCTCTTTTGTAAATAATGAAGCTAATTTTGGAAATTCCCAGCTTAAATTTTAGCCGTCTACAGGCGAAAATGTTATTACGTAACAATTACTTCTAAATTGGCTAGCAATTTATCGCGCCTTGCAATAGAACTTACATTTTATTGAAAAATTATAATTAATTGTAATTCTAAATACAAAAATCGTAATTATATATCTCTATATTGCTAATTATTTACATAGGAAACAATTTGAATACGAGTTGTCAAGTGCCAGGCTGATGCAATAGGCTTGCCAGTATACATATATATTAGGACGTCTATTTTTTATCCAGAAAACAATGCGAAATTTGTTGTCTCGAGCAAGATTATAAAGGGTCTTTTCCACTCGTCGCAAAAACCAACAAACAAGCTCGCTGCGAGTTCTTTCATGTAATTAAAATAAACTGTCGAGCATTGTGATTGGATGAAAGTGCGAGCTTGCGAGTTGGTATTTGCGACGAGTGGAAAAGAGCCATAACTCGCATCTTCAAATCTCTAGGCCACTGCTCTACCCATTGAGCCATTAGAATCAAGGTTTTGCCATTAACCCAATAACTGGCAGTGCACCCAGATGTGCCTACTTTAGTATTTTACTCTGTCTAACGCCAGACGGTTTTACTCGTCAGTTAATGGGTTAAAATGCATTAATCAATTCCAGTCCCTGTTTGTTGGATAACTTGATGGGTAGCGATGGGTAGCCTGAAGATTTGTGCTGTTTGAATCTTATTTGAGGCAATATATTGTTTGTTGTTTTCTGAGAATGTGAAATTTTCATTTGTGTCTGTCCCAAGCATAAACTTCTTCTATGGGGACGGATCTATTATTAGAATACTGTATTTGTCCTTCAATTCTCTTTCAAATGTAATATGTAAAACAGTACAAAATTGCAGTCACCACCCAATCTACCTCAAGATATATAATTGTGTACCTTTGAAGAACTAGTCTAATTGTATTATAATAATATATTATATTATCTGTAAGTCATTCCAGAAAACATCCATACTTTCCCCCCATTGAAGTAAACCCCTCTCCCTCTTTAATAGGATGTGCTAGTGCATTGTACTTGGCCCAATATCTTCCTATATGCCCAGTGGCGTGCTGGCTTGTATTCGCCAGGGGAGGCCAGCTGCAAATTTGGCGCCCCCTTGTAATAGGGGGATCCGGGGGCATGCCCCCCCGGGAAAATTTTGAAATTTAGATTCCCTGAAATGCCACTTCTTGCGTTTTGGGAGGCGATTTGACGGAATTCTGAGAATTACAAACATCGTAAAAACAGTAAAAATGCGCAAGAAACAACACATTCAAGAGTTTGAATAAATATATAATTCATAGAAGGACTTAGTTTTTTTCTTAAACAAAGAAAAATAGACGGCGAACATTCATGAAGTAGACGGCGAACTTGCCAGTGATCTTAGGCCAAATCACTTCACATTTCTCAATTAACAATTTACATCCTTTGAGATATTACAGACTGACAGCAATGCTTGTAGTTGTAGGTATGCTTTTGTGCAATTTCGGCGCCCCATTTATGTTTTGGCGCCCCCTAAAAAATCTTCGCTGGGGGGGCCATGGCCACCGGCCCCCCCTGCCAGCACGCCACTGTATATATTTGCATACAATTATATCATTTTCATCCAAACAAAAAAGTAATTTTTTTTAATATTTATCCTGTGTAGATCCTGTGTTACACTCGACATTTCCTATAAGACCAGGGTAAGCAGGGACATTCCAGTAAATTAAATTTATCAAATTGTACATGTAAATTGTCTGGTATGAGCATAGATAAAATAGAAAAAGGTGCATATAGATTTAGTTGTATTGCAGATCTGGCTTTTAGCCAGGATGCCAAAATTGGTCGCCCAAAAATACTGTGGGTGTGGCCACCAAAGGCACCAATTTTTGTGGCGGTTATAAAAAAGACATGAAACTTGAATGCTCATAATGTAGTGTGTTTTGACAAAAAGCATCAAAGTGTGTGCAATAGCTAAAGCAAACAGCAGTTAACAACTCTGGAAATATTCAAGAAATATAAGAAAGAATATACGTTGCCAATTAAAGAAATTGTTTCTTAGGCCGTCCATGACTGTCTATTAAAAAGCAGCTGTCTAAGTTCAAAAGTGGCCGTCCATAGGATGGTTGGCTAAACGCCTGTTGCAGATAAATGGGTTAAATCAGGGCTCTGCTTCATTTCACCATTGGCTGTGGAATAACTTGCACACCCAAGCAGAATGAGATACTTTACATATAATGTAAAATATGTGAACACATTGTCTCGACACCATACACTAAGTAAACTAACATGCTGAGTTATTTCTTACATACGCAATAACAATGTTTTATAGGTCGGTGTTCCTTCCTGATCCTCATGACGGAAGTCTGTATGCCTTTGGTGCTGTGCCTGAGGGACTTAAGGTAATGTATATCCTGGTTTACATTTGGTTATGATGGTTGCAATCAATTGTAATGACTGCAGATGCGGACCTGCCAACTTTACCAAGTGCTAAACCTGGAGATTTTAAAACATAAGGACTAAAAAACCTGGAGATTGACAGCCAAATCTGGAGATTTCTGCATTGATGCTTTTCTGCATTTGCTGAAAATGACAACTTTAATGTAGTTAATAGTAATCAATACACCTTTATATGGACAAAATAGTTCAGCTCAAGTAAATAGGTCAAAATTGAGAAGAAATATACTTTGTCTTTGATCAACTGTTGATGTTTTTATTTTTCATTATTGTTCTTATTCTATTAGTATTTCTAAAACTATCTGTTTACCGTGAGAAATGGCCGTCCAACTGGGTGACCGTGAGAAGTTACCTGATACTGTGAGTCTCACAGTCAAACCGTGAGAGTTGGCAGGTCTGCAGATGTAGTAGAGTAACAATTTATAATTCTCTGCAATCAGTATTCTCTGCCATATTTATGCAGTCACTTTTTAATCATATCTGGCCACTACTAGATTGTTATAATCCTAACATTGTTTTAATTTTTGCTTTAGAAATTACCATTCACAATTCCTGAGTTAGTTCAAGCATCACCATGTAGAAGTGCTGATGGAATGATGTATATAGGTGTGTCATTGTTCCTGAAAATAAATAAAATTGTATTAGATGATGCTACAAAGTTTGAGTGATTCCAAAAATTGCTTGACCATTGTAGGAATCAAACCTGCAACCTTTGGATTTTGCAACTGAACATATTTAGACTGATATCAGAGAAACTGGACTATTAAATTTCCAAAATATCGACTACTCTGATTGACTTGACCTCCTACTGTAGGTCAGTTGGCAGAGCATTATACTAGTGAAAATGAAAGGTCACACACTGGTTCGATTCCCAGGGCTGTTAAGCGAATTTTCAGCTTGCCCGGTGTGGAGCTACTCAGAATAGCGTCATCTACAGTAACATAATTTTCCTGAGTTCTAACACAATTATTAGACTTAGGTTACAAGTTCTTTTTGTGTGTGCATATACCTTCCCTTTTACCCAATCCTTATTTACTTTCCTGTTTATAATAAAGAATGCCAGCTTTCTGTATGCATGTTGATTCTATGAAACATGTTTGTGTAATCTTAGGTCGTAAATCTGATGTTTGGTATGCCATTGACCCAGAAACTGGACAAAAATTACAGACCCTATCCATCGATGGCTCACAAACGGTGTGTCCCAGTATGACCAGTGGCAAAGCACCTATATTTCTGGGCAGAACAGGTTTGTTGCAGAACTCCTAGTTGGCAAGATCTATTAGTGCATCAGTACTTTTCACCTCTGTGACTGGCTGTTTGTCATTTCTGCAATATGCAGCATACTTTCAGCAGAGTCGTATGTGAGGTTAGAGATCGCATGTCAAAAACGTGACGTAATCAGAGAGAAAACTTAAACATCCTCAAAAATTTTGCAAGTTCAATGCTTGCTTGCAAATGGTAGTATATACATTAGTGATACCAGATATCTCATCGGTTCACGAGAACATTCTATTTCATCAGCAAATGAAAGTGCGCTTTTTCACAGGTTTACTACATCCGGCTTGTTTTTTGACTGCAATGAGAGCGCCAGAATAGAAAGTTTAGGTAAATATCATGCTGTGCATGTTTGTTGTCAATGATCCGATTATTGTTAAGAATAATCGATTGCCAAAAAATAATCGATATATCGATTAATTGATTTATCAGGAGCAGCTCTAAGTTGAATGCTTCCAAACACTGTGTTGCTTCCAAACACTGTAGATTTTCTCTCCGTACCATACTCTGGTTTCCTCCTGTAGGAACACACTGGACCAATAAGGAATGCCTTTACTTAAGAGAGAAGCACTAATGAAACAGTACTGGGTTGTATAATTTTTTATGTTCTGATTTTTAGAATACACCGTAACTATGTTTGATGCTAAAACAAGAGAGAAAAGGTATACATTTACAGTGACCACACAAAGTGAACTTTATTACCATTCAAAGTGTCTCAATTACAATAACAATTACATTTAGGTGGAACACCACATATCTGGACTATTCCTCAGTCATCGATAATGACATTGAGTATGGTATGTACGGCTCCACTACAAATTATTTTAACCCATTAAGCCGCAATGCGCCCACTTTGTCCATTTACTCTGTCTAATTGCACCCGACAATTTTATTCATCAAGGGGGAAGTGTTGGACATCAATGGATTAATAGAGAGGATAAAATTATAATAGTATTAATCTTTATTAACCCAATAACTGGCAGTAATAACCCTACCACTTACGAGTAAAAGCATCTGGCATTAGACAGAATAAAACACTAAACCTAGGGCACATCTAGCTGCATTGGGAGCTAATGGGTTAACAAGAGACACTGGCAGATAGTTTTGTTAACCCATTAACTGGCAGTACCCTACCAATGACGAGTAAAATCTGTGCGCATTGCCAGCTATTAATGGGTTGATCTTTATCAATTTTCAATCATTTAGATATGTTCCACTTTGCATCCAGTTCAGATGGTATGGTTGTTTCAATGGAGCTAGATTCAGGTAAACCATGAATAAATCTATCAAATATGACACATATGCATTTATATTAATTTAGCTTGCCCACATATTCTGAATCTTTTGTTGCTGAAAGTCTTAGTTTTTAAAACTTTCTAGCTTAATAATTTAATAATAGCCTATCAAGGCTTACATGGATGTAAAAGCATTGTTACTTCTTTGTTGCTCTAGCTGTTGATTAGCAACCCTACTACAGGTACTACAAGAGACTGTACTATTTATAACAATTTGTATTGATGTTCAATTATCCAGGCAAAATTCACTGGGAGAAGAAGTTCAATTCGCCAGTAGTTGGTATATATGAGTGGGATGGGGATAGTCTGCTGAAAGTACCTGTCACACATATAGCTAAAGAAACATTAAGAAAGTTGACGGACAATATGACCATTACTGATAACACTGGCACAAAGTTCATTGACTCTGGGGAACTGTATTTTGAGTAAGTAACCATTACGATTCAAGACAGACCATTCCAGACACATGATGTATGAAATTATCAATCAAAAAGCGCGCTGATGGTTTTTTACCAACAACATGGAAATTTGTGTGTAAAAGTAAATATTAAGTTAAAGTCAAGGCTTAGTTAAAGTCTGGTAAAAGTAAATATTAAGTTAAAGTCAAGGCTTTTTTAACCATTTTACATAGAAAATACTTTATTTTAACATTCCTTGAAAGTGTAAAATGCAAAGGTGCACATTTTCTATTTTTCTGGTCTGAAAACACGAAACTTGGAAAAATGTGCACGGATAGGCTTAGCACACAAGACAAAGAATGCAGTCTGGAGACCATCCATCTGATTCAAAACAGAACATTTGTGTTATACTGGCAATTGTTTTGGAAACGAATCATATCTGATATTTTCCTGATAGTCTACTCTGTCTGTTTGCTGTGTTTATACACTGACAACTTATCGGATTAATAACTGTGTGGATATGTTTTCTTTGCACAATAACATCCGTCTCTAGTTTAAATCGGGTTACTAGATCTCCATCTTTGCTACACCCCCTGACCAAACCCCCAGGCCCAGGTGGATCCATGTTGTTCCATTCTGAAGCTCTTTAATATATTGCCACTAACGAATATAAGAATAATTCCTAACATATATTTTTCAGTGCTACCCTATATGTTGGTGAACATGAAGGCAAATTGTATGCCTTACCATCTGTGATAGAAGAAGGAACACAACTTATTGAGGTATGCATGATAATTTATGAGGCAGCTCAAGTATACTGAAATCACACAGGTTATGCCCATGATGTATTTCGATTCTATACAATCCAGAAATATGCATGGGCCCTCATTTTTTTTAAGTATATAGTACTAGTGCTATAACTGAGTATTTCTGCATTAATTTTTAGCCAAAAGTTCCTCTCATTGATGGCCCAAGTGAAACAACTCTCAAACCAACACAGTCAATTCAACTGCCTGGCCACGTGTTCAAGATCGTGATTGGCGGAGTGAATTCAAAACTTAAAAACGAGAGACAGAACAAGACACCAGGCAAGATTGGGGAACAATCGGGTACAAAGCGGGATACGCCTAGTACACAAAGTTCCTCAGATGGTGACAAAACTCCTGTCGCTGTTGGTCATCATAAAGTACCCCCTATTGCTACCCCAAGGTTAGTGACATTGAAATCATTTTAAATAGTGTCATTAGTGTGGTCATTGAACTATAATAGACTGGAATGCTAATGCAGGGGGGGGGATTGAAGCCAGCTTAATTTTTTAAGTATTTGCATTTTGCCTAAAGTCTTGAAGTTTTTATATCAAATAGAACTTTTTAATAGCTTCAATTTCATATACAGCCCAATGTTCTGCATTAAGTATTTCGACTCAAAACTCAGAAAAACTAGCTTGGCTTCATCCTATTAATATTGGGGTTGGCGTATTGAGTTAGTGTTCCAGTTTGTATATAGTTCACAACTATTAGTGTCTAAAGGCACTAAAGATACTAGCTGATCAACCTAGTATTAAACTAAGCGGTTTAACAATGATTTTTAGACTATGAAAGCCATTTTAATAGACCATATTACCATTACATTTGAACCAAGAAAGGTTTGAGGGATGAAAATTGCAGAAACACAGATCAGAATATATATGGTGGTAACTTAAATTCGCACCCCAATTTTCGCGACCTGTCCAGAATGTTGAGTCTCGACCTTAAAGGTTACACAAAATTCTTCCAGGGGTAGGGGTTAGGTGCTCATCCTATTTTCTCTATCGTAGGTTCAGGATTACACACTTGGCAGATCCATTTATACCTGACCCAAAGTCAGCTGAGTTCTACGATGATGATGATGATGATGATTTTGATTATGACGATGTTGGTGGTTTGAAAGAGAGTGGTGGAAGAGAGAACATGTCCCAAGAACAAGTTATGGAGATGTTAAAAATGCATGAAAGATTGTTGTATACCATCTTGGCAACCATTGGGATACCTCTTGTTATTATTATTATATTTTATATTGAGGTGGGTTGATTTTCTCTGTCTTTTTGATTGTGTTGGTGGAAATGCTGGTGATGGTGATAATAATGATGACGATGATGATGGTGATGATGATGATGATGATGATGATGATGATGGTGGTGATATTGGTGATGGTGATATTGGTGATGGTGATATTGGTGATGGTGATATTGGTGATGGTGATTAGTGATGATGGTAGTAAAAGTGATGGTGGTACTGGTAGAGCTGGTGATGTAGAAGAGCAGTAGTAGTCTAAACTCAGGACTTTTGCATTTCATATCACATTGCATTATAAGTGACTTAGTACATTTCTTTTCTATATGTCTATAGAAACGCACTACTACAAGTGTTACACCAGTTGATGTGCCTGCAAAGCGTGCTGGCTTTACTGGGAATATACCAGAGCATGGTAACCTTAGCGCAAGTGACGATGATGGTAAGAAAGCCGAATGTCTTTCAAAGTATTTTTGATTTAACTATAGTAATGCCCTGAAAATTTGGACGAAGGTGAATTCGAACTTCTATTTTTTAGGTTCGTCAAGTTTAATCACAGTTGGGAAAATTTCCTACAACCCCAAAGACATCCTTGGTAGGGGATGTGAGGGGACTGCTGTGTACAAGTAAGTATTGATTTCTGGAAATCTCACTTGACTGAATTTGACCTATATAGACCTTAATCAGCTAGCCGTGTTTATGCCTGTTGCCACCCAATTCAAATTTAAATATCTAGTTACTACTGTTCTGATAATGTAAGCGTAGAATGGAACAAAGATAACGAAGCATTTACATTGAAACTGTAACCTTCTTTTATTTTAGGGGGAAATTTGAAAACAGAAGTGTCGCGGTAAAGCGAATCATACCAGAATGTTTCAGCTTCGCCAACAACGAGGTATTGATCGTTTGCAATCGATGGCATCCATTTGATTTTACAGGCACTTGTGTTACATGAATTAAGCTTGATCTTTTTTCTTCCAGGTTGCATTGCTGCGAGAATCTGATGAGCATGCCAATGTTATTCGCTATTTTTGCACAGTAAGTTTCAGGTTATGGTTTAATTGGGGGGCAAAAGTAGCAGATGCGTTTAGCGTACTTTCACTTGCCGCTAAGTTAAGAGGAAACGGTATAATTCAGAATAAATATCAAGATTTTGTTGGCATCTCACTCAATGGAATAATAATTGAAGGGTTTTGTAGATGGAAAATTATTTAGTGTAAATTAGATCTGAATCGAGTGAGATGCCAACAAAATCTTGATATTTACCCACAACTTAACATGGCAGTACCCTAGTACACATATACATGAACTTGTGGTTAGAGCTCGACAACTGGACTCTGTACCTCAGTTGGTTAGAGCGCTGCACCGGAATCGCAGGGCCGCAGGTTCGATTCCTGCCAGGGACCTATAGCTGCATTTTTCGCAGCTGTTCCTGGTTAGGTCTAATAAATGTATATAATTTACACTAAATAATTTTCCATCATCAGTGACTGCTCTGCACTGACCTGATGTGCTTGAAACTCATGTAAGTAGAGATTGGTTGGTTCTCTCCTGTGTAACAATGCTTAACGCGTATTTTACTCACATTATCTAGGAGGAGACACCGCAGTTTCGTTACATTGCGATAGAACTGTGCGCAGCCACTGTTCAAGAATATGTTGAAGATTCTACATTTGACCGTCATGGTCTTGAACCTACCGAACTGTTGGAACAGACAATGATGGGACTTAGTCATCTTCATTCATTAAATATTGGTATGTACTTTAATAGATGAATGTTGGTGACACAGTCGTTAGTGCATGTGCCTTTCACCTCTATGACTTGATTCCTGCGATACACCGTTGTGTAATTATTTCACCTCAGTTCTTCCTGTATAGTAACGCCAGGTCACAATAAAGGTGGCTGTTATGTGTTACTCTACATCTACGGAAGACAGTTTTGAACTGACAGAGCTTTCCTTTATAAGTGAAGTTTGTTTAGTTCAGGTTTGCTCCTGTAGTAAAACTGGAACAATACAATAAGGGATACTTTTACTGGATGTCTAGAGAGAACAGTTTAGAATCAAAGCTATCTAGTCGAACTAAAGTTAGTTTAGGTTTTCTCCTGTAGTAACACTGGACCAATAAGAGATGACAGTATAAATAATGTTAGTTTAGTTTAGGTTTCCTCCTGTAGTAACACTGGACCAATAAGAGATGACTCTTACTGGACCTCTAGGGAGAACAGTTTAGAACTGATAGAGCTATCCAGTATAAATAATGTTAGTTTAGTTTAGGTTTCCTCCTGTAGTAACACTGGATCAATAAGAGATGGCTCTTACTGGACCTCTAGGGAGAACAGTTTAGAACTGATAGATCTATCCAGTATAAATAATGTTAGTTTAGTGTAGGTTTCCTCCTGTAGTAACACTGCACCAATATGTCTCTTACTAACACTGAGCCAGTAAGGCATGTATTATTGCACTCTCAAGACTGGTAGAACTATCCAGCACATAATTTTTCCTGCTCAGGTGCTTACCTATTTCTCTTTTCTACATTTCAGTTCATCGTGATATAAAACCTCACAATATTCTCATCTCAAAACCGAATGCTAAAGGAGAAGTTAAGGCGATGTTATCTGATTTTGGTCTTTGCAAGAGACTAGCTCATGGTCGACATTCAATCACCTCGCAGTCTGGAGCTATTGGTACTGATGGATGGATTGCCCCGGAGATGTTCAAACCAGAGTGTAAAATGGTACGTAGTGGTGTAGACGGTGGTGGTGATGATGGTGATGATGATGGTCATGCTGGTGGTGATGATGATGATGATGGCAGTGATGGTAATGATGACAATGGTAGTGATGAGGGTGAGATGTCATGGTGGTGATTGTGGTGGTGATGATGATGATGATGTAGGATGATGATATTGATGGTGGTGGTGAATAGATTTATTAATGACCATTGAAAACAGGCTGAATTGGTTGCAATTAATATGAGTTTTCTTCTCTAGACACGAGCTGTGGACATATTTTCTGCTGGGTGTATTTTCTACTACATCTTATCAGGAGGTTTACATCCATTTGGTGATCGCTTCAAACAACAAGCTAACATTATCAATGGTGATTTTAATATCGACATGGTCAAAGACTGCGATGGTTGGTCAAACATAATTTTATATTAGTGAGATTCTTGGAAGGGATGGCCCTCGCCTGCTCTGGGGAGAACAGTTTAGAACTGATAGAGCTATCCAGTACAAATAAAGTTAGTTAAGTTTAGGTTTCTTCCTGTAGTAACGCCGAATCAATAAGAGATGACTCTTACTGGACCTCTAGAGAGAACAGTTTAGAACTGATAGAGCTATCCAGTATAAATAAAGTTTACTTAGTCTAGGAAGAACAGTTTAGAACTGATAGAGCTATCCAGTATAAATAAAGTTAGTTTAGTTTAGGTTTCCTCCTGTAGTAACACTGAATCAATAAGGGATAACCCTTACTGTATCTTAAGGGAGGACATTTTAGAACTGATAAAGCTAGTATAAATAGACATTGTTTAGTTTATTTCTTTAGCAATACTAGAAAAATACTAGACGCCTTTGGAGAACAACCAGTGCACAGCAACACACGCATAAACCTTCTAGTGTTAGATATATATTATTCATTTTACAGCTGGAGAATTTACCTCCAAAGAACTTCTTAAACAAATGATCGAGAGCGATACCACTAAAAGGTACATACAAAATACTTCTTTTCTCGTACACATTCTGGTATAAAATGAAAACTCAAAACAGCGAGCAGAAATGTACATGTTGTGGTATTTAGTGTAGTACACGAGGATGATCTATTTTAAAGATTTTCAGAACTGACTGAATAACAAAACGATTTCCTTTCTTTTTCCAGACCGACAGTTCATAACGTTTTAAAACATCCATTCTTCTGGTCTCGAGCAAAACAACTAGCATTTTTACAGGTAATGTAGATCATAGCCAGTAACTACTCAATCATATAGAAGGGTTTTACTATGGTGGTCGACCTGCAGTTATCAGAGTGAGAGAAAATGATGTTAAAATAGAATTAAGAGATGTAATTAATACGAGCAAACACTTGTACTGTTGATCACCATTTACCGCAACGCTTACTGAAACTCGTCAATTTCAGGGGCGGATCCAAGCTCCTTTGATAAAGGGGTGCATATTTTTCATGGGGGGTGCACCCCTCTACCACCAGCGCAAATTGTGTCCAAGATGCCATAGAAAATTTCAGTATGGAATCGTTGATGCTGACTTTTTGTGGGGAGTGCTGACGTTTTCTAGGGGGGGTTGCGCACCCCCTGCACGCCCCCCCCCCACCCCAGTAGATACGCCTATGACCAATTTGAACGTATCTTGCCGTATATGTTTGTCTAAACAATCTAGTTGACTTTATGTCACACGAGTGTTCATATTGGGTTCTGTTGTGAATGTAGGACGTGAGTGACAGGATCGAGAAAGAAGATCCAGAACAGTCATCATTATTGCAAGAATTAGAGAAAGAATCAATCCGAGTGGTACGAGGGGATTGGAATGTACATTTAGGAACAGAATTACGTGGAGGTAAGATAGTTGAATACGGTAATGGCCTTTAAAATACTTTGTCTTCTTTCTTCATCCAGTCATTCGGACAGTACCGCATAGAAGTTATCTAACACTGCGCCGGTTATTTTATTCCTATTAGCAGAGGTTCGGTTGTAGTGAGGTCGAAGTTTAGTTGTGGTTCGACCCAAGAATCTACCGGAGATTATCTACGCTTTGTGTTAGGTCATTTCTGCGCGGTGTTGTTCGTTTCAGAAAGCAATTTTCTGCGGCTATGAAAGGAATTAACTTTCTGTGTGGTTTAGATCTTCGACGATTTCGCAGCTATCGAGGGGCACTTGTGCGAGATTTACTGCGAGCTATTCGTAACAAGGTATGTATCTATTTGGTTGGCAAGATTATTTTGATAACTCGATATAGGATTGAACGATGATTTCAGCTCACGTACATGACTGACTCTAATCTACCTTTATAGAAACACCATTATCGTGAACTGCCGGAAGATGTTCGGCGATCACTCGGTAGTGTTCCGGACGGTTACGTCAAATATTTCACGTCGCGTTTTCCACGCTTAATTATGCACACGTATAACGTGTTAAAACCATACAAACACGAACCTGTGTTTAACACGTACTACGACCTCCGGCCTGACACGAACGATAATGTCAAAAAAGCCGCGGAGAAAGTCTCGTAAACTGCCTTTTGGTAACTTTGGAGAACTGAAATGTCTGAATGGCTTTTGTTTGGTGGTAGTGAATTTGGAAAGGACAGAAGGATTGGGAGATGAATTGAGAATGGTTTTAATATGGTTATTTAAGATGGAAGAGTTTTAAGATGGATATTTAATGTGGAAAGCGACTATTTATCAAATATGGGGACAAGAAATGACGTTGAATTCAGGCGACGACGTCGAATGTCGGATTCCTAACTTCTCGAGGAAAATTATTTAGTCCGCGTCAGCTAGTGGCACGCATTATACGCGAGACTGGACGATCAATGCTGCGAACTGCAACCTAACCTGCTTGGCAGATGGTCTACCGGCGAGGCGGAACAGACTGTCTGCAATGCAGGCTAGATGCAACCCGACGCATCTTACCCAAGGCCAGAAGAAAAATATGTAACATATATGCAGAACTGAAGAACTTTGCATTTAGGTAGATCGTACGTAAATAGTTTTTAATGCACCACACGCAATAAACAATAATGAAATAAAAGGAACAGTGAATGAAATTCACCCAGGCACAAGAGGTTACGTCACGACACGATGGGTAACACTAGGTTTATAAATGTATATTTTGCACACAAAATGCGACTCGACATTTTGACTGTTCTAAATAAGGATTTTTATCATTGTGCCTATGTAAATAGTATCTCAAACTCGTCAACAATATATACAACTTTAAAAATGCTAATTTACGCATTCACTGTTTCGCAAACAAGCTTTTTGTCGCTGTTGCGCAGAGTCTATATTCTATTTCCAGTGGCCTATACGCAGGGTCCTTTTTATATTTCTCTTATATGAAGTTCCTGGACGAGTCCGAATTTACTAGTAAATATTGAAACAAAATGGCTTCCTCTCCAAGCACGTCTGCGCGAATCGACGAGTTAGAGGTAAGATTTCGCTGTTATTTCTTTCAAAGTTTACTTCATTTGGTATAAAATATTGTTGAACGTGTCCTTGAGTTGATGTTTTGATAAAGTCTGGTGTTATAAAATTATAGTAAAGCAGTTAACTTTTAGAATATTATACCACGTGTATTTGGTTAATATTTAAATGCCCGGTTAGGTATAAATAGGCGAATAACACATTTTGTCGAATTTATAATACGAACTAGTTGTCTTCTATATATACTCGCATTTTTGACAACAGAATTTTCCCAAATTATTTTGAAAAGTACACAACAGTACAAAACTATGTATTAAAATAGAATCAAGTGTATAATTAACCCCCCCCCCCCTCCCCTTCCCCGTGCAAATATTAGAGAACTTGAGCATGTAGGACGGCAACACGACAATGACGGCCAAAACAAACTCCTTCAAATAGATGATAGTAAAGGCAGTTTGTCGTGTATTATCAATTGTATGAATTTAATACATTTTGAGAAGTTGAAGACATGGGCGTTATGGTTGAGAAGAGTTCTACTGAACAAATTTGAAGTAGCACTTGTTGCTGCTTGAATTGCAGGCATGAAAATCTGTGATTTGCAGATGACCACGTCAAACTCCTGTGGGACTCTAATTATTCATTTCTTTTCATCGACTCGTTGTATTAATAGCTGTCGTTGTGTTGCTGTCCTACATGCTTAAGTTCTACATGCTAAGGGCAGCTGAGCATGCTAAGGACATGCTGAGCTAGCTCAGTTTGTCAGTATGAAGATTTATCAATATCACGATGTCTGAATGACCTCTAACTACATGTAAAAATACACAAGTTGTAACAACCCTACAGCAGACTTGTGCCAAATGAATGCTGTTTCAACAACTTGTTATCAGAATGTGTTCGTACTGCTTGTTCCCAGCTTGTTGACAAGTTATCAATGGCTTGATGACAACTTGCTACAAGGTTGTTAACTCAACAGACTTATTACAAGTTGCTCCAACAACTTGTTATCATCCTGCAATTCGACAACTTGTTGACAAGTTGTGAGTGACAACCTTGTAGCAACTTGATAAAATGACAAAATTGTGTCTGTTGTGTGTAGCTCACCCTTTCAAGTACTAAAAGTTGACCTAGAACAATCGGGAATTGTAAATTATATTTGTGACAAAATGTCAATTGATGTAGAACCTTGAAGATGTTGAAGATGAAAGTATAACAGAAAGATTAATTGGTCTCACCGAAATGTTTCCAGAGAGTTTTAGAAATTTTGTTTCTGCAACAACGGATCTCACTATCAAGGGAACAAAGAGATTGTACAGTTTTGGTGGGAGTACTTTGTGGATCGTTAGTACGTCGTTTATAGTATTAGCATTGCCGCTCATATTTGAAGTGGAACGGGCACAAGCAGAAGAGGCGGAGAAACAACAGCAAAGACAGGTAGGCTAAAGTGCCATAATTGGGTTTCACTAAGCACTACCCTGTAGAAGATGGTGGATGTAGTTCAATTTGCTTTCTCGTGTGTCAACATTTTTTAAATTGACCACCATCTGCTGTCTTGTAAGACTTATTTAAAAAATGGTTCCAGTGTAGGTAGCATCTACACACAATATTCCTAGGATCTTTAGAATCAAACTACCTGGAAAATTCAACAAGATCTTTGATATTTTGAGTGAAGTCCCTTTGTCTGTAAGTTAGTAAACTTCCTAACTTCCAGAAGAAAGGCTTCCACTAACTTCTACATGAAGGGCATTTGCTTGAAATGTTGAAGTTCTTGTTGAAATTTTCAGGTACGTTAGTTTGATCCTAAAGACATTTAGTATATTGTGTAAGACTTATTGGTGGGATTCACCACGTGTTCCAGGGCAGCAGATGGTGGTCAACTTCGGAAATGTTGGGCTTACAGGAGCAGGAAAATTATACTACATCTCTCAATTCTATCTATTTGTCTTCAAATACAAGACTACTATGTATAATGAAATGTATTCATACGTTATTATTCTCTGTCTAACAGCAGACAATTTTACTCATTACATGTAAAATCTTGGGCGTTAATGGGTTAACTGGACTTTCCATGTCTCTCGTTAACCCATTTACAGGAAATGTGCCCTATATTGGGGGTTCCTTGTACCTCCTCAGAAAATGCATTCATGTAACGTTTTTCATGTGTCTTGAATAATTAGCTAAATGAAAAGTGAATTTCACCTGTCCTGAACATAATATTGAAGCGTTAAAATCACAAATCACTGATTAAATTATGCTTCAAACAAAGTATAAGTTGTTCCTTTACATTATTCTAATTTGTGTAACACCAGTCACGTTTACAAGTCAAAGTGGGACTCTTCACTGAATCATTAAAGGCCGAGTTTATAAATGTGTTGTCTCGATGGCTAAAAAGAATTCAATTTTTTTGCTAGATTCTTCTTGGTCCAGGAGCCGCGACTAATCCAGGACTTGGAACAGCGGGAATGCCACTAAGATAATAAAAAGTCTACGAAAACATTGAACATGGTAAACTCTATGGATTTTTTGTTTCTACGTAAACTACATGCAATTGGGTTGGGTGACATATAAATCAATGTAGTTCTATCAGACTACAGTTAGGCTATTATCCAACTGAACTGAAGTAGATATTATGCAGTGCACTATAAAATCCTTTGCTACAAAAATTCTGACAAAAAATTTAATTTTACTGATACTTTACTTAGAACACACTATTTACAGGTTATATTTACAAACTAAGTTTTTACTTACTTTAGAAAGTCACAAAATCATGATATTTTACAAATACAACCTCCCTCAAAATGATTTATTTGTACAAGTATGTAGCTTGCCTCAACTTGTGGCAAGTCAACAGAATATGTTGCTCAGTAATAACTGTATTGTTTGCATCCAAGTATGGTTTAATTCTTTGCGTTTTAATGTTTTATGGTCGTAGGTTTACGGTTCAAACTTTAAAATACAATCTGTGGCTTTGAAGTGAACCATTGATAGCACATGTGGTTGTCTTATATGTAATTTTCATCTATTTCATTTTCTCACTGAATTCTTGTGCTTTTCTGCTTCGTTAATACTTCAACTTCCTCTTCCAAAACCATAAGGTCTGCCTTGTTTGCCGCAAGCTGAAAGTAAATTTAGTAGATGAGTGATGAATAGTTGAGTGAATGCATATTGATAAGTACATTGTAAAACCATTAGGCTACAATGGGCTTTAGTGGGTTAACCGGACCAGGCTTCAATGTGCCCTACATTACTATTTTACTCTATCTAACACCAGAGGATTTTACGCCCAACACGTTGGTTGTTAATGGGTTTACTTAGTATTACCTACCATATCTAGAAGAATTTCAATTTTATATTGCAATAGATTATTTTCTTCTTTTAGTTGTGAATTTTGTTCTTTAAGTTTCCTAACTTCGGCACCACTGCTACGACCCCCACCAACACCTGTGCTTTCTGCAAAACACAAAATGATGGTGATATTATGATGGTAGCACAATGGTTAATACATGTGCTTTTCGTGTGATCAGGGATCGATTTCTGCAATATGCAGTTGTCTGGTTGCATGTGTGAAGAGCGTCTCTACTGCCACACAGGTTTCCCCATGTACTCAGGTTTCTTCCTGTAGTAACACTGGATCTCTTGGGATGCCTCTTACTGGCCCTCCAGGGAGAATAGTTTCGAAGTGATAGAGCTATCCAGTATAAAACGATAAATAAAGTTAGTTTAGGTTTCCTCCTGTAGACTGTAGTAACTGTAGACCAATACACTAGACCCTTACTGCACCTCCAGAGAAATGATAGAGCTATCCAAAGTATTAATCAATATATAAACTTGTAAAAATATTTACCTGATGTCCAAACGCCATCTTCAAAGACTAACTTATTGTCTCCCAAATTTAGTTTAATCGTCCCGCTTTCTCTATCCGTGTCATCTAGATCTTTTACACTTATTGTTGAGGCCCCAGCCTCTATATTTCGTGCAGGAACTTTGCCTTTTCTTTTAAACAAAGGCATTGAACAGCTTTTCAAGTTATAAACTTTTCAAATTTTGCCTAAAAATATCAAAAATTTCAAAACAAAAACACTAGTGCCCAGGCTCTGTGGATGATTGCGGAAAGCGCGGTCAGCGCTCTAGGACAAACACTGATCTGTATAGATAAACTGGGTAGACAGAACATAGTCAAATGATAAAATTACACGAATTACATGTGCATGCATTTACTAAACAAAACAATACAATACAATACACAAGACAATACAAAACTAGTGACGACTGACAAATGGCGGGGACACCACAACAGTTAAAACCAATTAGTGCGGGCCCTTTTAACATACAAGTCCCATACTAATAACCAACCTTGTACCCAGGGTATTTAGCCCCCTAATAACTAGAAACAACAACTAATAACACTGTTCAAACGTCGACAAGAGTTACAATTTAAACACACAGATTTTTTGGGTCCTCTGCAGCATAACTAAGCAGGGCTTCCAACGGTTCAATATAACAAAAGCCAGACAATACATAGAATCTATATCCATTTATTGTATTTACAAACATTCACAATTCGGCAGGTCTTTCGCTAATCTCTACGCCCTAAATTTTATACACTATGAAGTAATACGTCATAATAACGTCATTTCGTTGTAGCGCCAGAAAGGTTGGATTTCACTAACACTATCGCACAGCAAATGGTGGTCAACACTCAACAGGCAGTTGTCAGAATGAGAAAATCACGTTAATGATTTTCATTATATGCAGAAGACATTGCATTGAGAAGTGTAGTGTATTCACTTGCTCCTATAAGTGGTCAACAGTTCTGAAGTTGCCTACGATCTGCTGCCCTCTAACGCTTACTGAAACCCATCAATTCGCGAATTATTTTGCGGTTCTCTGTAATTGCCTCGTCGAGCTCCGTGGTACGAAATCATCGTTCGCAAGTCCCTTGTCGCGCGAGCCGCCCATACGACGGATGCCCGAAGTGTTTCCGGTTGCAAGCGAAGCGCGGGTGTGCACGCCCGACATGCGTGATGGGTCTCCACGCGCATGCTCCGCAGCACTTGTCTCGCCACCGCGATGAAGTCGCATGCTAATCCGTCGATCTCTTTCGCCTCTTGAAACCGGCCTTGAACCTGCTAAATAAATGAAAAGAGAAATGGTTTTGGTTGTGTTAACGCTAGGGGTGCGGTAGTTTATACACGACGGTGTAATGAAATGTAACTATATTTATACAGGATAGCTCTATCAGTTCTAAACTGTTCTCCCTAGAGGTCCAGTAGGGTGATCTCTTATTGGTTGTTACTACAGGAGGAGGCCTAAGCTAAACTAACTTTATTTATACTGGACAGCTCTGTTCTCCCTAAAGGTGGAGTAAGAGCCATCTCTTATTGGTCCAGAGAAGATCTGTGGTGCTTGGTGAAGGTCATATGAAAGTGTAGGTTCTTACCAACGGGTGAAGCTGTGACACCACTGGTGAGTCGCGCAGCGGTAGTTCCCACGGTAGCTCTGTTTGCAGAACTTCTACCATGGTGGTGTCTGTCTGCTGGTACTTCTCTGTCCCTCTCTCGATCACGTGATCTGTCTGCTGACAGGTCCTCTCGTCCATTCTAAAAAGAAATGAAAAATGTACACATTTGAGCATTTTAATACACTTTAATGATAAACAATTTGATACTTGATAGTGGTGCTTTTCAAATAGCAGAACGGGCAAACGAGGAAACATTGTTTCCTGGCCATGTTCCCAAAGGTGGACAAACCAGGAAACATTATTTCCTAGCCATGTTTCCCAAAGGTGGGCAAACCAGGAAACATTGTTTCCTAGCCATGTTTCCCGAAGGTGGACAAACCAGGAAACATTGTTTCCTAGCCATGTTTCCCGAAGGTGGGCAAACCAGGAAACATTGTTTCCTAGCCATGTTTCCCCGAAGGTGGACAAACCAGGAAACATTGTTTCCTAGCCATGTTTCCCGAAGGTGGACAAACCAGGAAACATTGTTTCCTAGCCATGTCTCCCAAAGATGAGCAAAGCAATGTTTTGCCCATGGCTCTAAAGGTAAATTGGAATTCTCAACGATATATGATTGAACTTACAATCTTTAGTAGGTTCCAATCAAAGATATAATCATAAGCATAGCCATGACGGTGAAATAAATTACGGAATAATTGTCTGAGGTAGGCATAGTCCGGTTTGTCATCGAATCTCAAGGAACGACAATAATTTACATACGTCGCAAACTCCGCTAGAAAAATAACAATTATACAATTTAGCATGAGTGATAACCTGCAATTATATCTCAAATGGGTGTCCGGTGCAGGTAGTATTAAACAATAAGCTGTTGTGGATGCTTATCCTGCTTGGAGTATGTTAAGCACTACAGGAATGATTTAATATCCAAAGCTTGCTATCAAAACTGAACAGAATCTATGATTGCTTAAGCTGATACTTTCCAATATCGGATTGTTTTCTCGCAAAGCAAATCGAAAAATAAGCTGGGGAATTGGTGTCAAAGTGGTGTTAGTTCATGTGCATTTCATCTCTGTGACTGGGGTTTAATTCCTGCAATATGCAGAACTTATTTGATTATAATTTCTTCTCAGTCATAGGTTTTCCCCAGGGCCGACATCCTCCATCCTCCAGTAGTAACGCTTACTGGACTTCTTGAGTGAGCAATTAAGAATTGATAGAGCTATCCAGGGAATGCGCTTCAGAACTGATAAGTTGCACTTTAATTTGTTCCTTTTCATTCTAATTAATTTTCCTATAATTTTTATTGAACACAAATGTCCATACTTGGGAATCCTTTACATAAAACTTCAATCGGTGTCGACATTTTCTTCTCACTGATTCGCTCGTATTTTTGTTTCTTTGTCGCAGCTTTTAAGCCTTGCCAAGGCAGGCTGCCCAGATTAAAATACATTAAAACATATCCCAGCGATTCGAGATCATCTCTGCGACTTTGTTCTACGAAAAAAATCATTAAATGTTTAAAAAGTATAAATTGCAGCTTGATATAAACTTTATTATGCTCAATACTGTAGTTTCTAAATGAGATGGTCTCATCACAGTACCTAGTACATTATATACAAAGTATATTTTAACTTCTATGTACCTATTCCTAAATGTGTATTTATACTGGCGTATCTTGCAGTCCCGGTGAGGTTCTTGTTCTCCCGGTACGGGATATGCTGATGTGTCCGAGCATCTCGATACTTCTTTGCCAAACCAAAGTCAATAATATAGACGAGGTTTCCTTTCTTGCTAAGGCCCATCAAGAAATTGTCCGGTTTGACATCGCGATGGATGAAATTTTTACTGTGGACGTATTCTATTCTGCTTATCTATGGACGAAAGGAGTTAGTCAATGTACAAGGATGTTTTAGTAGAACAACAAAAAATTGATTTGATATAAATGGTAAGTGCAACCAATTTCAATCATAGATTATGTTCACATGAGACGATGGCCATGACCCCACTCCATGGCCCCATGCACTGGACCATGGCCCCACTCCATTGTCTTCTGAACCCCATATACAGTCCGAGAATAACATTTGTTACACCACTAACCAGTTGGTCTGCAAGAAGCAGTACAGTTTTCAGAGTGAACTTCCTCTCACAGAAATTAAAAAGATCTTCAAGACTCGGACCAAGTAACTCCATAACGAGGACATTGTAGTCACCTTCCGTTCCACACCATTTTATTGTTGGGATGCCCACTATATGAAATACAAAGTTAGTTTCAGGGTTTTCTTCATGAAAAATTTCAAGGAAACTTCAATTTTGTCAAAGTGGAAACACAGCTGAAATGGCGGCTGTTTTATTTCGCTAAATGCTATAGGAGGTTATTTAGTTATTTACCAAGGTGATGTGTCTTTGTGTGTAACGTATTGATGGCCTGATTTATACTAGACACAAATGATTTCTCTGGACAAATTTGGGCAAAAAAAAGATAGCTTGTCTGATAATTTGTCTGTGTATAAATGGGTCATCTGTAAAAACCTAAAATCAGTGCAGATTTTTGCTCTAAAAGCAAGAATATATTTTTGTACTATCCTAGCTAGTTCTTTAGTCAGACAGATGTGTCTTGACAGATTATCTGTCTCTGGTATAAATCAGCCCAGCACTTTCCACTTGATGAGTAAAACCGTCTGGTGTTAGACAGAGTAAAATGTAAATGTTAGGCACATCAAGGCACACTACAGCTTAATGCCTGGCTTAAAAATCAACAACTGTGTTTAGCAATAAAAAAGGAGATAAGATTGCAATCTAGACTTTTGCCAATAAAAACAGTATTTTATACAAATCAACACGTACGGAAATTAATAATATGGAAATTTTCAACTTTTCAACTCATTGACGCTATGTTTACATATTTGCAACATATAAAACTATTGTGATATTAAAATGACCTATCTGTCACAAGCTGTGCTTTATTGCTCTGCAGGAATTTTACGCTCACTGAACATGAAAGTCAGATTTATTTTTAAAACTAGTTGGTGTTGGTAATCTCTTTATTTTTCCCCGGAGCAAGGCTTTTATGAAATGTAAACATATTTTTGTTTGGGCCTTGGGGGCTTTTCCGCAGAAAAACGGGAAAAAGTTATGCTTAAAGAGAGATCGTTACAAAATCCTTGTACTAAATTATGAAAGAGGATAAGCACTTTAAAATGAGATACAATAGATTTTGTTTTAGATTGGTTTACGCCCGGAATAACCGTATCAATCGGTATTATATAGTCATGTTTGTACAACAGCTCGCTTTGACCATTAACATTGTAATGTTTATATTTGGCAATTTTGCCCCAAATAATATGCTGTAAAAAGACACAATTGCACATAAATAAAACCACAATATTTTAAGGTTTTTTAAAGGATTATTTTCTAACCTCCTCCTTGCATCATCTTGTAAAATTTCGCTTCAATGTGAAGTTGAGGATGTTTCGTTTTGACGCATTCTAGTTTTATGGCGACCTCCTCAGCTGTGGCGATGCTTGTCCCTGTTGAAAATAAAAAAATTCCACTTTCAAATAATTTTAATACACCTTTTATCTTTTTTCTAGTTGCATTAATGTATATACCATTCATATTTTCCGCCGCAGGTATTTTTGGAGCGACGGAAACAGTATTTTTGAAAGGCTTAAAATTGTTTATACCACGAAAGTCACTTGACAACGCTATGTTGAAAAAGCTATAAGCATCGTTGGAAATTTATGTTTCTTACCAAGATAAATGTCGCCAAACGAACCACTACCAATCTTTCTTCCAAGCCGGTATTTATTGCCAACTCTTAGCTCCATCGCCGAAACAGGAACCCCAAAATAACGATAACAAAAAGGACTACAGACTCAGTTGCGTACTTCAATGGCCGCTACTCGACACCATTTGATGCCATTATTGGTTGATTTTTTCACAACTTGGTAACTTTAAACAATAAAGATTGAAATAATTGCAGCCTTAGACAAAAGGGCTTTTACAATAGACTAGAAATATCCCTTCGTCATGGCAAAATTTGTCCCGATGGACATGGATTGTTGTTCAAATTGAACTTTAAAACGAAAACTTTAGAAATTCATTTGTTTTGCATTTACCGGATAACATTGAAATTGACACTTAGCGACATTTACCTTATATGGAAGTTATCGGAATGTCGACGCATTACGAGGGCGCCATAGCCTAAGGAAACAGCGTTTCCACTTTCAAGGAAATGTCCTTTTTCAAGAAAATTCTACCAACATTAAAGGAAATTTGGACTTTGAGTTGTGGAAACACTTTAATGCTTTAATGATGCTTTAATGAATTACTCCTAAAACAGTATTAAACTATACTAGGAGGATTTAACTAATTAACATATATAATTATGTATATATTAAAATGTAGAATATATTTACTGCTATATAAAAATAATTTTCTAATTGAACAAAGAAAGAAAAAAAAAACAAACCAAAAAAACAAAAAAAACACCCAGAAAAAAACACAAAACAAAACAAAACAACAACAACAACAACAATATGACAACAACAACAGTAAGAATAACAAAAAGTAAAAATGACTATTGTGCTGATTGTTCCAAAAACTCACAGAAAGCATTCAAATTTTCAATACATAATACCAAAAAGTGTTGAAAACTGGGTTGATAATTGTAGTGTTAACATGGATAAATTTGCATACGCTTTCCACAAATGAGATAGGATTTCATTGTTTTTAATATAAACTAACTTCAAAATTAACGATCTGTAAAAATAAAAGAAAATAATGAGTAAATTACACAACTAAAGATTTCTATTGTATTTCTTCCTATTTCTTCCACATTGAAATTTTCTCACACAATGTTCCAAGTGGAAACACTGCAGAAATAAGTGGAGTATATATTAAAGCCTCTTAAATTACTGTATTTAAAGAAGTGAAATTTGGTGAAATGATTTAAAACTTTCTACAAACAAGATACGATTCTAGTGCTTTTAATATAAAATATATAGTAGCTTTTCCTGCACCGGTCAGAATCACTGGTCAGAATACACTAGATTTTCGTTAGAATAATTTTTGCCAAAGTGGAAACACAAACTGCGTTACAGTTATCCTACATTTTTTCCTACATGAAGTATTGCGTGCGTTCTTGTTAAAATACCAATTCAAAATGGATTCCGCGTGTTTGCCAGTGAACGCATTTAAACAGCAAATAATCAGGGCTGTAGAAAAAAATAATGCTTTGATCATTGTGGCAGAGACAGGCAGTGGAAAGTCGACACAAATACCACAATTGTTACACGAATCGGGGCTGACAAAATGCGGGAAAATAGCAGTAACTCAGCCAAGAAGAATAGGAGCTATTTCTGTTGCAAGTCGTGTTAGTGAGGAAATTGGATGTCACTTAGGAGGTAGGCCATGAAATTGGTAGGCCAATGCCATGTATATTGCAGTTATTGGATTTTGTAGTTATTGTTGTGATTTATGTAATATAAAATGAAATGTAATTATTTGGGTGAATTAAATAAATAATAATAATAATTTGTTAATGTAGATGTATTCGGCGAAATACATCTATAAAACTACCAGAAAAATACAATAAGAGGCCTTCGACAAATACCACTACAAAGTTCCACGATTGCTTTAACCGCTTCCCCTCCCCCTACCCCATCGCAGACCAGTCCAACGTCTTTTTAGCCAGAAAAGTCTGTTTTCGTCCAAGGCTGACCCCCTCCACCCCATCGCGGAAAACATGTCCGCGATCGGTGGACGAAATCTATTTGTCGACGCCCCCTAAGAACTTCGACGTTTCGAGCGAAGGCCCTTCATTTAATACTCCTACTAACTTCTAGACGAAGGGACTGTTGTGTAAAACTACCTTGTATTTTCAGGTAGTTTTACACAACAGTCAACTGCCGAATCTTTGTTACACTACCCACACTGGCACCGCACGTTCGAAATATAGATGTATATATAATTGAACAACTTTCACAAATTCTCCGATCCGAGTTAGTGTCGTCAATTTTCCATCTCAATTTCAAAAGAGCTTTGGCCAAAATGGATCCCAACATTTAAATTGTTCAAACGTTGAACTTAGTACACCCTTTTGATAATTACGTCACAAATATCTCCTTGGCCTGGAAGCCTTGCTCTCATAAATCAAGAGGAAATGCTATTGGCTTGTAATTTATGAGAACGAGGCTCCGCCCAGGCTAAGAAGGGATTTGTGACATAATTATCGAAAGGGTGTATTGTTATAGATGCGAGCTTTCATTATCTTCTGAATGGAGCTTTTCTCCACCAAATCTGTTAGATTTAGCATGTGATCTTTGCCGTGTGAATCAATGTTGCGCTGTGTCGACCTAATATTAGTGTTGAACTGAATTAAAGTTGTCAAACTTATTTGATTCAAGCGTCACACTTATCATGTGCCAAACACTTCGAATTAGGTTTGGCATGTACATGTTTGAACTACACACGTCAAAGTGTTGCAACAACCTTGTAGCAAGCTTGTAAACAAGTTGTAACAATGTTGTCATTTTATCAAGTTGCTACAAGGCTGTCACTCACAACTTGTTAACAAGTTGTTGTTCAGGCAACAACTTTGTAGCAAGTTGTCAACAAGCCTATGACAACTTGTCAACAAGCTGGGAACAAGCAGTGCGAACACATCCTGAAGTCTGCTGCAGGTTTGTTACAACTTGTGCATTTTTACGTGACTTGTAGGCCTAATATATTCAGAATTTTTTATCTTTAATTCTGATCTTATAATGTTCGATAATTTTCATTCCATTCTAACCAGGTTTGGTTGGCTATCAAGTGCGTTTTGATGACTGTACCTCATCAAACACTCAAATCAAATATTTGACAGATGGTTGCCTGCTGCGAGAGTTCATTGACGATCCAGATTTGTTGGATTATAGTGTTGTGATTTTAGACGAAGCACATGAAAGAAGTTTAGATACTGTAAGTGAATTGTGTTCTGGGTCAGTACAGCAAGTCAGAAGCATCAATCCCGTGAAATGTTTGAGATCAACATTTAAAGTGAAAGAGCGTGTAGTTCAGACACCGAGCACAGCGGCTTATCAATGAAACAATGCTATTCACAAGTCACAGCCTTTGAAATATATTTAAGTAAAAGTTTTTGGTTATATTATAAGACAACCTTGCAATGATAGAACTTCACACATTACTCACTAGACATTATATCATTAATGATGTTTTAAAGTAATGTTACTCTGAAATATACTGCGGTTGTTTGTGTCTTAGCTTCTTTGTACATGGTAGTTTGCAGTACAACAAATCTCCTACCACAACTAAAGGGCCTTCCTTCAAACGTCAAAGTGTTTTAAAAAATTTCAAGGACACACATACAAAGGCTTGAGATTAATGCTCAAATGAGTTACAGTATTTGTTAATATTAATTTCTTAGCTAAATTAGGATTTTATCTTTTAGGACATCTTATTTGGTCTTATGAAAAGATTATTTATTGCTAACCCTTCAAAAACCTCAAAAAGAAAATATCCTCTAAAAATCATTGTTATGTCAGCCTCCTTGAATCATGAAAAGTTTTCATCCTTTTTTGGATCATGTCCAGTGCTCGATATACCTGGACGAAGTTTTCCAGTCAAAACTGTCTACTGTAATTATGTTGGAAAGGATAACATAAACACTCCAAACTATTTGACAAAAGTAAGTCCAGTTTGCATTATATTTCACAGTGTATTTGCACAAATTATACTTGTCCTGTCTAATCTCATCAAAGTCATGCGAGCGATGTTGGATTGCGTTGGACAAATATGTTGGGCTGATTTAAACTGGCCTCAACGGGTCTGAACATCATCCAACGTTGTTGGGTCTGTTTGAACATTATGTTTTGTAATGTTGGCTGATGTTGGTAGAGTTTGGATCTGGTTTGACTTTATTCAAAATTTCCGTCCAACATTAGAACAATGTTGGACAGTCTTTGACTCAGGCCTTAATACCTGATAGTTATGAGGCATTTCAAACAAGGTCTTTTACAATATTAGATCCTAAAACTACTGAAAGTGTCAGACACATGGCACCGGCCCTATATGGTGTTGGTTTTGTACAACTGACCCTGGATGTAATATATCATACACGAGAAGAAGTTTATTATAGTGATTTGAAACGCCGACAAGTGTGTTGAAAAACAAGGCGCTAGCCGAGTTTTTTAACATACTTTGAGGTGTTTTTAAATCACTATAATAAACGACTTTGAGTGTATGATATAGCTTCTCAAACAAACCAGTATTTAAAGAGAAATTCAATGGGTGTTTATTTAACTGTGGTATCAAGACAACGATACAGTGGTGATTTCCTTTGTGTTTTTCTCATTAATTATTAATGAAGTTTGAGAAGTATATAGAACATCTGGAACAGGCCTTATTATCTCACTATTTTGCAGGCTGTAAACAAAACAATGAAGATACACACAGAATGTGAACCTGGTCATATCTTGCTATTCCTGACTGGGCAAGATGAGATAGAGCGATGTTGTGATAAGTTGTTTGAGAGAGCTGAAAACTTGGATTACAGATATGATGTGTCGAGTCGCCATGTTGATGCAATGTTGGTTCTACCACTGTATGGGTCTATGCCAACTGGTAATAAGTCATTCCTAAGTTGAGTTATTGACCAGTTAATGGGTTCACCAGATTATCTGTCAATATCTTTTGTTAATGCATTTAGAACTGCAAAAACGTGTGTTTGCTCCAGTCGAAGAAGGTGTAAGAAAGGTCGTTGTCGCAACAAATATCGCTGCAACATCACTGACTATTGAAGGAATAAGGCAAGTACCTCTAGTAAGAACAGTTTTGAACTAGAGTGATAGAGCTATCCAGTATAAATAGAGTTAGTTAGTGAGCGAGTGAGTGAATTAGTAATTTTGAAATTCTTTTCCAGATATGTGGTTGATTGTGGCTTTGTTAAACAACTTTCATTCAATCCAAGGACAGGATTGGACTCTCTTAATATTGTCCTAATATCTCGGTGAGATTTATTAAATCTGCATTCCATTGCTTTCTCATTGCAATCTCGGTGTGTGTAGCTCTTAGCTTAGACTTGCTACAAGTCGACTCCATTGAAGCGCAGTAAAGCCCAGACACGCAGTTAAGCCAAATTCATCGAAAGCGCGAGTCGGAAATTGGCCTCTAGCTTCGCCCGGGAGCTCAAGCTCGCCCTTAGTCTGTATATTAACCAGGTCCGTATTAACCCAGTAAACTCAGTCCGTATTAACCCAGTCATTATGCGATTCGACTTGTAGCAAGTCTACTCTTAGCTTAGCCTGTGCTAAGCTCTGCTCTCGTATTGTTCTGCTCAATGTTCTATACTTATGTCATATAATTATATTTCTGTCAATAACCATGCATTTTCAGATCTGAAGCTTTACAGAGAGCTGGAAGAGCAGGGAGAACTAATGAGGGAATATGTTATCGTTTGTATACCAGGTAACTAATTAACTACTGTAAGTCACTAACTAACCAACCAACTAACTTACAGTCTAACAAACTTAACTATACAGCGGTTGACTGTTGTGTAAAGCTACCTGCAAAATACAATTGAGAACTTCGACGTTTCGAGCGAAGGCCCTTCGTCAAGGTATATTAGATAAGGTGAGATGTATCTGCTGATGGCAGGCATAAACAGATAGGAGTTAAATGTAAGAGAGGCGCACATGCCATCATTTACCTGCCACTGCGAGTCTGTGACACCAACAACCCCTTTGCTTGTACAAACAAGTAGAACAAAGCTATATACGTTCTCATAAAATATTATTTCTACTTTTAGAAATGTGTATGATGACGTAATGGTTGAAGAAACAGCTCCTGAGATTCAAAGAACTAACTTAGCTAAAGTTGTTTTGTATTTGAAAACGATGGATATTCATGATGTGATAAGGTTAAGATCTGTTTCTTGCAAATCTAGAATTAGTGAGTCTGTGAGTGTGGCAAATACAATGGCAATGGCAGTAAAGACATGTTCAAGTAATACAATAGTAGGTCAATTTAATGTGTTTTAGTTTTGACTATATCGATCCTCCTGAAGAGAAAATGATTATCGAAGCATTGAAGCAGTTGTATATTCTTGGCGCTTTGGACAGGTTAGTGTTAAAAACAGTCATCTCTTATTGATTAAAGGATTACCGAATGGTTTTCCGTGCAGGATTGCGTGATCCTAACACGCGGGATGTTGCGAGACTTTCTGAAAGCGTAAACATCCCAACACAATCCTGCACGGAAAACCATTTGATAATTATTTTATAAAATAACGACAAAGAAACAACGTGTTATTACAGGAGGAAACCTAAACAAACTAACTTTATTTATACTGGATAGCTCTATCAGTTCTAAACTGTTCTCCCTAGAGGTCCAGTAAGGAACATCTCTTATTGATCCAGTGTTACTACAGGAGGAAACCTAAACTAAACTAACTTTATTTATACTGGATAGCTCTATCAGTTCTAAACTGTTCTCCCTAGAGGTCCAGTAAGGGTTATCACTTATTGATCCAGTGTTACTACAGGAGGAAACCTAAACTAGACTAACTTTATTTATACTGGATAGCTCTATCAGTTCTAAACTGTTCTCCCTTGAGATCCAGTAAGCGTCATCTCTTATAGATCAAGTGTTACTACAGGAGGAAACCTAAACTAAACTAACTTTATTTCTACTGGATAGCTCTATCGGTTCTAAACTGTTCTCTCTAGGAGTCCAGCAAGGACCATCCTCTATTAGTCCAGGAGGAAACTGGAGTATCCGGAGAAAACCTGCGATGTTCTGTAGGCGTCCAACTGGAGGCATTCTTCTCGCATGTGACTGAGGCAAAATTGTAATGAGACAACTGCATATTGCAGGAATCAAACCCTGTCACAAAGATGAAAGGTTCATGCACTAACTAACCACTGTGTCACCAACAGTTCAATGTCTACCTGTTGTAGGGAAGGTGTTATCACAACCATTGGTCATAACATGGTTCAGTTTCCACTCTCTCCCTGTTTATCCAGAGTAGTTCTAGCGTCGTTGGAGTTCAACAGTATGGAATCGGTGCTGATAATCGTCGCCATTCTCTCCGTGGAGGATGTGTTTTTACGACCAGCAGATCGAAAGAAGTTTTCTAAGGCCACGAAAGTTTGGGCTGAACTCGCTGCCTCGGCAGGAGGAAATAACGACTTCTTGACGTTGCTCTGTGTCTTTGAGGAATGTTTCAAAAGGTGAGCTAGATTATTGAAAGTCCTTTTTTGGACGCCGATAATAGACAATTTGCATTATAGACTAAATTTTGTTCTAGGCAAGGAGAAGGGAATCAATCACAACTGCTACAAAGAATATAATAAGATTAGTAAAATTGCAAAGTTTGGTTGCGAAATGTTTCGGCCCAAATGTGGTAGGAATTTCCGCACGTAATACAAAAGTATACAAAATTTGCAAACTTTGCAAGGCTATATTCTCCGCATTTTACAACTTTTCGCAACCAAACATTGCAATTTTACTAATTTTAGTATGTTGTTTCCGGCAATATACTTTTTTTTGCCAATTAGTCTATAACAAGCTTTTATGAAATTAATGTTCTCGTTTTGTCTATATAGTTCTGAACCAGCCAAATGGTGTCGTGAACATTTCTTTCACTGGAGAGCTTTAAAGACAGCCGCAAACATTTTCGAACAACTAAAGTCTATTATTCAACGTCAGGTAATGCTAAGTATAGGGTGTATTTGGTATGACCATAGGAGGACAAGGCGAAACAATCGACTGTATTTCTATTCTATTTTTGCAGAAAATGGGTGAAAATTTTAAGAACCCAATGGCACCACAAAGTAACAAAGCTGCCATTCTGAATGCGTTGTGTCAAGGACTGTTTCACAACACAGCAAGAAAGTAAGAAAATTAAAAACAAAACTTTATTGAGTAGCTTTATTATTTACAGCCTTCCTTATTGTACTGGAGGAAACTCGGGTACCCTGTGTTTTCTCTCGAACTGGAAGCGCTCTTCTTGCATGGAACTGTCTGGTTACGGAGACGTATTTTTTATGGAATGTTGTTTCTGTCATTCAGGGGCAGCGGTAATAGTTTTCGAACAATGGATGGACGTGGGACGACGGTTTTTATTCATCCTTCATCAGCGGTAAGTTTTAACATACATAATGTACATACCATTCCACACCACACCACACCATACCTTATCATACCATGCCATGGCATGGCAAACATACCATGTCACACTACTCCACACCATATTTATCCTTACCTTTCCTTACCATACCATATACCTTACCATACCATATACCTTACCATACCATACCACACCTTACCACACCATACCATACCACACCTTACCTTACCTTACCACACCTTACCATACCACACCTTACCACATCACACCTCACCTTGCCATACCACATCACACCTTACCTTACCATACCTTACCATACGTTACGTTACCATACCATGCCATACCTTACTATACCCTACCTTACCATACCATATATTACTGCAGCATACCATACCACATCACACATTACCATACCACACCATACCATACCACACCTTACCTTACCATACGTTACCATACCATACCATACCATACCATACCATACCATACCATACCATACCATACCATACCATACCATACCATACTATACCCTAGCTTACCATATACCGTACCATACCATATATACTGCAGCATACCATACCATGCCATACTATACTGAAGTGTAACCAAATACTTTCTATATTCTATTTGAAGATGTTCGGTCAAGAAGCCGATTTTGATTGGATTTTATTTCATGACGTAATATGGACATCCAAGATTTACGTTAAGACCGTATGCCCAGTAAGTCGGAAGTTCCTTTAAAATAGCAAGTGTTGATGATAAGGCTATCCAGTATAAATAAAGTTAGCCTAGTTTAGCTTTCCTCCTGTAGTAACACTGGATCAATAAGGGATGATCCTTACTGGACCTCTAGGGAGAACAGTTTAGAACTGATAGAGCTATCCAGTATAAATAAAGTTAGTTTAGTTTAGGTTTCCTCCTGTAGTAACACTTGATCAATAAGCCATGTCCCCCACTGGACCTATAAGGAGAACAGTTTAGAACTGATTAAGCTATCCAGTATAAATAAAGTTAGTTTAGTTTAACTTTCCTCCTGAAGTAACACTGGGTCAATAAGCCATGTCCCTTACTAGACCTCTAAGGAGAACAGTTTAGAACTGATTAAGCTATCCAGTATAAATGAAATTAGTTAGTTTAGGTTTCGCATTTATATATTTTATAGACTTTTTTCTAAATCTATAGATTGATTACGAAAGAATACACGACTTGCTTTTCCGCATTCACGAAGCAAATAACCTCAGCCTTGCGGGCGGCCATTCTATGCAGGCTAAGAATGACGACAGTTACCATAGAAACGCAGCTGAACAAAACGGTACGTCGACAATAGTTAACAAGCATGTCGACGTTTCGAGCGCACTTCGTCTGGAAGTTAGTGCAACGGAATCACAGGGCCGCAGGTTCAGTTCCTGTCAGAGGGCCTATATTTACATTTTTCGCAGAGAAGGTGTTAGTAGATGGAATACTCGAACGGAAATGTATATAAATTTTTTAGACCTAGCCAGGAGCAGTTGCGAAAAATGCAGCTTAGGCCCTCTGGCAGGAATTGAACCTGCGGCCCTGCGATTCCGGTGCAGCGCTCTAACCAACTGAGCTACCTTCTACTCCTTCTACTATTAATCCTATCGAACGAGATGCCGAGAAAAATCTTGAAATTTACCCATTACATTTTTCGCCCCTGGTTAGGTCTAAAATATGTATAAATATATAATTTTCGCTCCATCTACGAAAAGCCTTCAACAGTTCAACTATATATACATTACCCTAAAGTTTTTCTGTATTATAGTTATTTCTTTCATTAACTTGTCGAAAAGTTAAAATGAGCGTCACATTTTTTAAGAACAATCATGAACCTTTCTAGAAAGTCTATCAGCGATCTATCTAGAGTTCATTATTAAACTTGTACAAATATTAGGTTAAAGAGATTATTAAATGTGTTAATTTGGGTATCTCAAGCAGGAGGGTCCAGTGTAGGTAGTATTCTAGAATAACGGCAGCTTATTGTAGGATACCACCACGTTTGAGATAACCAAATTAACACATTTAATAATCTCTTTAACCTAATATTTGTACAAGTTTAATAATGAACTCATAGATAGATAGATCGCTGACAGACTTTCTAGAAAGGTTCATGATTGTTCTTAAAAAATGTGACGCTCATTTTAACTTTTCGACAAGTTAATGAAAGAAATAACTATAATACAGAAAAACTTTAGGGTAATGTATATATAGTTGAAGGCTTTTCGTAGATGGAGCGAAAATTATATATTTATACATATTTTAGACCACGTTTGAGATATATTTTTCAGGTAGTTCAGACACAAACCACGGCAGCTTATTGTAGAATACTACCTACACTTGACCCCCACGTTTGAATTCAGTTCAAACCACAGCAGCTCACAATATGGATTGTACATGCATATTTTCATCACTTTTTCCTTAACAGATGACTCCGTTACACAGAGTTCAACTTCCACTGCGCGCAGAAATAATGTACAGTCTATAATGGCAGCTAGAGAACGATATTTAGCAAGAAAATTGACAAAAGTGCAAGAAGCACAATCATGAATATACATGTTTTTCTCTTTGTATATAAGGTAAGCTGTGGCTCAAGTTCAATTCGGCTTGTGCGGTCACGCGAGAATATTACGTCATGCTATATAACCGGCAATTTTGGGGGGCAAATCACGAAGTGCCGTTTTCGTTTATATCTTGCGAAATACCGAGAGTTGTAAGATAATCTATACCTCTCTATAGAATCCTTGAACAACGATGAGTATTTTGGTGTATAGTTTGTTGCTTTAGCATGTCTGGAACTCGAGTTATTCAGGAAAGTTGGCGTACGTATTGATGTAAAAAATTATCAGCCATGTTGAATTTGATTTTAATTGGTTTGAATTTACCCAATGAAAATGGTGGAATTTGCCTCCCAAAAAACCGGAAGTCACTAACAACGTCACTTGCATAATTCACTTCATCTATATTAGCTTAAGCAAATTCGTTTAAACATTAATCAACTTCCTTCGGGACCCCTATTCACCGGATGTGAACGTGCCAATGGGGTTTCTTTTCAGTGAGCAATTGACCAATCGGCAAACCACAAAATTTAAATTGGGAAAGATGACCGTTTTTACCCAAGTTGCTCAAAATGAAACGGTATGACTCGATGCATTTTTCTTGCTGATTTGTCATCACATTTTCAAGAGCTAAAGTAAATGGGCATGTAAAATGTCAAAATCTCGAGCCCCCCTGCAGCGTTCACCTGTTATCTCAAAAACAACTTCCAATTATGCATGATAATTAACTACGGTTATTGTCCTCAAAATTACTCAGCTAAAAGGTTTTTAACAATCTGTTAGTAATTACTATAGACGCATTGCCATGTTAACGAAGATTGTTTTTTGTTTATAGTTCGTCTTGTGTTAATGCGTCCATCATATCTCGATTAAAGATCAAGCTTTTGTGGGAATGCAAAATGTGTGGTTTTCTGACATCTAGCTGAGTCATTTCGTGAAATTCAGGTTTGTAGTAAATTATGTTGGAATTAACTGTTAGATCTTGTCCGATGACCATATGTTTCAAAACGCTGTGTTTGCTGCTATGGTTTCTGTAGTGTTTTAAGTACTCTAGTAAATTAAACGAGAATGAGAATTGAAAAGCGTTGGCAAGCGAGAGTTTGCATGAGAGTTTCATCAATTCGCATGCCCCGGTCAAACGAGAACAAGAGTTGCGTGAGAGTTGACTGAGTGGATATTACCACACGTAGCAAAAACTCTCATCAACTCTCATCAAAATTTGAACCAGCTCAAAATTTGAGTTGGCGGTCAAACGCGAGCGAGCTTTAAGCTCCGTCCACACGGCTTAATTCCGAACTGTAGTCAATTTCGCTTTTCGTGTTCACACGCGACGCGTGAAAGCGGACGCATTCGAGCGCGACGGCTAACGGCCGTATACGAATTTCCGTGTGAACAAATGCATGGAATTCGCGCAGTCTTGGGCGAATTACATGCATGTGAAAGATCCAACTGCAGACCAACTGAATTCGAAAGGCAAAATCATACAAATTTGATTAACCTGGTCTGAAGCTCTCTAATAGTGGGTCTTCTATAGGAGTTATGGATATTTTGGAGTATAGGACAACCTGCGCTTGTTGCAAAGATTAGAAAAAGTTACCCCAAGTTTATGCACGCAAATTGTGCCACAGAGCCGTGTTATACTTATATTTAACAATTAGATTATGAGCTCAAGATTTCTATGAGGTGATGAGGGCGAAGCCCGAATCAACTATCATCTCATAGAAATCGAGAGCGAATAATCTAATTGTTTTAGTAGAAACCAGCAAGAAAACAGTATTTCAAAACGTTTTTCATAATTTATTGAAATAAATTCGTTAAAAATCGCGCCGAGGAGATGGCTGTTTCGCTACTCGCTATCTATCGACAATTAGATAGCGAGTAGCGTAGCCAATCAAATTACAGCATTTGCAATAGTATACTAGTATGATTCTACTAAATATATTTACGATCGGTAAATGAGTGTCAAGCGACTTCTTCCTTTCCTAGACTTGTTAATAATTCTCAAATATTGTAAAAGTGAAAGGCCACCGTGTTTAACTAATTTTAAATAATAATTTTAAATAATAATAAGAATAATAATAAAGAACGCGATGTGTATGACGCGAACATTGCTCCGCCGATATTAGAGAATATTTGACTACGAGTACACAATTCGCCATTTGCGCGCCATTCACGTCATCGCAAGCACGTGTATTGACGACAGCAAAATATATTGCGTGACTGGTGCGCTAATGACGTACGAATCTCCGAGATTCGGCAATTGTCGGAGATGGCGCATTTTTTCGATGTTTTCTGTGACATGAGAATACGTATCTGAATGGCTTTTTAGCAGAAAACCGGTTGAAAATGTTCGTGTACGAGAAGGAGAGATATATAGTTTAATTTTCTTGCTCATAAGAGTGTAAACAGTTCTGAAGTTGACCTCCATATGCTTCCCCGTAAAGGTACGTTCACACCCAGCGATTTGTCGGGCCGATTTTAGGTTTTGCTGAATGTTAATGACGAATATTTTCAGTTGAAGATGTCACCAGGTGACGTTTGCCACGTATTTTTCAAATATCATTAACGTGTATCTGAAATCGGCCCGACAAATCGCAACGTGTGAACGTACCTTAACGCTTACTGAAACACACCATTTGCCGATAAAGTATATGCTCGAAATATCTAAGTCTATTTTATACTACGCAACGTTTTTGTTTAAACTGAGTTATTTATTGAAAGCCTAAGCTTACGCTATGATGTACGTCAGTACGCAGTGTGCTTGCTTGAGTTATGGTCATGTGACCAAAGTAACGCAATGCGATTGGCTCATTTCCTTTTGAATTATAAATGAGATATTAAAGCTAGTGTGCAGGTGGTGTGAATCTCTTGAAAATTAATTAACATTTAATATGCCATTAAGCTCTGCAGTGGAGAAATAATTGAAGTTCTCTCAGCTATAATTCAATGCTATTCACAATTAACATCGCGCCTGCTGTTAGGGCACATTGCAACTTAATAGGTTGACAAGAGGCGTTGACTGATAGTTTCGTGATTAACCAACAACACTTTCCCTTTGACGAGTAAAATTGTCTTGCTTTAGACAGAATAAAAAATATAAAGTTGGGCGCATTAGAGCACATCGCAGCTAAATTGGTTAACAAGAGACATAGGCAGATAGTCTGGTTAATATTCTAAATTTTTGAGCATTAGAAATAAATGTCAAAGGAATTTTGTAGTTGTGAATTTCGAGCGAAAATGATGCACATATTTGAGACCTAACCAGGAGCAGTTGCGAAATATGCAACTATAAGCCCTCTGGCTGGAATCGAACCTGCGGCCCTGCGATTCCGATGCAGCGCTCTGCCAACTGAGATTTTCTCCTTCCCGCGCCTCGCCTCCCTAATTTTTCGCTGCCCGCGCCTCAACTGCCCTCGCCTCAACCCCCAACCCCTTAAAACCGCCAGCTACGCAGGCTAAGTTGTCAAGAGCTAACCACACGTTCATATAGGGGTAAATATTCTAACTTTTTGGGTATCTTGCTCGATAGAATTTTGACGAGTAAAATTGTCATGCTTTAGACAGTGTATAAGATATAAAGACAGGATTGGGCTGGATTATGGCAGAAGCAGAATATGCCATGGGCCGCCGGCCCCGGCTTTCAAGAGGGGCTTTCAGGGGAAAGAAAAAAAAATAAATAATATATTCTCAAACTTTAAGAAAAAAAGACAGACCAAAAAAAAACCAATAATGTTAATATTATAATATCAGATACGTTACTGTCATTACATCTTTCAGATTGCAATTCAACCAACCATATATACTTAAAAACGGTTTTTTTTTTCAGGCAGTCGAGCAAAAACAAAAACCCAAAAAAAAAAAAAATGAGGGGCCCGCGCTGCCTTAATCCGGCTCTGTATAAAGTTGGGTCCCATTAGAGCGCATTGCAGCTTGATGAGTTAACAAAAAACATGGGCGATCGTATAGACCACTTTCATAATTCAGATGAGTTTAAATATTCTTTTATGTGTATCTTAATAAGCCTTATCAGCCTCGTTTCTGTGACTGAAATTGAATAGAATTTATTAACCTGAACGAGGTCAATGAATGAGTCCTGCACTTAGAGGAATTCCTGATGATGACTGCAAGTTAGTCGAAACGTCGAATAAAAATGTTAACCGTTTTCGGAGTGTCCATTGTTTTTTGTATTTGTAAAATTACTCATACGAGTGTTGAACATGATATCTCACGAGTGAGCGCAGCGAACGAGTGAGATATATTCAACACGAGAAATAAATCTGGTATTTCCAAGCATCCATGTATTTTTCTGTTTATTATATAAAGGACAGTCTTTTCAAACAAAATAAAATAAAATATCCATTTTCATAAACTTCAAAAGCGATAATTTTCACATGTGAGATTATCATAAATAATCTCACATGTGAGATTATCAGTTTTATCAGTGCTCGAAATCTCTATAAAGCACTATACTTTATATAATAAATAACATTAAATGTTAAAATAAAAGTTAAAAAGGCAAGGTGTCTGTTAAGGGGAAGTAATATACGCGAGTAATATACGTAATATAAGTAATATACGTGAACATTTTTCATCAACATGCGTTGAAATCAGCTTTTGTTCGCAAGTTGGAGCAATTTGGTTGCCAATATTACTTTGATTTTGCTGTCAAAAAGTCAAGGCAAAATACGTATTTTTTGTTTTAATTTTTCGTGCACCTAGCAACATGTCAAAGAGGTGACATTATTGGCCAGTCTTTCGGCAATTAGTATATGAAGTATTGATTCTTTGCGAGAACGCGGGTCTCATTATAAAACAGACCGATACTGGTCGCAGCTGTATTTGATGAGACGGTGTTTTTATTAAAACTTTTGAGGCAAAGTTTACTTATAGTATTAGCAAATAAAAGCGCATGCAAACGATCTCTTTAATAAATCGCTGTAAGGGGCTAGATAATGTAAAATTGCCGAGATAAGGGGGTTTTCGGTAATGTGCCATAGGCATATATATAGGCATATTTTAAGAGCAAAAATGGCCTGGAATAATCTGCCTTGTATGACGAAGTCACATTTTTAACAATTTAGTTAGGGGGGGTCCTTTAATTTGTATGTGAAAATTCGTATGTTTAAATGTTTTGCCTTTTCTGTTATCAGATGGAGGCTATCAGAGTGCAGTTTTAATTTTATATAGTTTATCATCTATGTTGATGTCGAATTAACACTGAAATTAGTTTTGAAACTAAAACCACTCTAAATTTTGACAATTGCACACACATGGATTCTTAATTTGTATATCTTTAAAGAGTTTGACCTTTTCTTACTGATAAAAGTTCACAAGCGTACAATTTGTATTTTATTTAGTTTTGCCGATAATTTGTGCTCTAAAGTTAAACCGCATTTATATTGGCCCATGCATTGGGCATCGGCGTTGCCGTTTTTGGCCTTATAAATTGAACTCCCTTTAGCGAAAAGAGTGTGTTTCAGCAGTATAAACGCTAAAGGTTTTTGCCTTTTCTGACAGCTGATAGGAGTATAATATAGTATATTTCCACTTCATCGTATGTCCTCATCGTTGGGTAATTTGCACTCTATTGTTCGGCCGTTTACTGTTCCGCGCCGCGGTGTTTTAGATTAAATTATGCTATTCGTGATCTATTGGAAGCTCTTGAAGTTCTCGAGAGTTAGGCAGATGTTACTCAGAGCGTGGTAAAAGAGAGCCGAAATCAGCAAGTCAAATTATATACGTTTTGCCGAACCTGTGTATTTACTTTTACGTGCGTTCGACCTTGTTGTCTGAAATATTATTGACATATTATTGAAGACGTTTATGCCTTGTGAATTCACAGCTGCTCCATATGCGCTCATCGTCGAGCAGTCACTCGCGTCGAGAGGTCCGCATAATTTAAAGCTCAAAATTTCTTACATTTATACAGCATTAACGTGGAAAGACATTCAATAGAAGGAAAGGATTTTTAAAAGGCGTGGAATAGAGGTTTTGTTTTACATAAAAACGGCAGAAAGCTGAGTTAACAACAAAATGGCAAAAAGGGCAATGGCAGTGTCTGTTTGGGCAGTTGGTTTAACAACTTTGGTAAGTTATTATTCCCATTATTTCCATTCTACTTCTTTATTTTCTTTGAATTAAGCTTTTCTTTGACTACATTCCATTTTATAAGCCACCGGCAGCGTATTATTGAACATGAATCATTTAAATTTCTTAATGTTACAGGGGCAACGAAGTTCGTGTATATAGCGACGGGTAGCGTTTTGTTCGCTAATGCAAAAACCGTCAACCTTGCTTAATCTGGCTATATATAAGCAATTTGTTAATCATTAAAATGTCAAGACTTTTCGGTTGTATACAAGAAGGGCTATATTTGAAAATAATACACTGCGTTTCGATTTAATATTATCCGTTAAAATTTGGGAATGTTAAAGGGCAATACGCATTTTAAAATTGTAGTTTTGTTGAGTGCATTTGGTGAGTGACTGTTCGACCCTTTAACAGAACATTGTTAACTATAACTTGTACATCATTATACGAAAAAAATACAGCACCCTTCGATTTACAATGATCCGTTATAAAGATTTGAGAGTGGCAAGTCAAAAGACAACACGCATTTGAAAATTGTGTTTTTGTTAGAAACAGGTTGGCTAATGATGGCTAGGATTTTTTTACGCGAGCGATTTGTTAAGTGACGCCTTATTCGTTTTACAAATTTACACTGATGAAATAGCCTAACGCCTGACGTTTTCACGCGGGACGTGACGAATTTTAAACCGTACTCAAACCTGCACAATTTCGCCTTCGAGTTCACATGGAACGCATGGAACCAGACGCATTTGAGAACAGCTATAACCGAACGAATTCCCGTTTGAACAAGTGGAATTACCTGGAGAATTTGCGCACGATTCGGAATTCTTCTGGTCTCGTGCGAACAGCGCCTTAAATTAGTTTAACGCTAACTGTTTGGGGATGTCAAAATGAGTAGACAAATTCTATTTTCGATAGGATGAAGACGGTTTTAGGTAGTGTTTGTTAGCTATCTTCCTATTGTAAACATGGCGGTCCAGTGTAGGTTGTATTCTACAATAAGCTGTCGTGGTTTGTGTCTGAACTGCTTGAAAAATATTTCTCAAACTTGGGGTCAAGTGTAGGTAGTATTCTACAATAAGCTGCCGTGGGTAGTGTCTATACTACTCGAAAAATATATCTCAAACCTTGGGGTCAAATGTAGGTAGTATTCTGCAATTCACTACCGTAGGTTGTGTCTGAACTACATGAAAAAGATATCTCAAACGTGGTGGTCCAGTGTAGGTAGTATTCTACAATAAGCTGTCGTGGTTTGTGTCTGAACTACCTGAAAAAGATCAAAAGGACTTTGACGTTTCGTGCGAAGGTCCTACGTCATATGAAGTTAGGGACCGGTCATTATTTATGGCTGGGGTGGGGGCCGAAGAGAAAATGGTGGGGTAACTAAAAAATTAGGCAGGTCTGGGGTGGGGTAAAATAAAAAATGAGAAGGCTGACCGAGTGCTTAGTGCAATAAACTGAATGTTTAATTTAATAACGGAAAATCGAATTTTTAATATTGGTTGTTATGAAAAGGTTGATGATTTTGTGGGGTAATTTATTTTTTAACCTTCTATAAAATATGGGGTAAAAAAATTTTTGGTACAAAAAAGGTGGGGTGGGAAAAAATTTGGCTTTAAAACATTTTCTCTTCAGCCCCCACCCCTGCCATAAATAATGACCGGTCCCTTAGTAATGTACTGCTCTACCTTACTAGTCTTCTGGGGTAGTTAGGCCTTCGCTCGAAACATAATAATGTCGTGGTTTAATCTTTTTCAGGTAGTTCAGACACAAACCATGGCAACCCTTTTTATGTGAAATTAGTACGATGTCAAGCGACGCATTTTAAGCTTCTTCGCGTTTGCGAATTTGAACGAATGAATGGTTTATTGATATCTCTTTTGCAGCATAAACTATTTGCTGAATTACAAAGATCATTACAAACAATTATATTAAAATTACTAACTAAAATTTACTTGTTAATAGTCTACACGAGTGTATAAAAATATCTGTAAAAATCTATAATAGTGACTAAATGACTTTAGCTATATTTTCATGGGGTGCTTAATGATCATAAACTAAAATAAACGAACTTCTACATATATATTTAACATTCTGTGTAGACTGTTCTCCTTATAGAGGTCCAGTAAGAGTCATCCCTTTTTTGGTCTAATGTTACTACAGGAGAAATCCTGAGTACCCGGAGAAAACCTGCGGTGTTTGGAAGAGTTAACGGGTCTTAGAGTCGCCTTAAAGAGCAGCTGTTTTTCCCCAGTTAAAGAGCTATTATTTTTTAGCTCAATTTAGACTGGGAAACTCCAGTAAGAGACATACCTTATGCCTCTATCAGTTCTAAACTGTTCTCCCTAGAGGTCCAGTAAGGGCATCTCTCATTGATCCAGTGTTACTACAGGAGGAAACCTAAACTAAACTAACTTTATTTATACTGGATAGCTCTATATCAGTTCTAAACTGTTCTCCCAAGAGATACAGGAAGGGTTATCCCTTATTGATCCAGTGTTACTACAGGAGGAAACCTAAACTAAACTAACTTAATTTATTTATATTGGATAGCTCTATCAGTTCTAAACTGTTCTCCCTAGAGGTCCAGTAAGGATCATCTCTTATTGATCCAGTGTTACTACAGGAGGAAACCTAAACTAAGCTAACTTTATTTATACTGGATAGCTCAATCAGTTCTAAACTGTTCTCCTTAGAGGTCCAGTAAGGGTCATTCCTTATTAATCCACTGTTACTACAGGAGGAAACCTAAACTAAACTAACTTTATTTATACTGGATAGCTCTATCAGTTCTAAACTGTTCTCCCTTGAGGTCCAGTAAGGGTCATCCCTTATTGATCCAGTGTTACTACAGGAGGAAACATAAACTAACTTTATTTATACTGGATAGCTCTATCAGTTCTAAACTGTTCTCCTTAGAGGTCCAGTAAGGGTCATTCCTTATTAATCCACTGTCACTGCAGGAGGAAACCTAAACTAAACTAACTCTATTTATACTGGATAGCTCTATCAGTTCTAAACTGTTCTCCCTTGAGGTCCAGTAAGGGTCATATCTTATTGATCCAGTGTTACTACAGGAGGAAACCTAAACTAACTTTATTGATACTGGATAGCTCTATCAGTTCTAAACTGTTCTCCCTAGAGGTCCAGTAAGGGTCATATCTTATTGATCCAGTGTTACTACAGGAGGAAACCTAAACTAAACTAACTTTATTTATACTGGATAGCTCTATCAGTTCTAAACTGTTCTCCCTAGAGGTCCAGTAAGGGTCATCTCTTATTGATCCAGTGTTACTACAGGAGGAAACCTACAGTAAACTAACTTTATTGATACTGGATAGCTCTATCAGTTCTAAACTGTTCTCCCTAGAGGTCCAGTAAGGGTCATATCTTATTGATCCAGTGTTACTACAGGAGGAAACCTAAACTAAACTAACTTTATTGATACTGGATAGCTCTATCAGTTCTAAACTGTTCTCCCTAGAGGTCCAGCAAGGATCATCCCTTATTGATCCAGTGTTACTACAGGAGGAAACCTAAACTAAACTAACTTTATTGATACTGGATAGCTCTGTCAGTTCTAAACTGCTCTCCCTTGAGGTCCAGTAAGGGTCATCCCTTATTGATCCAGTGTTACTACAGGAGGAAACATAAACTAACTTTATTTATACTGGATAGCTCTATCAGTTCTAAACTGTTCTCCCTTGAGGTCCAGTAAGGGTCATACCTTATTGATCCAGTGTTACTACAGGAGGAAACATAAACTAACTTTATTTATACTGGATAGCTCTGTCAGTTCTAAACTGTTCTAAAGTACAAGTAAGCGGCATCCCACATTGGTCTAGTGTAACTATATCGAAGGAAACCTAAATGAACCTTAACTATAAACTATAAACTTATACATAGTTACTATAGCATACTTTTATCGAATACCTATTGCTACAAAGACGGTTGTTGGAACATTCTCACGATAATATAATGAATCTTTATTGCATGTTGCAGGAATCATAGTCCATGTCACGAAATGTGAAAGGCACGTCCACTTACTGCTGAGCCACCAGTGCCTTTATACAGTAAAGGTTCCTCAGTGCATGATTTTCTGAAGGAGTAATATATTTTTATTTTTAGCTAATCTTGGTGTGTTATGGATATTGCCAAAATGAAGACGACGGTACGTGGATTTTTACGTTAGTTTAGTTTAGGTTTTCTCCTGTAGTAACACTGGATCAATAAGAGATGACTCTTACTAGACCTCTAGGGAGAACAATTTAGAACTGATAGAGCTATCCAGTATAAATAAAATTAGTTTAGTTTAGGTTTTCTCCTGTAGTAACACTGGATCAATAAGAGATGACTCTTACTGGACCTCTAGGGAGAACAATTTAGAACTGATAGAGCTATCCAGTGTAAATAAAATTAGTTTAGTTTAGGTTTTCTCCTGTAGTAACACTGAATCAATAAGAGATGATCCTTACTAGACCTCTAGGGAGAACAGTTTAGAACTGATAGAGCTATCCAGTATAACTTAAATTGGTTTAGTTTAGGTTTCCTTCTGTAGTAACACTGGATCAATAAGAGATGACCCTTACTGGATCTCTAGGGAGAACAGTTTAGAACTGATAGAGCTATCCAGTATAAATAGAGTTAGTTTAGTTTAGGTTTCCTTCTGTAGTAACAATACTCAGTACGACAGTAGGGAGAACAGTTTATGCCTGATGCAGCTATCCAGTAAAGTTAATTTACTTTAAAGGGTAAAGTGTATGTGCCACTTCAGCCCCTTTAATTTTTCTTTGTATATTTTTTACTAGATTGGTCGCTTGGTTGCTTTAAACAGAATACAAGCAACTCATGTTTCAACGTTACTGCAGGGGACTACATCCATGATGTCAACCTGACTGGGGTAGCCTGTGTCAGTGCATGCTCCGCTCTGAAAATCAGTAACAAGTATGCTGGCCTTACTGTAAACGGTATTTGTCTGTGCAGTCAAAGTGATGACATTTGCTTGCACTCCGCCTCAAACACTTCATGTTTCTACCCGCAAAGTGATGGTTTGTACTACAAAGTCTACCCTGTATCACAGTTGCCTATTCTTCATGTGCCTTCGTCCGTAACGGCGTTTAAGGAATTTAACGTGACTATCAGTTCTGCAGGTAATTTGCTAAGAACTTAGTGTTGTTCTTGTTTTTGTTATTGTTATTGTTTATTTAATCACAGCGTAACCTACTAGTATTGGTTCGGTCAATTTGTCTGTCAGTGAGTTGGGTCTATGGTCAATCTGTTTGTCAACTAGCCGGTTGGTTAGTTGGTCGTTTGATCTGTCTGTCTGTCAGTTGGTTGGTCGGTTGGTCAGTCTGTCAGTTGCTTGGTTGGTTGGTCGGTCAGGTTGGTTGGTTGGTTGAGTTGGTTGGTCAGGTTGGTTGGTTGGTTGGTTGAGTTGGTTGGTCAGGTTGGTTGGTTGGTCGGTCAGGTTGGTTGGTCGGTCAGGTTGGTCAGGTTGGGTTGGTCGGTCAGGTTGATTGGGTCGATCTGGTGGGTCAGTCTGTCAGCTAGTCAGTTTTTTGGTTGGTCAGTTGAGTTTGTTGGTCTGGTTGCTTGGTCGGTCAAGTTGGTTGGTTGGTTGGTCAGGTTGGTTGGTTGGTCAGGCTGGTTGGTCGGTCATGTTGATTGGGTCGATCTGGTGGGTCAGTCTGTCAGCTAGTCAGTTGTTTGGTCGGTCAGGCTGGTTGGTCGGTCAGGCTGGTTGGTCGGTCAGGTTGGTTGGTTGGTTGGTTGGTCAGGTTGGTGGGTTGGTCTGTCAGGCTGGTTGGTCTGTCAGGTGGGGTTAGTTGGTCACGTTGATTGGTTGGGTTGGTCGGTTGGGTTGGGTTGGTTGGTTGGGTTGGTCAGTCTGGTTGGTCAGTCAGTCAGTCAGCCATTCTGTTGGACACTTGGTTGGTTGGTCAGCTTGTCACTTAAGCACATTCTCAGGGTAGGTTGTAATTAGGGTATTGCAGGCTTTTTACATCCAATCTGAAATATTTTTCATCAACAGACTCCACTTGTTCCTATACACTTGACTTCGACGATGGAGTAAAGAGAAGCCTACCCAACAACACTCGAATGATAACTCATTATTATGCAAGCGCTGGAGAGTACAAGATCACACTCTCCGCACATCCAAAGTGCATGCCTCAGGAAGTTACAGTTACCGTAAAGAGCAGCTCCGAAGAGTTTGCTGATGTTTCTCTGGATTGCCCTGAAGCTGTTGAGTTGAGAGATGAAGAATCATGTGAACTTAGTGTCTTCCAAGGTTCTGGGTTAAAAGTGGAAGAATTCGAGTCTGGAAATTTCGTTACAACACTGCCTGGTGAGTTGTGCCCTACTTATAACATTGTTATATTACTACTTGAACTAGTGGATTTCAGTAAACGTTAATATAGGGCAGAAGATGGTGGTCAACTTTACCCATTTGGCATTCTACCCATATGGACATTTTTACTCATATGGACATTTTTACCCATATGGACATTTTACCCATATGGACATTTTACCCATATGGACATTTTACCCATATGGACATTTTACCCATATGGACATTTTACCCATATGGACATTTTACCCATATGGGCATTTTATCCATATGGACATTTTATCCATATGGACATTTTACCCATATGGACATTTTACCCATATGGACATTTTATCCATATGGACATTTTACCCATATGGACATTTTACCCATATGGACATTTTACCCATATGGACATTTTATCCATATGGACATTTTATCCATATGGACATTTTACCCATATGGACATTCTACCCATATGGACATTTTACCCATATGGACATTTTACCCATATGGACATTTTTACCCATATGGACATTTTACCCATATGGACATTTTTACCCATATAGACATTCACCCATATGGATATTCACTCATATGGATATGGACCCATATGGACATTCAACCCATTTTATCACTGTTGCCAAGTTATCGCTAACCAATACACTCGTATATAATTAAAATTATGTGTTACTTTTATCCCATTCTAAGCTTACATTATCAAAATAATGCTTTTTCCAGATACTGTTGTTGAGACAATTGGCTCTCCTCTACTTGAGGAGTCTGACGTTGTTCACATGTTGGAGAATGGCACATATGTTATGCCTCTATTATCAGCTATCAATGATGGAGTTGTTATTGGCATGCAAATGGGTATTGTTTCCAATGAAACTATCACAATTCAGGTCTGTTCATTTCCATTGTTTGCATCCGAGAATGAACAATAGCAGATAAAAACATTGTCAACAATGCAGTATATACATGAAATAACTGAACACAAACCGATGTTTATTAATCGCGTTGTGTCCTTGGTCGAACTTCAGACAAACCGCAATTCAACCGCGGTCGAACTTCGGTTAAGTATAGGTCGAACCTACTGTATGTTAAGCCTCATAAAAAAATGTGTGTCAATCCTAGAATAGTGTTTGTATATTCCTATAAAAGATCTACTTTTTCTGACAGATTTTATCTCCAGTGTGTCTTGCCAACCAAAAGGCTTGCCGGGGAGGTTGTGTGCCTTTGCGTGATGCCTGCACTGGCCAGAAGAAGAGTATGGATCAAATGTTGTCAAAAAGTTGCTGTACCTCAGATACAAATGTATCAACTGAGAGCAATAACAATACAAAGTATAATGTGAGTGCAGGTAGGTTTTGGTTAAATTCTTCCATGTAGGTTTCTGATGTTAGTGTAATGGTCTATCCACTACACTGAGGTATCCAGGACAAGTTGATAGTTGATAGTTTTTAGATAAAATATGAAAACCAGACTTATGTAAAGCCCTGGTCAAACGAGAATGAGAGTTGATGAGAGTTGACAAGAGAGAGTTTGCACGAGAGTTTGTTCAACTCTCTTGCCCTGGTCAAACGAAAACAAGAGTTGCATAATATATAGACAGAAATAATTTAACAAAGTGTCTAAATTTCCTTCTTAGCTTTTCTTGCTATAGACACAGTCATAACGTGTTATTTTGTTAAGCTAATTCTTATAGAAAGTGCCAAACATTAGTCGTCTGACTATAGAGTATAGTTGTTTAAAATTCTTATGCAACTCTCATGACCGGTCTTTGAACCAGCTCAAAGTTGATGAGAGTGCATGAGAGTCGATGAGAGTTGATGGTCAAACGCGAGCGAGAGTTGCAACTCTCATCAACTCTCATCACCTCTCATCACCTCTCATCAACTCTCATCAACTCTCATCACCTCTCATCACCTCTCATCAACTCTCATCAACTCTCGTCACCTCTCATCACCTCTCATCAACTCTCGTCACCTCTCATCAACTCTCATCAACTCTCATCAACTCTCATCAACTCTCATCAACTCTCGTCACCTCTCATCAACTCTCATCACCTCTCGTCACCTCTCATCAACTCTCATCAACTCTCATCAACTCTCATCAACTCTCATCAACTCTCATCAACTCTCATCACCTCTCATCACCTCTCATCACCTCTCATCAACTCTCATCAACTCTCATCAACTCTCATCAACTCTCATCAACTCTCATCACCTCTCATCAACTCTCATCACCTCTCATCAACTCTCATCACCTCACATCAACTCTCATCACCTCTCGTCACCTCACATCAACTCACATCAACACTCATCAAATCTCATCAACTCTCATCAACTCTCATCAACTCTCATCAACTCTCATCAACTCTCATCAACTCTCGTCACCTCTCATCAACTCACATCAACACTCATCAAATCTCATCGACTCTCATCAACTCTCATCAACTCTCATCATTTCTCATCAACTCTCATCAACTCTCATCAACTCTCATCAACTCTCATCTCGTTTGACCGGGGCTATCCATTTGTTCGGTTTGATTTTCATATATTTGTTGTTTTTTACTTATTTTTAATTCCGAAGCAGGGTGCTCAACATACAACTAAAGTATTCACCCTATTTATACTAAAAATGGATGGTCTGACGGATCTAGTGTAAACACAAGACCAGCAATCTTGGCCAGATAGCAAGAATACTGGGATCTTTACAATCGATCTTGGCTATAATTCTGAGGACAAGTCATGCCTGATATTTTACTGATATTTTATGAGTGCAAGTTTGTCTATGTTGAAGGTCTTTTTGTAAATGGAAATTTCGAGCGAAAATTATATGCATGTTAGACATAACCAGGAGGAATCCCTCTGGCAGGAATTTAACCTGCGGCCCTGGGATTCCGGTGCAGCGCTGGGATTCCGGTGCAGCGCTCTGGTTGTGTTCATACACAGACAGATGATCAGAAAATGGATTCTCGTTTCTCAAGTTCATATACTTAAATCATCCTAGGTGTGATTTCATAATGGTGCAATCTCTTAATCTTTTAGAATTTGCTATAAACACAACGGAAAGTTTCAAACCACACCTTGTAAAATTTTCGACCCCAGTCTATATAAAGCGTGGTGACGTCATCGCCTTTCACGTTTCAGCCACGGCGACGGTTCCCAAAATCAAGGACACTACCTCCTATATATTGTCCTATTGCGGCCAACAGTTCTCCCTTGGTGATATAGTAATGGTATCGAATGGTACAATGCAACAGAATATGCTGATCTGGTTTCGACTACATGTGACTGTCCCCTTAGTGTTGGATATACCTATTGAACCAAAATTACCCGAGGTGTATTATGCGTACAAAGTTTCCAGCTTGCCTGCTTTGGACCATGAAATAGTGAAAGACACTGTCGAAGTTCAGGTATAAGATGTAGTGAAGATTCAATTTTTTAGTTGTGTTAGAGTCTGATAAGTTAATGTTAAGCTAAACTGGCTTTGTCTTTATTGGATAGCTCTATCAGTTCTAAAATGTTCTCCCTAGAGGTCCAGTAAGGGTCGTCCCTTGTTGATCCAGTGTTACTACAGGAGGAAACCTAAACTAAACTTACTCTATTTATACTGGAAAGCTCTATCAGTTCTAAAATGTTTTCCCTAGAGCTTGAGTAAGGGTCATATCTTATTGTTCCAGTGTTACTACAGGAGGAAACCTAAACTAAACTAACTCTATTTATACTGGAAAGCTCTATCAGTTCTAAAATGTTCTAGTAAGGGTCATCCCTTATTGATCCAGTGTTACTACAGGAAGAAACCCAAACTAAACTAACTTTATTTATACTGGATAGCTCTATCAGTTCTAAACTGTTCTCCCTAGAGGTCCAGTAAGAGCCATACCTTTATTGGTTCATTGTTACAACAGAAGGAAACCAGAGTACCTGAAGAAACATTGCAATGTTTGGTAGAGTTAAATTGGAAGCACTGTTTTTGTTGAGGCGAATGGGTTAAGGAGACTGTTTTTGCTCCAGAATAACTCTATACCTTCCAAAGACTTTCGCTTTCATTTGTCGGGCATGGAACAAAATTGACCTTAAGTTTGTTGCTTTCTTTTATATCTTACAGGAGCGGATATCTGGTCTAGAGATCTTGCGTCCTCTAACAGGAGTATACTATGCAACGCTTAAGAATATCACCTTTGAATTCAACGTTTCCAACGGAACAAATGTCATTTATACTGTCGACCTTGCAGATGGAAATGTAACAAACACAACCTTGAATGATTTGAATCATGTTTATAGGAATCGAGGTACTGCATGTAATTAAATGTGGTTTAATGTTTGGTTTAATGTTTGGCGACTGCCCCCACCCATTTCTCAAAGCCTTCGAATGATGGCTGATTAACTATGTAACAAAGCTGTATCAATGATTTTACAACCACGGGATGATTAGCACACACCCACATACTTATTTACAATAATCTTTCTATTTGTAGGAAACTACACATTCAACGTAACAGCATCGAATCTTATCAACTCTGTGAACACGAGCCAAACGGTAACCTTAGTCGAAGACATCAAGAACCTCAAATTTATCATGGAACCAAAGCTTTACCCTGGTGAAGTGGGCAAGCCATATACAATCTTGTTTTCTCTTCAAGCTGGCGATCGTCCTGTGTTTTATGTTGAATTTGGAAACAATATAACCGTCTTCTATTCATGTGACATAGCGTTTAACGATACGATTGAAAGCAATACCACGTAAGTTACAGTTATTTAGTCTTAGTTGTTTACTTTGCTAACATCAAACGAGTTAGGTGATGGTGGTAGAATGGTTAGTGCATGTGTGTTTCACTTCTTGCCACTGGAGTTCAATTCCAACAGCAGTTGTCTGATTACAATTTCGCCTCAGTCACCTGCGAGAATGGTGCTTCCAGTTTGACTCTGCCAACCACTGCCTGTTTTCTTAGTTTCCTACTGTAGTTACGCTTCACTAATACGATATAATCCTTACTGGATCTGCAGAGAGAACAGTTTTGAACTGATAGAAGTTAGTTTAGTTTACAGGTTTCCTCATGTGGTAACACTGGAACAATAAGAGATGGCTCTTACTGGACCTCTAGAGAGAACAGTTTAGAACTGGTAGAGATATCCAGTATAAATAAAGTTAGTTTAGTTTAGGTTTCCTCCTGTAGTAACACTGGATCAATAAGGGATCTCTAGCGAGAACTGTTCAGAACTGATAGAACTATCCAGTATAACTGAAAAGGTTAGTTTAGGTTTCTCCTTGTGACCTCAAGGAACAGAGCAGAGTTTAGAACTGATTGAGCTATCCAATATAAATTGAGTCAGTTCAGTTTAGTTTAAAAAAGTGACCAAAGTTTGAATCTTTTTTAGTTATACAAAGGTTGGTACATACAACATCACAGTGTCAGCGTACAGTCTTGTTGAAAATAGAAAGCTCAGTATAAACTCAACGGTTGAGATTATGTTACCTATTCAAAACCTCAATGTGTTTCAAGTAAACCCCGGCAATCCCAACACCCCTATCGAAGATTTAGATTACTCTATCAAAAAACACCCTGCTGGTCAGCCTATCACACTCCGAGCTAACGTGTCATCAGGATGGCCAATCAAATATAACTTCACCGTAAAGAAACCGGGAAAGTCCTCCAAAGTGAAGCATGGTCATCACAACTATGATAGCATTACAATCACGCCAGATATTGGTGGACTTTGGAAAATCAATGTCATGGCTTATAATGGAATTAGCAGTAAAAACTACACAATTACAATCGAAGTTATAGGCGGCTGTGAATCAAGAATCGTGATATATGACCGCAGAACCAAAGATAAACCATTCCATACGAATCGTGGAACTGATATTCGCATTAATACCGACGAGGACAAACACAATAAGAGTTGCTCGGTTCCTAAATATCATTGTTGGACCTATAACTGGACCCTATACGCCCTATACGATGCTAAAAGCGATCGAAAGCTGCCTGAACACGAACAGCATAAGAAATTTTTCTTCATCGAAAAACGTGTTCTTCAAGAAGGATTGTATAGAGTTGAATTGACTGCTGTGTGTAACGAGACTTGGCGAACAAATAATAGGACTGATGTTGACACCTACCTTAATGTGGAGGCCAGCAAACCTGTGGCTATTATATTGGGTAAGATTGACAGTGCTTTTTGGGTGGAGGGTTCAATTCCCATTGGTTGGGTTTCATCTCTGTGGCCTGAGGGTTCGATTCCTGCAATATGCTGTTGTCTGATTACAATTTCACCTCAGTCACATGTGAGAAGAGTGCAAGGGAGAACAATTTACAGTATAAATAAAGTTAGTTTAGGTTTCCTCCTGTAGTAACACTGGATCAATAAGAGATGTCTCTTGCTGGACCTGTATATAGGGAGAACAGTTTAGAACTGATAGAGCTATCCAGTATAAATACAGTTAGTTTAGTTTAGGTTTCCTCCTGTAGTAACACTGGATCAATTGGGAATGGCAACTGATGGAGCTATCCAGTATAAATGCAGTTAGTTTAGTTTAGGTTTTCTCCTGTAGTAACACTGAATCGATAAGGGGATGACCATTACTGTACCTCAAGAGAGATCCAGTGTAAAGAAGGGTAGTTTTGTCTTAACAAACATAAAATCAAAATTTGTTTTTCAAGTAAATAGTTGAAGTTAATTAGGCTGCACTTTTGAGTGGGATAAATCTAAATTTAGCTCCATCAGTTTCAAATTGAGGTCTATTAAGAGGGCATCTCAAGAAGACCATAACTTATTTTTCCAGTGTTACTACGCCACTGAAGTGAAATAATAATCAAACAACTACATACAGTACTACAAGAATCGAACACCAGTCACCATCAACCATTGAACTATAAGTAAACTGGAACGCTAACTCCTATGATCAAGTCCTATGATTCGTTGAAGCCAAGCTAGTTTTTCTGAGGTTTGAGTTGAAATACTTAACGCCGAACATTGGGCTGTATATGAAATTGAAGCTATTAAAAAGTTCTATTTGATATAGAAACTTCAAGACTTTAGGCAAAATGGAAATACAAAAACAACCGCAATTTTGTAAAATACGGCAAATTTTCCCTCAAAGTTTTAAGTATTTCCTTTTTACCTAAAGTCTTGAAGTTTTTATATCAAATAGAACTTTTTAATAGCTTCAATTTCATATACAGCCCAATGTTCGGCGTTAAGTATTTCAACTCAAACCTCAGAAAAACTGAATTAAGCTGGCTTCAATTTCCCCCCCTTCGTTCCAGTTTATTTACAGTTCAATGCCATCAACATCCTCCCCCCTGTTAAACACTCCCCCCCTGTTTCAAGCCAAAATAGTAACCATTTATTGATGTTAAATGCTGCACGTTTTTGTTTAGGTGGTTCTCGACGCGACATTACGAAAAAAGATGGTTTCATCGATTTGGACGCAAGTACATCATATGACCCAGACGTCAAACGATTCAATTCGTCCGGCCTACACTTTCATTGGGCTTGTATATATAATTGCAAAGATGTGAGTTTGCAAACTAACAACGCGTCTAGTGTGAGAATCAATGCTGCGTTATTGAGCGTTGGCGAAAGTTTCAAAATGAAGGTCACAGTGAAAACGAAATTTGGTGAAGCTAACACCACGCAAAATATTACAATTGTGGACCAAAAAGTACCTACTACTGAAATTGTGTAAGTGTTGTTTGTGTGTGGGGGATGATGGATGAGGAGAGGAGGCGGGGGGCGGGGGGGGGGGTTGCTATTACATAGGGGTGGATCCAGAATAATGCAGTAGAAGTGGTGCAGATTTCTAACCTGGCTACCTGGAGAAAACCTGTAATGTTTGGTAGGGTAAATGAGAAGTGATGACAAATCACATGTGTTTAAACTAAACTACACTAACTTTATATATACTGGATAGCTCTATCACTTCTAAACTGTTCTCTCTAGAGGTCAAGTAAGGGACATCTCTTATTGATCCAGTGTTACTACAGGAGGAAACCTAAACTAAACTAACTTTATATATACTGGATAGCTCTATCACTTCTAAACTGTTCTCTCTAGAGGTCAAGTAAGAGTCATCTCTTATTGATCCAGTGTTACTACAGGAGGAAACCTAATCTAAACTAACTTTATATATACTGGATAGCTCTATCACTTCTAAACTGTTCTCTCTAGAGGTCAAGTAAGAGTCATCTCTTATTGATCCAGTGTTACTACAGGAGGAAACCTAAACTAAACTAACTTTATATATACTGGATAGCTCTATCACTTCTAAACTGTTCTCTCTAGAGGTCAAGTAAGAGTCATCTCTTATTGATCCAGTGTTACTACAGGAGGAAACCTAAACTAAACTAACTGAATTTATACTGGATAGCTCTATCACTTCTAAACTGTTTTCTCTAGAGGTTCAGTAAGAGCCATCCCATATTGATCCAGTGTTACTAGATGAGGAAACCGGATATATCTACCCAGATAAAACCTGCGATATTTGTAGAGTCAAAGTGGAAGCGCTCTTTTAACATGCGACTCAGGTGAAATTATAATCAGACAACTGCATATTGTAGAAATCAAAGCCAGGTCACAAAGATAAAAGACACATTCACTAACCACTATGCCACAAGCACACTTATGAATGTGATTTAAACATATTCTTTGTTTCACTTTAGCTGTCGAGTAAACTGTCTGCCACTGGTCAATCCTAAGGACCGATTTTCTTTGGAAGGTCAGTGCTTGTCCTGTCAGCCTAACGACAACGACGTAACATTCAAATGGACATTATTTTATGATAACAAGACAGAAGTCCTAGGCCTTTCGTCCGGAGATGACACAACTACTGGTTTTGAAAAGGAAAATCTTGTTTTGTCGCCTAATACGTTGAGAAGAAGTATGAAGTATAGACTAAAGTTGGTGGCAACACGCAACGGGACATCGTCTCGTTCGTTTTACAAGTTTGAAACTGCTGGTCAACTCACTGGGGGGGAATGTGAAATAACGTAAGTGCTAAGGGGAATGTTACAATTTTAGGCGTCTCACTCGACAGGCTGAAAAAGCCTAATCGGTTAGCACTTGTTTTGCTGCTTGTTCCCAATTCATTCACATGTCGATATTGGAAAGTATCAAATAGAAAATAAAATTGCAGATGAAGATGAAGATGAAGTATATCCTTAGCCCCTTGACCAGGTGGCGCAACAGTGAACTCATTGAAACTAAGTTGATCAAATATTACCCCTAACCATTCCAACAGTACAGGCAGCCCTGCGATTCCGGTGTAGCGCTCTGACCCTGAGCTACAGATTCATGTTGCCCAGATCTAACCACAAGTTCATACGTATTTATTAGGGTGTAGCCAGTTTGCCAGTGTATGGCGTGGGTAAATTACTAATTATACATGCACTAATTACGCATTCAGTTCTGTTTAGCGGAGGAAAGCAAATTGCTCGTCTAATTTTCATCCAAACTCAACCAAAATATATTCAATTTGTCCTTGGCCTATGTCCATTGGCTCTACAAAATTTTGTGTCAAAATGTTTGATATTTTGTGAGTTATCGTGCTCACAGACAAACACACACATACAAATCCAGGTGAAAACATATCCTAATAATATACAGGGCCAAATACTGGGTTAAATTATTTAATTTTTACATAGAACGAAAGAACAACTCTTTAGCTTTCCAATGATGCTTTCCAATTGAGCTCAAATGGGCCTTTTGGGAATTAAATTGGCTTCGATTTGCGCGGGTTAATTCCCATCGGTGGAAGAATGCAATTTCGACCAACAATTTTAACCAGACGAGTACTCGGTCAATTTTGTCCGTAATGAAACATGAAAAGCATCATTGTTCTATGTAAAAATTACTTTCGTTCTATGTAAAAATTAAATCATTTAACCCAGTATTTGACGCACAGCAACCAGTCAAAGTTGGATTACCTTTTTTTTTATACACCCTGTATATACATTAAATTAATTAGTACTTGTTATTAATTGCCCAACCTTTAATCATATCCATATCTTTACTTTATATTTAGACCAAAGAATGGAACATCAGCATCAACTAAATTTCGTGTTAAATGTTCCAACTGGAGAGATGGTGAATTTCCGTTGACTTACGACATTCGTTACCAGTCCTCTGTGAAAACAGAAACGAGCGTGAATTCAATTAAGCCATTAGATTATGAGTGGATATTATGGTACCATGGCCAGGAGGAAGTGTCACCCGCCAGTAAGATGCCTGCGGGACTAAAGATTCCTATCACTGTTGAAATACATGGAGCTTATGGGGAGTACGCCAAGGTGATTTTGTCAGTGCAGGTATGAACATCAATATTTATCGTCAATATTGTTTGGTATATTTGTGACCTCTGCCAAGGAGGTTATGTATTCACCTGGGCTTGTTATGTGTTTGTCTAAAAAAAGATCACGAGAAATTGTGGGGCTATGGCTCCAAGGACAAATCAATCTATTTGAATTCGCCTTAACCAGGGCGTCTATAAGAATGGGCGGTGAAACACCAGCTGAGGAGCTGAAACATGTGTGATGCACTTTAGCCATGGGGCTAGCGCGGCCAGCAATGATTTTTCGAACTAAACAAGAAATCTTTTTACTTTAGAAGACATGGATAAAACTACTTAAAACTTTGTAACTATTTACTCGATGGCTGTCAAACTTGATGATAACTAATGTTATCCAGTATCCTGGATATTATCCAGCTGGCGTTTCACCGCCTATTCTTATAGACGCCCTGCCTTAACTGAAGAATTTGTTATGTTTTTCCAGGTGAAAATACAAGAGGTAGAAAGTGATAAGTTCTATGAAACCATAAAAGACTTGAAGAATATCAACGGCAGCGAGGACCCACAACGCTTGGCACAACAAGTCAGTATATATGCACAAGTGTTGAATGATGGACAGATCAGCAAACAAACGAGCACACCTGCAGCTAATAAAGAGGTACTATATAGTTATCCCAAGTTGTAGATTGGATGTAAACAGCTAATGCCAGCTAATTTTCTCTGTTGTGTCTTCTTTAGATTCGACTCAGTCTCGTTGAACAATTATCGAATGTTAAAGCCACTACTTTACCATTGATACAACAGACGTCAGATGCTATAAAATTAGCTGTATCTGAGAAAACGCAAGTGATCCATCAAGCACAGGTTAAGACATAGTTCTTCTATTTATACAGCGAGTCAGTCAGATGGTCGGTTAATTGGTTGGTCGGTCGGCTAATCAGTCTGTCAATCAATTGTCGGTCGGTCAGTTGGTCAGTGAGTGAGTCAATTAGTTGGTTGGTTGGTCATTCGGTTGGTTGGTTGGTAGGTCGGTTGGTAGGTCAGCTGGTCATTTGGTTGTCATTCAGTCAGTCTGTCATTCAGTCAGTCTGTCGGTTGGTCAGTCGGTTAGTAGGTGGGCTGGTCAGTCGGTTTGTTGGATGTCTTTCAGTCGGTTGGTTTGTTGGTAGGTCGGTTGGTCAGTTGGTTGGTTGGTAGGTCGGTTAGTCACTCAGTCGGTTAGTTGGTTGGTCAGTAGGTCGGTTGGTCAGTCGGTTGGTTGGTAGGTTGGTTGGTCAGTCGGTTGGTCAGTCGGTTGGTAGGTCGGCTGGTCAGTCGGTTTGTTGGAATTCATTCAGTCAGTTGGTTGGTCATCAGTCAGTTGGTTGGTCAGTCAGTTGGTTGGTCTGGTCAGTCAGTTGGTTGGTCAGTCAGTTGGTTGGTCAGTCAGTTGGTTGGTCATCAGTCAGTCGGTCGGTCAATTGGTCGGTCAATTGGTCGGTCGGTCGGTTGGTTGGTAGGTCGGTTGGTTAGTCGGTTGGTTGGTTGGTTGGTAGGTCGGTTGGTTAGTTGGTTGGTATGTTGGTTGGTCAGTAGGTTGTTGGTCGGTCAGTCGATCTGTGAATCGGTCTGTCAATCAGTCGGTCGGTTGGTCTGTAATAGTAATAGTAATGAGTAATAGCAATAAAAAGTACTATCACTAAATATCAAATATACTCTCACGCAGAGGTGGAAAAAGTATCGGATCCTGGGAACCTAGTTCCCAGAAATATTTTTGGATCTGAACTTTTGCAGAAAATTTTTCAGAAATTTCTAAAGTTAATAATTAACTGGTGAGTAATAACAAAACTAGAGTATGCTCTAGTCTAGACTAGTAATTGTAATGCATTTTGTATTCACTATATCAAATTGAACACCACTGAATGTCAAGAAACAACACTCCAATCAGTCCAGTGTCAAAATCAATCGATGATCATTGAACCTCATTAATTATTAATTTTGAGTCTGAAACCCAGGTTCCCAGAAAGAAAAAAAACATTTTCCACCTCTGCTCTCACGGTTGGTAGGTCGGCCAGAGCAAAATTTGTCAACAAAATTGATGGCCTGTGAACCAGAAACACTTAAGTATTTTTTCTGTTTTGATAGGAAAGTGCAGTCACAACGTTAAAAAAGATGAGTGACAGCTTACTGAATATCGCTTCAAATCCTGGGACACGAACGGGACAAGAGATTGATAAAACAGCAAGAACATTGTTGTCCAGTCTGTCTAAAATTTTGGACGCATCTAGTTTCACTGGTCAAGGCACCAGCAAAAGCAATGGTTTGTTTTTTTGTTATGAGATATGAAGTAGTTTGCCATGTTTGAATTTTAGTTTTAGGAAGTCCTAGGACTTGATCAAAACTTCATCCAGTCCTAGGACTTAATCAAAACTTCATCCAGTCCTAGGACTTGATCAAAACTTCATCCAGTCTTATGGCTTGATCAAAACTTCATCCAGTCTTAGGACTTTATGAAAACTTTATCCAGTCCTAGGACTTAATCAAAACTTCATCCAGTCGTATGACTGATCAAACTTTATCCAGGCCTATAGGACGTGATCAAACTTTTTAACATTTAGTCGTTGGACTGAATCAAATATACTTGATTTGGTTTCGGGTATCATGGTGGGCTACAAACTAAGCAACATAGTTGAAAAATAAGATTGATTCTGTTTTATTTCAGCCCCAGAGTTAGCAGAACGGAACCTTTATGGTACTTTATCCAAAGAAGGAGCTGATTTGGAAGAGGTAAGGTATACAAAAATTACAAAGGACCTAACCAACTGACATAATACGTTTATGGCTATATGCACCCAATTCTCATTTTCGGATAACTCATATGCCTATAGACACCTGACTGTTCTGATAATGTAAGCATAGAATGAACCAAGCATTTAAATTATATATGTGAGTGAATTAGGTTTATTCCGGCCCAAGCATTGTGAACACAACCTGGTTTTCTGCTTGTTGATAAAGCCTTCTAGCAAGTTGTTGCAAAGACAATTCGTAGTTCCTATAATGGCTTCAAAAACACAATGTATCCCGTGAAGGTTTTTTGTCAAAGGGTTACTCGTGATTCCTTTTTTGTTTTTTTCCCCTTCAGACTGGCGAAGACACGAAAGATGTTATAACAGACTGGGATGAAACGGTCGAGCGCATCACGACAGCAATGGCAAAGAAGAAGCTTATTGGTGAAAGACCGACTGTCGTAAAAACAATTAACTTTCAAGTACAGTTAAGCAAGTTAAACAAGAGTTGGAATGACGATAAATATCTAAGGCAGAGTATAGAACATGAGACTGGTTCAAATGCTTGGATTTCTTTGCCAAGGAGCGAGTTGGGATTCTTAGATGGAAATAGAAGCAAGAACGTTTTTACTGAGGTAGGATATATTTGAAACATTCATTTGACCAATTTGCATGTGATGAAGTCCTTGTCTAATGCACGAAAAAAGCTATAGGGGTTGTTGGTACAATACAGTGCTTAGGGCATGTGGTTTACACCTCTGCAATGAGGGGCCAATCCGTCAATGGCTGTAATACAGTCGCATGTGAGAAGAATGCTTCCAGTTTGAATCTGCCAAACACCACAGGTTTTCTCCGGGTACTCCGGTTTCCTCCTGTCGTAATACTGAGATGCTCTTACTGGACCTCTAGGGAGAACAATTTAGAATTGATAGAGCTATCTAGTATTAAGGTTAGTTACGGTTTCCTCTTGTAGTAACACTGGACCAATAAAAGGATTTCTTTACTGCACCTCTGGGAATTATAATTTAGAACTGATGGAGCTATCCAGTATAAATAGAGTTTAGTTTTGATTTTTATTCTGTAGTAACGCTGGTCTAATAAAGGATGACCCTTACTGGACATCTAGGGAGAATAGTTTAGAACTAATAGAGCTATCCAGTATAAATGAGGTTAGTTTAGTTACGGTATTAATATTTTGTTTCAAAATGTTCAGGTGATCGCTTTTGCCAAAAACCCATACACTTGGGACATCAAACATTCACATTACATCCAACCAAAGGTGTTTTCCTTCACATTTCGTGACGAGAATGGCAAAAAGATTCGCCTTAAAAACCTCGACCAAGAAATCAAAATTCAGCTACCTAACAAGAAAAAGGGAATCGTCTACAACACTTTAAATAACTCTGCCGACAACGAAGACTTTCTCGTGTATAATTTTCACGTTGACGATTACCATTATGAAGAATTGATTATGATCCATATCAAGAATCCAAACCCGGCACACAACAAACAATCACAACCTATTTTTTATGTTAAGTTTGGAGAGAAGGTAAATATATTGATGTGAAATGTATTAATATAATTGTTTTTGGATATATACAACTTTTATTCTCGCTTCTCGAGGTAACTTGGGACCTCTACTGTCGGCCACTCTATAGAACAGACATCTCCATACAATGGAACAGAAGACCCTAGGAACGAGGTTGACAAGGGACAATGGACTTGACTTGACTTGACTTGACTTGACGTAGCGAACGAAAATATGTCTGACATTTCCTATTGTTAAACATAAAACAAGAGACTGTCACTTCCAAACAACGGGCAATGGATTTAAAAACCGCTTCAATGATATACGGTATACTTAGGGGATATCAAAACGTCAAAATTCTTACTATATTTCTCAGGTAGCTTGATCCTGTAATATAGATTTATACACTTCTATTTTTGCTAGGTCTCGCAAACGAATTACGATTTTAAACATGCAATCTGGAGTGAGTGTGGTTCAGGCTACCCTATGAACTGTTCAGGCTACCCTATGGATATACGAAGCCGTGCAGATGGTAGTATTGTTTTCATACGAGATGACAAGAAGCTTGCGTCGGCCAAGGGTGAAGTATCTGTTGGTTTGTTGCCATGTCCAGATGCTATCAAGGGCAGAAAATCTGCGTGCGACTCGAAGAAACATGGCTACGTTGTTTTTGTGCAAACTGTTTCGTGTCGGTATTGGAATCATTCTGAATGGATTAAAGATGGATGTAAGGTAAGTAGCTACACAGTGTGACAAGAAATATGTCTCTGCCTCTCGTTGGGTACACGTGTTTCCTCCTGTAGTAACACTGGACCAATAAAACGGGTGGCCTTACTGGACCTCCAGGGAGAACAGTTTAGAACTGATAGAGCTATCCAGTATAAATAAAGTTAGTTTAGTTTAGGTTTCCTCCTGTAGTAACACTGGATCAATAAGAGATGACTCTTACTGGACCTCTAGGAAGAACAGTTTAGAACTGATAAAGCTATCCAGTATAAATAAAGTTAGTTTAGTTTAGGTTTCCTCTTGTAGTAACACTGGATCAATAAGAGATGACTCTTACTGGACCTCTAGGGAGAACAGTTTAGAACTGATTGAGCTATCCAGTATAAATAAAGTTAGTTTAGTTTAGGTTTCCTCCTGTAGTAACACTGGATCAATAAGGGATGACTCTTACTGGACCTCTAGGGAGAACAGTTTAGAACTGATTGAGCTATCCAGTATAAATAAAGTTAGTTTAGTTTAGGTTTCCTCCTGTAGTAACACTGGACCAATAAAAGGGGTGGCCTTACTGGACCTCTAGGAAGAACAGTTTAGAACTGATTGAGCTATCCAGTATAAATAAAGTTAGTTTAGTTTAGGTTTCCTCCTGTAGTAACACTGGATCAATAGAAGATAGCCCTTACTGGACCTCTAGGGAGAACAGTTTAGAACTGATAGAGCTATCCAGTATAAATAAAGTTAGTTTAGTTTAGGTTTCCTCCTGTAGTAACACTGGATCAATAAGGGATGATCCTTACTGGACCTCTAGGGAGAACAGTTTAGAACTGATAGAGATATCCAGTATAAATAAAGTTAGTTTAGTTTAGGTTTCCTCCTATAGTAACACTGGGTCAACAAGAGATGACCCTTACTGTACCTCTATAGGGTGAACAGTTTAGAATTGTTAGAGCTATCCAGTATAAATAAAGTTAGTTTAGTTTAAGTTTCCTCCTGTAGTAACACTGAAACAATAAGAGATGATCCTTACCGAACCTCTAGAGAGAACAGTTTAGAACTGTTAGAGCTATCCAGTATAAATAAGGTTAGTTTAGTAATAACTTAACAAACATTACTTATTCTGCATAGCTCTAGGTGTATGCGGTCTGTGTGCAAGCGATCATAAGGGATTATATTGTATTGTACTATAGGTTGGTCGTGAGTCCACACCGCTGCGAACAACGTGTTTGTGCAACCATCTGACTGCATTCAGTTCTTACATCGTGAGACCAAATCCTCTAAACAAGTTCTCTGCAGAAGATTTCAGACAGGGATATGTCAGTTTTGTTGCTGTTGTAATTATATTCATTTTGTATTCCATCTTCCTGCTTTGGGCAAGAAGAGCTGATAGTTCAGATTGTTCTAAGGTAGAGTAAATTTGTAGTTTTGTCTCTCTAAATATTATTCTTGTATTTTGATTTGTAGTTCGAGGGGTCTAGGGGTCTCAGAGTACTGCGGTCTCTTCCTGTACCAGTAAAGGATGTCTTTAACTGGATCTCTAGGGAGAACAGTTTAGAACTGATAGAGCTATCCAATATAAAATAGTTAGTTTAGTTTTGGTTTCCTCCTGTAGTAACACTGGACCAATAAAGGATGTCCCTTACTTGAGCTCTTGGGAGAACAGTTTAGAACTGATAGAGCTATCCAGTATAAATATATTTAATTTAATGCAGGTTTTCTCCTGTAGTAACACTAGACCAATAAGAGTTGACCGTTACAGCTACTCTTGAGGAAAATGTTTAGAACTGATAGTAGTAGTAAGTGCTATTATCCTTACTCCTATTGCAGCTGAGAGAGAAAGCTGAATTGTGAAGGACACAGCTCAACGTGACCAAGAAGGAAGGCTTCAGGGGCGCACATGGCAGCCACTTTGCTCGCCATCACGGAGCACAGCTATGATGGAAGCAGTTAGTTTTAAGTTACCCAACCCACCCTGTCAACATTCCCGTGGGGAGGAGAGGGAGTACCCGGAAAAACCGACGACCTTTCGACTTTGACGGAACTCTTTTTTTACATATATATAAAAGTCGTCCCCAACGGGACTTGAACCCACGATATCAGAGGTGAAAGGCGCGTGCTCTGACGATTGCGCCACCGAAGCCCTATAGAGCTATATCCAGTATAAATAAAGTTAGTTAAGTTTAGGTTTCCCTCCGTAGTAACACTAGTTAGACCAATGGGGGTTGAGTATTATAGTTAACAATGCTAGTAAGGCTTAATCGTTTGTTCATTTGTGCGCGTCCGATTTATATGTACGAGAACACTGGCTCGCCACAGATTGTAATTTTCCATATAGGAATCGGCTGTTGATATTTTAACCAGTACTAAATGAGTCATGATTTTTCCTAGGTCCGTGTATGCGCGCTAACAGACAACGGACCTCAGGACAGGTACCGATACGAGATCGCCATCTGGACTGGTATGCGGAGGAACGCAGGAACTGGGTCCGAAGTAACCATCATCCTTTCTGGTGACAAAAACGATTCCGAACCAAGATGCCTGGTGAATCCACAGAACCCTAGCTTTGCGCGTGGTAGCATGGAGAAATTCCTGCTTACTTCGTCCAAGGTACATACTGTGGATCAGATGCGGAAGTATCGGATCCTGGGAACCTAGTTCCCAGAAATATTTTTGGATCTGAACTTTTGCAGCACATTTTTAACAGAAATTTATGAAGTTAATCATTAACTGATGAGTATTAACAAAACTAGAGTATGCTCTAGTCTAGTCTAGTCTAGTAATTGTAATGCATTTTGTATTCACTATATCAAAATGAACACCACTGAATGTCAAGAAACAAAACTCCAATCAGTTCAATGTCAAAATCAATCGGTGATCATTGAACCTCTGCTGTTGATAGATAAATGGGGACACTGTATACCTTCGCCAGAATATTAAATCAAGTATTCAAGCATAAATTATACATGCACTACATGGCCTATAACTGTAAGCTGCACAAATTTTCGTATTAAAATGATTGATATTTTTTTTAGTTATTGTCATACGAAATAATAATATTATCGTGAGTAATGTACAAAATAATCTTTCCTTCAGGAGATCGGCAGTTTGTACTGTATTCGTGTATGGCATGACAATAGCAAGGGATCTTGGTACCTGAGCAGAGTGATGGTGACTGATTTACAGAAAGATGAAAGATATTATTTCATCTGCGATCGATGGCTCGCCGTTGATGAGGATGATGGACAGGTAAGGTAGACATTAAAGAATTGAAATATGCATGTCAAAATACTCAACTGTTCAAATCGTCATTTGAATATGCAAACAGTCGTTCGAAGACATTTTAAAGGTGATGTAGAGTCCCGATGTAAACAAACCGGCAACGTCCGTTTGTTTACATTTTAAACACGCTATATTTAAAAAATTATGATGTGTTCTGGTTCGCTACGCTTTAAATAAGTACAGATTCGAGTTTCTGATTTGGAAGATGTCGAATTTTAGTCGAAACAACGCGAAATTTGGGCATTGTTTACATCGCGGGTCCCCCCATAGCACATGCGCAGAACGGACTTCACATGGTCTTTAACTATAAAATGCATTCCCTTAAGTACACCGTTCTTCATTTTGGTTAACACTGAAGACAAAATATGCTAGTACAAAAATTAATGAGCAAATTCATGACAAATTGAACAGTTCATTATTTTGATATGTATATATATTCTTCCCGTCTCAGCTACATGACATCCTAACTAATGGTAAATTATAATTTCAGGTTGAAAGATTATTACCTGTTGCCAGTGACGAAGAACTCGCTGATTTTCATCATTTGTTCTACTCAAAAACCAAACGCGGTCTCAGTGACACTCATCTGTGGGTCTCAGTACTAAACCGTCCTCCACAAAGCACATTCACTCGTGTTCAAAGGCTCTCGTGTTGTTTATGTATAATTATGACAACAATGTTTGCTAATGCTATGTTTTACCAGACGAAGAGTGAACCAACAGCAAGTTCGACCAATTTTATTGGTTCGTATTCGTTCACCTGGGATGAGGTAGGTAGTTTTGTACCATATCATACCATACCAGGCCTACCTTACTTAGTCATACCATACCATACCATACCATACCATACCACACCACACCACACCACACCACACCACACCACACCGCACCATACCACACCACACCAATATCATATCATGCCATACCATACCATACCATATCATGCCATATCATGCCATATCATGCCATACCATACCACACCACACCATACCACACCATACCACACCACACCACACCATACCACACCATACCACACCAATATCATATCATGCCATGCCATACCATACCACACCACACCACACCATACCACACCATACCATACCATACCATACCATACCATACCATACCATACCATACCTGGCCTATCTTACTTAGTCATACCATAATCAGTAGAATACAAGGTTAGGAAGCTCAACGAAAATACAGTAGAACTCATTATCCATGTTTTTGTCTAGCTTTATGCAAAAAATGGTCGTTTCATCGTCACGTGTGTATTGTATTTCTGCCTAACTAACCAATAGCAATGTTTTGGTTTAATGGTCAATTTAAAACATTGCTATTGGTTGGTTGGGCATAAATACAGTACACACGTGACGATGAAACGACCATTTTTTGCATAAAGCTAGACAAAAACTTGGATAATGAGTTCTACTGTATTTTTATTGAGCTTCCTAACCTTGTATTCTATTGACTATGGTCATACCGTACGATACCACACTATATCTAATCTTTTTCAGTTAGTTCTGACACAAACCACGGCAGCTTAATGTAGAATACTACCTACGCAGAACCCCCACGTTATAGATATATTTACTATGGAACCACTTGGTAGCTATAGATCTTTTAGGATAGAAATTATTTACAAATATTAAAATCACTTGTACATTCTCTTAGATATATATTGGTATTGTGAGCTCTTTAATCATCGTTCCAGTCAATGTGGTAATCCTTCATATCTTCCGTAATGCCCGTCCCAAGGCCCGCAAGGTGCGCAGTCAATCGAAAACATCCTTGGGGGCACTAGGCTCAGGCTACGACAACATTCGCAATTCTCACGCGTCCTTTGAGACTCTGGAGAAATCTTCTGAAAAAGACCCCAGAGAGAGTATGGCTGTCGACACAGGGAACATCTATTCTCGACTGCCTTCTGCTGAAATGAAAAAAAAGCGAGATGAGAAACTGTCACGATGGGCAAGGTTCAAAAGATTTGTTATGCCTTCAAGTCTTCCGCATTGGTTCGTGTATATTGGTTGGATTATACTTGTGCTTATTACACTAGGTAAACTAAACTAACTTTATTTATAGTGGATAACTCTATCAGTTCTAAACTGTTTTCCTCCAATGTTACGACAGGAGTTGACTGGATATTACCACGGTCAAACCAGGGAAAACTCTCATCAACTCTCATCAAAATTTGAACCAGAGAGTCGATGAGAGTTGGCGGTCAAGCGCGAGCGAGAGTCGCCATCCTCGTCGACTCTCATTGACTTTCTCGTCTTACCGGGGCTTTACACGTTAGTAGGTTAGATAAATATTCTTTCAATATTTTTCTTGCAGGTTCGGCCACGGTTGTAGTGTTGTATGGTATGCAGTTTGGGAATGGTCGTTCACTACAATGGCTTTTTTCAATAGTCATTTCAATTTGTGAAGACATATTTGTCCTTCAGCCTCTGAAAGTTCTCGTCTTCGCGCTCGGCTTTGCACTTCTTGTCAAAAAACCAGACGAAGGCGAATTCGAGATGTCGGATTATTATGATGTTGATGATGGTGGGGTACAACAGGGGGATGTCTCTGCATCTCAAAATGATATCCATGAAAAAAAGGTCCCCGCATCATCTAGGTTAGTGGTGCATGTACCATGCATGAACAAAGTTGATAATAATAATAATAATAATAAAAACTTTATTTATCCTGCAATGATGGATCAGCTGGTACAAGTACCAGCTGGTATAAACCCATGTGCAGCTATATAGCTACGTACATAATAGAAAAATTACCTATAAAGTGTTAAGGTTCATTATCGATTTACAGCATAGTAAATAATTAGATGAGTATATATCTATAAGATTCAGATAAAGATTTAGGGAAATCTAATTGCACGAACATCGATGCGCAGTGCGATCGAGGTCGCTCAGATAACTGTACATCTTAGATTTAAACAAGGCTAGCCACTTAATTTCCCTAAGATTCCTAGGTAAACTGTTCCAGTCAGCAGCTGCTGAGTACTGGAAAGTGGATTGCCCCATAGCTGATTTAGCTTTAGGGAGGTGCAACAAGGTAGTGTCACGGAGACTCCTGCTATGCATATTTGAACGAAGTTGCAGGTAGTCTATTAATTGTTCGGGACATTGTAATCTATTTACAATTTTAAAAACTAATATGAAGCGAAGGAACCGCCTTCGATTGAACAGAGTCAGCAGTTCTAGTTTATTACGCATGGTCTGGGTGCAAGTTTTACGGTTAGCTTTAAGTATCGAGCGCATGGCTTGATTCTGCAGGCGTTCAAGTTTGGTTGACATTTTCTTTGAGCAGTCCATCCATACCATACAACCATAGTCCAATATTGGTAGGATAGTCTGCTTGTAGATAACTAGTAAGGTATCCTCTGCTAAGAAACCAGAGGTCCTATTTAAGAGCTTTAGTTTGGGATAGACCTTTTTGCACATGTGTTTTAGATGATTACTCCATGATAAAAATTCATCTAGGTTAGTGGTGCATCTACCATGCATGAACGAAGTCGATGGCGGCCATATTGGATGTGACCATCACAAATCTACTATAGTGTTGTTGATATGTTAATAGAAGGGGTTCTTATAGCATCTGGTTATTAGCCAGAAACAGAAGAAAGTTTTCTATATCGAAATTAGTCATCAGTAGTCATTCTTTCTTTCTTAAATTTCGCTCACGTAGATGGTGGTCAAGCGGTCGGAATCAAAGTTGAGAAAATAATGATTAAATTGAGGGATGTAGTTAAATATTTTTGTCCTATCACTGTAGACTTCTTCCAAAGTCGACCACCACCTGCTGCCCTACAACGCTTACTGGAATCAACCATTTCACTCAAAGCGGGATATTTTATCCACATATAAGCCCCGAGCCCTACAGATATTAATGTGGGACAATGTAGGCTGACCAAGCCAGGAATAATGGTATTGATTGTTGTCCTCAGAAATGTAGAAACAGTAGTTCAATTTTCTTGCTCCCATCAATGTAGACATTTCTAGACTTCACCGCCATCTGCTGTCCAGTAATGCGTACTGAAAATCACTAATACATTCAACAATATGCTAGATCTACAGATAAGATTGAGGGACCATCTTAGCTGACCGTATTCTATTTTACTTTTAAATTAGATTAACTACCCGACCGACAGAAGAGCAGTTGGCAATCATGCGTAAAGCTAGAATAAAGGAACGAAAAATGTTCTTCCTTCTTCAAGAGATCATAGTTCATTTGGTATTTACCATCGTCATAGCGCTAGTCACGTATGGACACAAGGATTACAGATCCGTGTACTTGTATCGACATATTGATGGACTTAGCACCATGACTGGCAAGGTTTGTGTAAAGGCTTTTTAGCTTAGTAAACTGACAAACTCTATTTGTACTGGATAGCTCTATCAGTTCTAAACTGTTCTTCCTAGAGGTCCAGCAAGGGTCATCTCTTATTGATCCAGTGTTACTACAGGAGGAAACCTAAACTAAACTAACTTTATTTATACTGGATAGCTCTATCAGTTCTAAACTGTTCTCCCTGGAGGTCCAGTAAGGATAATTTCTTATTGATCCAGTGTTACTACAGGAGGAAACCTAAACTAAACTAACTTTATTTATACTGGATAGCTCTATCAGTTCTAAACTGTTCTCCCTGGAGGTCCAGTAAGGATAATTTCTTATTGATCCAGTGTTACTACAGGAGGAAACCTAAACTAAACTAACTTTATTTATACTGGATAGCTCTATCAGTTCTAAACTGTTCTCCCTGGAGGTTCAGTAAGAGTCATCTCTTATTGATCCAGTGTTACTACAGGAGGAAACCTAAACTAAAATAACTTTATTTATACTGGATAGCTCTATCAGTTCTAAACTGTTCTCCCTAGAGTCCAGTAAGGATCATCCCTTATTGATCCAGTGTTACTACAGGAGGAAACCTAAACTAAACTAACTTTATTTATACTGTTTCGTTCCGTCAGTTCTAAAGTGTCTTCCTTAGAGATCCAGTAAGGGCCATGTCTTATATTCGAGTTGTTTGATTACAGTTTCGCCTCATGTTAGAAGAGTGCTTCCAGTTTGACTCTACCAAACACTGCAGGTCTTCTTCGAGTCATCCGATTTCCTTCTGTAGTAAACAAGGCCTTAATATTATCTTCTCTTTTCTAGATTAATAACTTTTCACACTTCTGGAACTGGTCGCGAGTTGTGTTAATACCAAAAGCGTTCCCTAAGACAGTCTACAATGGTAGGGATGTGCCTAGTTATGGCTTCTTGGACGATGGCTCTAATTACTTGATCTCGAGGGCAAGGATGAGACTTTTGAGAGTAAAAAATGGTATGTACCATCCTAAATGTATAGGTTGTTGCATGGTTACGAGTTTTAAATCATATCATAGTTTACCATGCTGTTCCTTACCTTACCCTATACCTTACCTACCTAAAATGTATATAAATTTCCGTTCGAGTATTCCATCTACTAACACCTTCAACTATTAATCCTATCGAACGAGATGCCGAGAAAAATCTTGATATTTACCCATTCACCATACACTGGCATCACTCCCATCTTATATAGCGAACTTGCGGTTAATGCTCAGCAACTGGACTCTGTAGCTCCGTTCGAGTATTCCATCTACTAACACCTTCTACTATTTACCCTACCTTACCCTACCTTACCATACCATACCATACCATACCATACCATACCATACCATACCATCGTGCATGCTTTGTCCAAATTGAACTTGAAATTTCCCTTTAAGTGTTCGCTGGATCTAATTCAATGTATTCACGTGCAATAATAATAATACAATAATCTTTTTTTAAGAATCTTGCAAGGTTCCGGACCAATTCAAAAACACAATAGACGTCTGCCTTAAAGATTACTCTGTCTTCAATCAAGACGAAAAATGTTACCGTCCTCGTTGGGATAATAGCAAGAAAGTCGATAAAAAATCTGCGTGGTGTTTTCAAAGTTGGAGAGATCTTGATGGTTACCCAACATGGGGAATCTTTGATACCTACAGTGGGAGTGGTTATATCAATGAACTAATTCCAGGTAAACAAACTTTATTTATACTGGATAGCTCTATAAGTTCAAAACTGTTCTCCCTAGAGGTCCAGTAAGTGCTATCCTTTACTGATCCAGTGTTACTGCAGGAAGAAACCTAAATTAAACTAACTTTGTTTATACTGGATAGCTCTATCACTTCCAAACTATTCTTCTTTTACGTCCAGTTAGGGCCATCCCTTATTGGTCCAGTGTTACTACAACAGGAAACCTAAACTAAACTAACTATATTCATACTGGATAGCTTTATCACTTCTAAACTGTTCTTCCTAGAGGTCCAGTAAGGGTTATCTCTTATTGATCCAGTGTTACTACAGGAGGAAACCTTAACTAAACTAACTCTATTTATACTGGATAGCTCTATCAGTTCTAAACTGTTCTCCCTAGAGGTCCAGTAAGAGTCATCCCTTATTGATCCAGTGTTACTACAGGAGGAAACCTAAACTAAACTAACTTTATTTATACTGGATAGCTCTATTAGTTCTAAACTGTTCTTCCTAGAGGTCCAGTAAGAGTCATCCCTTATTGATCCAGTGTTACTACAGGAGAAAACCTAAACTAAACTAACTATATTCATACTGGATAGCTTTATCACTTCTAAACTGTTCTTCCTAGAGGTCCAGTAAGAGTCATCTCTTATTGATCCAGTGTTACTACAGGAGGAAACCTAAACTAAACTAACTTTATTTATACTGGATAGCTCTATCAGTTCTAAACTGTTCTTCCTAGAGGTCCAGTAAGAGTCATCTCTTATTGATCCAGTGTTACTACAGGATCAGTTCTAAACTGTTCTTCCTAGAGGTCCAGTAAGGGTCATCTCTTATTGATCCAGTGTTACTACAGGAGGAAACCTAAACCAAACTAACTTTATATAATCTTTTTCAGTTAGTTCAGACACACTGCAGCTAAAACTAGCCTTCAATGGTTATCTGTTATATGTGAACTCACTGGTGAAATCTTCTCTTTATTAGGGAGCAAGAACAATAAAACAATAAACGAACTAGAATCACGTGAATGGCTCGATGACAAAGCCCGGGCATTATTCGTAGAAATGACAACATACAACGCCAATATAAACCTTTACACATCAATAAGCCTCCTTTTTGAATTCCCGGAATTCGGCGGGATTTTCTACTTCAAAAACATAATCCCAATGCGTCTCAAGCTATACGTTGGTGCTTTTGCATTTTTCATTTTCGCTTGCGAGATGGTTTATGCTATGTTCATTTTGGGTTACCTGTACATCGCGTTGAAGAAGATTTACCACCACAGAATGGGGTATTTTAAGGACTTTTGGAATATACTGGATTTTGCTATTTTGACGAGTTCGCTCGCTGCTATCGGGGTGTATATTTATCGTATTGACATAACAACAAAGTTAATGCAGGAAGTCCAGGATCGAAATGGGGAATTTGTGAATTTTCAGTATGTCACCTATTGGAATGAGGTAAGGCCACTGAACTAGTAATAGAACTGGATTGATTATCTTTTATGTAAAAATGGGGGTCCAGTGTAGGTAGTACTCTACAACAAATAGTCACGGTCTTTGTTCGAACAACATTATTAATAAGTCGGATATAGCTGCACTGGACCTCCGCGTTTGACATACTTTTTGTCAGGTAGTTCCAGTGAACTCTAAGTAAACTGGAACGCTAACTCCTATGATCAAGTCCTATGATTCGTTGAAGCCAAGCTAGTTTTTCTGAGGTTTGAGTTGAAATACTTAACGCCGAACATTGGGCTGTATATGAAATTGAAGCTATTAAAAAGTTCTATTTGATATAAAAACTTTAGTCAAAATGGAAATACTTAAAAAATACAAAAACAACCGCAATTTTGTAAAATACGGCAAATTTTCCCTCAAAGTTTTAAGTATTTCCCTTTTACCTAAAGTCTTGAAGTTTTTATATCAAATAGAACTTTTCAATAGCTTCAATTTCATATACAGCCCAATGTTCGGCGTTAAGTATTTCAACTCAAAACTCAGAAAAACTGAATTAAGCTGGCTTCAATTCCCCCCCCTGCGTTAGCGTTCCAGTCTATTATAGTTCAATGGGTAGTTCAGATACAAAACACCGAAGCTTATTATAGAATAGTACAAGTTGCCATGGTCTGTGTCAGAACTACCTGAATAAAATGCAAATCTTGTCCGGGGATTCGACTTAACATTTCTGTTCTGCTAGGTATTAAGTTGCATTATCGCACTGGTGGTTACCTTGACAACAGTGAAGCTGACGAAGCTGATGCGTTTCAACCTGCGTATCTCCTTGTTTGGTAAAACCCTCCAACACGCGAAGCCAGCACTGGCCGGGTTTAGCATTCAATTCGGAATCGTGTTTTTTGCCTATATAATGGTAGGAGTGTTGGTCTTTGGTTATAATGTCTCGCAGTTCAAATCCATCCCCTCAGCGGTGATGGCACTTGGCCGCGTGATACTGGGAAAGAGTCAGTTTAGAGAGTTGTTTACGGCAGATCCTATTATCGGTCCTTTGTTTTTCTTCACCTATGTGATGTTTGTGTGTTGGATTTTGATCACAATGTTTTTGGCCATACTCATTGATGCCTATCATGATGTTCAAGACAAGTGTTTTGGTATGAGCAACGACTATGAAATTGTTGATTTCCTCCTTGCACGATTGCGTGCTTGGTCCGGCTTTGGCGGCAAGAATAAGGTATGTATGGCAGCCCTAATCCTTCACCCTTCTCACATAATCAGACAGTATAATCAGACAACTGCATATTGCAGGAATAAAACCCTGGTCACAGAGGTGAGGTTAATATTAACTAAGATTTTGTTGGCATCTCACTCGATTGAATAATAATTGAGTGAGATGCCACCAAAATCTTGACATTTACCCACAACTTAACTTGGCAGTACCCTAGTATATATACATGAACTTGTGGTTAGAGCTCGACAACTGGACTCTGTAGCTCAGTTGGTTAGAGCGCTGCACCGGAATCGCAGGTCCGCAGGTTCGATTCCTGCCAGGGACCTATGGTTGCATTTTTCGTAGCTGTTCCTGGTTAGGTCTAATAAATGTATATAATTTCTACAAAACCTTAGTATTAACTAACCACATATTGGGGATTAATCCAGCAGGGTTGTTGCCTGTTGGCACGGTAACTTGAGCTGAGTCGTCTGTGAGAGAGCACAAAACACACTAAACTCTACTTTAATTCATGAGTTTTGAAGTACATCAAGTCATTCAGTGTTTTAGCACCCAGCAGAAACTGGTACTCGTTCATCAGCTGAGTCAACTGAGAGAGAACACAAGAGAGACTTTTACATTTTTACAATTCTATTTACATGAGAATAGAGAACACTTTGCCCCGTAAGGTATTTGCCGTCCAATCTGGATTTAGAGGAGAAAGCCAAAGCTAAATAAGCTACTTCTAAACTTACTATAAATATATAAAATACAATTTTAATTTTTACCAAGTTTTTCTTCAATTCATTCTTTTACACAGAGTTCAATTCCTGCAGGCCAGAGATGGCGTAAGGCTGGAGTCAAAGCTAAGGCGGCAGCTACACTTGGTCGTCAGCGGTCGTACAAACCAAGTGCTGAAAATATTGCTTATGAGAAAACCGGAGATCTGATGGAGAAGTTGGAAGATAGTATTAAATCTCTTGAGAAACGTGTCAATCTTTTGTCCTTACATTTTAAGTAGAAACTGTATTCAAGTTCAACATTTTTGGGTTCTGATGGTGTGGGTCAACTGAAATGTTTGATAATTATAGGGAGGAAAAATGATGCCATGATGTTTCGTTATATTATTTATTTACCACCAAACAAAAGGTCAAAATCACCTATAGGTCGTTTTCACTGACGTCACGGCTTTTTGTCCAGCATATTTTAGTGTAATATTTTCTATGTTTTGCATAGAGCAGAATTAGTGGGTTTCAGCCATACTGGGTTCTAGACATGGTGGTCAACTTGAAATGTTTTGATAATTACAGGAGGAAGAAAATGTCAAATGTTTGCTTGATTAGTAAAAAGGTGATTAGTACCTATAGATCGTACCACTTTGGTACACCAACATGGCGGCCAAAATACTAATGTTCGAAGGAAGCCGAATTTTAATCAAAATGGTTAGATTTATACACAAAATGACTTAGATATCACATTTAAAGCTTAACCAAGCCTAAGACGTCGAATTGTGTGAAAGAAATAGCTTTCCGCGACCTTTGAAAATGCGCTGACGTCAGCATTGCCAAAATTCAAAACTCTATAACTCTAGAAGGAATGGTCGTATCAACCTAAACTTTTCGACGAAAACTCACAACAACGATCTGCAAAACATAGATAACGACCAGCTTTATATGATTTATAATTTAGAATTTTGATAACGTCACGTGAAAACCATCTATAGTAAACAATTTGGTCACTCCGAAAACTGTCTCCTTTAGAGCTGGCCACCATGTGCTACACAGTTCCACTTAGTGAAACCCACCAATAGCATTGTAATGTATATAGATATGCACAAGTCCATGATTTTAAGAAATTGGCAACAGAATTTAATAGGTTTATTGAAGGGACCGTTTATTATTTATACCCGGGGTTGGTACCGCAGAGGAACAGTGTAACATTGATGGTTGAAAGTAATTTTATCCAACAATCAAGTAGTTGACCAAAATATAAAAAATGCTAACATACAAAGCAATTATACCTTTGGTATTCAATTACTGCATGTATCATACACAAGTTAAAATCTCCTATCTTGTCAACAAGATGTGTTTGCGACAGGCTTGCGACGAGCTTGTCTACAGGTTGTAACAATGTTGTCACATATTACTACAATGTTCTCACTCACAACTTGTTAGCAAGTTGTTGAATTGCAGGACGGTAACAAGTTGTTGCAACAACTTGTAAGACTTGTAAAAGTTCTGTTGAGTTGAACAAGCTGGGAACAAGCAGCGCGAACACATCCCGATAACAAGTTGTTGAAACAGCATTTGTACAAGTCTGATGCAGGTTTGTTACAACTTGTGCATCTGTGTTGTCGTGATGACCGCGAATCTGGAATAAACTTGTGATATATATTTAATGAATGTTACCATCTATCTTCCTATTTTACAATGGATGAATTTTTTGGCAAGAATGTATTTTTACTCCACTATATGCAAAAAGCAGTTGAGATCATCTAAACCAATATTAGATCAAGTGAAAAGAGTGATTTCGCAGCGGGTTTCTCAACGGTTCTAACCCCGCCATAAATAATAAACGGTCTCTCAATCCTTTTCCACAGGAAAAATTGTTAATGGGATGAAATTCTTAAGCACCAAATATGAAGTAAATTATTTACACAGTCGGTCAAACTGAAAAGCCTCGAAAACAGAAAGAGTTGTGAAACAGTTGTACCACAATGTCACAACGTCTTTGAATAATCACAATCACCTTCAAGTAACTAAAGTTTGTTCCCAATAAGATTCGGATCCATTAGGATCTATGTATAGAATTGTAGATATATTGTAGACATTAAATGGAACAGATTTTCAGTTTTCATTCCATTCAGGTAAACGCGCCTCGTGTTTTTTTTTTCAAAAGATTAAAACTTTTAAAATGGTTCATGTAGCACATCTTAAATTCACAAATGAATCAGTATTCGAAGAGAAATTTGGGTTTAAAAATGACGAAGTTCTATGCTTATTAGAAGATCACATCCAGTTGCCATCACGGCGATTATTCATGATTTGAGGTGGGTATTTCAGACACAGACTTATCTTTAATGTGGGCTTCAATGGTTAGTTGTTGGTGTCCAAATTTGTAAAAATAGGTACGCATGGCGTACATGTACATGGAATACAAATACAGGGTGTCCCCCAAAAAAGTCCCCCTTTAGAAATCACTCTTGTGCGTTATTATACCTTTGGGAATTTAATTGAATTTTACATGAACGGCGGAAGTATTTACAACTTCCCTTCGTCGAAATTATTTAATGCGACGATCGAAGCAAGCAAAACGATTTCACAAATGGTTTTACGACAAATACTCGTTGCTCTGCAGTCAGTTGAACCATTCTTACTCGAACTGATGGTAAGACGAATTTGCAATTTGACATTTTTGTGTTGCTGTTCGTTTTAGAAGCTATTTTAAATTCCCAGAGGTATAACAACGCACGTTTAACAACAAGAGTGATTTCTATAGGGGGACTTTTTTGGGGACACCCTGTATAGTGTCTCAGTAGCCATTTGTATTCCCACGAGGCTACTGATGTGTTAAACGTATTCAAAACTATGATTATTCTCATAATTTATTTAGTGCTCATATTATACATTTGACTATTGTCCGCTATGACAACCTTAATTAAAATAGCTGTAGATAAGAATACTTATGCATACTATGGAATGCCTTTAACTATAAATGTGCTGTACGCTGCACAATTATTAATGATGAATAAAGTGCACGATTTAACATACAATATATAAATGTACAATCGTTGGTATTGTTTGTGTTTTCTAACCATTTTAATATCTAAAAGTTACTTGCATGCATGTATAATGAAGTACATCGTTACAGTACATATTTTTGTTTTGTTTTTAAAATGAAATGAACTTTTTACATATTGTAACAGTACAAAATATTGAGCGTTTAATACAATTATAATCCTTAGTATTGTTTGTGCTTTTTGTCCTTTGTGTACAAGTTTTTTTTGTCAGTATTTGTACATTTAATAGGTGCATTTGACTAAGCACTATCGTACAGCAGATGATGGTCAACCAGCAGTTATCAGAGTGAGAAAATAAAGTTAATTCTTTCCATTCTATGTTGTCAGCGGACTTGTTTTTATTTGGTTGCCATAGAATAGAATTGGGAGATATGGTGTAATTTGCTTGCTCCTATAAGTGTCAACATTTCTGAAGTTGACCACCATCTGCTGCCCTGTAACGCATAAAGTGTCTATCTATATAAAGTGTCTATCTAATGGTGCTGTACATCGCACATTCAACAGTTGTATAATTTGGTATCTTCTGCGAAATCATCTCATTTGGCGGCGCATGTAACTTAATCTGTCTCAGATGTGTATCTCGTCCATTCTGATGATTCGTTAACACTGCAATTTGAATCATAAAAGTCTTTAACGGCTTTTCAATGGCTCCACCTGTTGGCACAACTAGCCATCCGCTTGGTTCTTCCAATTCGACGATATCAATTTGCTTTAAACTATCCAAACTGTTCCCAGCTCTGATCGAAATCTTACTAGGCGTGTAGCTCTCGTCCGACTTGTAATCCACAAAGATACAGACGTTTTGTACCAAAGTTTTTCGTCTAAATTTCACGTTTACAAGATGTGGTTGAGGACCGTCACTTTGCCAATACGTATCTAGGTTTCCGTCACGTAGTTGTTCCACACCGAAGCCCGGCTTGCAGGAGGATAAAGACCAGATAGCCTGGTGTCCTATTTCGCGTAGTTTTTCGTTTAACGTAGGCTGTAGGATGACTTTTGATTCATTTTCAACAACAGCTTCTTCGGCGGCCATATTGGATTTTTTTCTAGTTACCAGTCTCCCGACGGAGCAGTAGAACATTTGAGGGTCAAGGTCATGGTCTCATGGAACATTTCCAAAAAATTCTAATTACGATTTTAGACGGTATATATATAGCAAAGTTTACAAAATTGGTATAGCATTTTGTACTTGAAGTATTTCGATATATAATATACGTTCAAACAGACCCAACAATGTGACATCCGACAATCACGGTTTGAAACGACCTTAAATCTGGTCAGTTTTAGCCATTGCATCCCGGCTATGCTATGCTTATGGATAACTTTAATGAAAGGTATCAAACACAAAAATAAAAGTGACGTTATCTATGCAGTCACGACCGTTCTGTCCTGTTTTCTCGCCCACGCGCGTGTCGCGTAGATACAGGTGCATAATCGCGCGTATACCCCGCTCTAAAAATAAAGTTGAATTGTTTAGCCACAGGCGGCATTAGGAAGGAATCGTTTCGCTGTATTAAACCCGTCTGTCAACAAGCATATAATATGAAGGATTATGTTTCCTTTGAACTGGGATAACGAAAGAATGCTTATGTTTATATGAAAAGCAAATAAGATTATGGACGTTGTCGATATAGTAAGTTCAATATTCTTGTTAAAATAAGTGTCATTTTTAATTGTAAATTTTAGCATTGCCTTTGAATTCATGCTGTCAAAAGCCGAACTTTGTGGCTTTAATGTGAAACGGTTTAGTTAATATACTACGAAACGCTGACCCTAGTTTAATAATTAACAGAGGCTTGGGCTTTGTTGTTTTTGGTAAAAACCTCCAAATAAGAAAGTGTTTGGCTTTAGGCGATATGATTTCGATTTGACAACATATTATGACAACAAATTGTTCTCAATATGGGGGTTAATCCTGCAAATTGCTTGTACCTTTCTGTTTAATGTGTTCGTTTTCGAAATCAAACCGTCGTTACATATTTACAGAATTTGTTCGAGAAATCTCAACGTGAAATGTTGGAAGTAGCAGTAAAATTTAGATTTATAAAAGCTAGTTGTTTTTAAAGTCTAAAATAATTTTTGCTGTAAATGTCACAAATACCATATATTGAGAATTTCGAATATTTATATCGAATTACAGCCTCACTACCACGATAACGTTCTAGTTATTAAAGTATTAAATTTTAATAGTTAATATTTGAAAGTACATAACATTGGCGATGTTGGTGGAGATAGACACATATTTTACATGGCCAAACCACTGATATGTAGGCCAAACTCGCTTATACAATTATATTTCGATACGAAATTTGAGCTCGTCATTTAGTTGCTTTTCTGGTTAATTTATAAAAGTTGGAACGACAAAATAATACAAATTCCTTTACTTTGTGTGAAACATAAAATTGACTGATGCACAGCATGTCTGTGCGAACTTTGTGAAGAAATACTTTGTTCAAAAAATCGTACTGTATGAGTACTGTATAATTCGATGCGTTTGTTGCTATCAAAAAGTATATTTACCCAACGTGTTTTCCTCAGATTTAACTTGGTTAGTTTAGGTAAGTTTCCGTGTGATTAAAGACTAAAAGTTTAATCAATTTTCGTATTTGTATCGTTTATATTCACACGTTATAGTGATTTGTTAGTGTTATGCACGCATGGTTGGTTAAAAGCTATGATGTATTTGTTGGCAATTTCCTGGTAGACAAGTGCTGATACTTGATTCTGAAGTGAATTTTAGTGGTTGTTCTTTGTTGCTGTGGCAGATATAAAGGGTTCTTATATAGTATTGTTTTGCTTGGGTTAATGATTAACCGTAGAATGACTTTCTTTTTTACAATACTTGAAATATTCTATAGTTATTCATAACTATAACAAGTTTCCTGTTCTTGCCTTGATCTTGGCAAGATGTTGAAAGCCCATTGCTCTCAAAACATCAAAGTTTTTTCAATCTTAGTTTAATGAAGAATACTACCTACTCAGCCTGCATGGTAGTCTCCAGCCTTGCAGCAATAATGTTAGTGTTGGAAATCCTTTGCAATGCTGGTTGTGAGGAAGACTTCCTACATTGGATGTCTACATTAAAAAGTATAATCACTAATATGATTGATCCATTACAGGGTTCTGCAGTATGGGTGGATGTGAACATGGGTTACCTGTTGCCAGGTACTGTCGTGTCAGTGCTTGGATCACATGTCAAGGTCCGCCTGGATGACAATAGAGAGGTAAAAATTTTTCAACAAGTAGTAGACAAATGTCCTCTGATTGATTTGTTTTTTGTGGCATGTTCGTGTTAATTTTTACCCATCCTTACAAAAAATTAACATCAACAAGCTACTATATGCATTCAGCCCTTGCAAGTGTTGTCTAATGTCATGTTTTGTTTGGCAGTGCACCATTTCAAATGTGTGGCAATTATTAAATTAACATTTAAAACTAAATTCAGAACAAACTTTGCATCAAACGCTGTCAATTAGCTGTCAAAGCAAGGCGGCAGTTGTGCGCATGTTGCCTTGTGTGAATATTTATAAAGGCCATTTTCTGCTGAATTGAATCATTAATTCTTAGCACCCAAAGTGGTGGATTATTTAACATTATGATGTAATATATCATGCAGTAATATTCTTGCATGACTACCAGAGCTGTACTGTGGCCTCCATGCCCTGAAAAATTTGCCACTTTTCTGTCCAATAATCCTGGATCCAGCCTTGAGTTAATTATTAAGTTTATTTTCTATTACATCACATTTTCCAGGTGTACACAGTGCACTCTCATCTTGTCAAGCCGTTGATCAACAGCGGACCAAATGGATATGAAGATATGATAAAGATGGAGTAAGAATTAGTCCACTTGAATTTTTATAAACATAATTTCTTTCTTGGACCATTGGGGCTCTTTAACTTGTAGGCGACCAGCAAGGAACATTACAGTCATGTCAATAGAAGTGTTCCGAAAAATGTTCATTTGATCAATTCATTTCGTTGACAAAGTCTATCAAAAGTTTATAACTTCCTGTTTGAATTGACCAATTGGAATTGGATTTTTTGTATACAATTCTAATTGGTCAATTGAAGCAGGAAATTAGGGACTTTGGAAGGAATTTGTTGAAGTGAGGAAGTGAATTGATCAACATTTTTGGGAACGCTGCTGATTGAGACTCAAAATATGAAGTTAATTAGATTGAACTACCCTCTACCCCAGAGCTACAGAGATATTTTAGAAGGCCAGTGGAGCAGAATTTTCCTAGGACCGGCCCCTAATGACGTACATCATTCAAACAACAGAAACATTAAAGTGCTTCCCATTTGAGACGTACCTTTCTGCCAATTCCTCAAACTTGAAGAGGCATACAATTGGTCCCCAACTTGAGGGACAGAACTTGAACTGGAGCTTACGGGCCCTACTTGAGGTGGGTTCCCATCTATGTTTAAAGCACAGCCCCACCCCTCAGAAACTTTGGCATGACAATGCTTCAGAAATAACTACAACAATTTTCATGGGTTGCCAATGCTGTATTGTTTTGATTTCAGTTGATATATTAATTTCTTTATCCTATTCTGTGATATATAATAAACTAATTTCTGTCCTTTCAGTGATTTACACGAAGGCTCCATTTTGTTTAACATAAAGAAAAGATACAGAAATGGCTTGATATATGTAAGTTAAGAAGCTCTGAAACACAAAACAAAAGTGTGGCACTGTCACTGGTGGTTAAATTCCAATAGGAAAGACAGTCATTAATGATCAGAGTATCACTATGTATTGACTTTGTGTTTGCTGGCAAATACATCTAATGGAAATCAAATTAACCTTCCAACTCTCACACATTTAGCGTGAGACACATGCATTTGACATCTTTCTCACGCTCACACGCAAGACTACGATTTTCTCACGCAGTAGCATAAGGCATAAACTCTTGGTGTATTGCTCTTAGTTAGAGTTACTGGTTCATACAAGAGTCGAACGAGTCAAAATACCCATTTTCATATCTATTATTTCTATGGCTCATACCATAGAATAAGGGTTCATACGTTTAGCTATAATATAAATCAATGGCTATAATATGAAGTGTTACTTGAGTATGTTATTTGTGCGCTGACCAAAAACACGGAAGCTCAAGAGCGCCAAAATTTTAAATCACAATGGCGGAATCTGTACGCGATTAGGGGGGAGGGGGTGGGTTTGGCCCATACTAGGTACTGTAGACCCACATTCTCACTCATTTTCAAGTGGCCAAGTTGGAAGATCTGTGGAAACATTTGGTCGTTGTCATAAGTGTCAAATTGAATACAAGCACCATATAAAACACTTCACTGAAACCTATTAAATTCCATCTACAAAAACCTTCTCACTGAAACCTAGCTGGCCCTAGAACCTATAAATACAGCCTCGTATCATATTTTCTAGACATACATTGGTCAGATTTTGATGTCTGTCAATCCTTACAAAATGTTTGATATTTATGGTCTTGATAAAGTTAAGGAATATGAGGGAAAACCTATTGGAGAATTGCCACCGTAAGTTTAGTAATAGGTTATGTAATATTATTGCGAGGTTGTTGCGCTGTGTGACTTGTCAACTATCTTGTCTTGTTATTTATGTTGTGTTTTGTTGTATGTTGAGGTACTATGCAGTGTTGTGTTCCCGGTATTTTGCTTTCTTTGGAGTGAATCTTAATCTGCTTTAAATTTTCCTTATTGAGTTACGTAATAGCGTAATGTTTTGCATTTAATTCTGATATACCCCTCTCTATTTCTGATTCAAATATACCCTCCTCCAATTTTCAAATCGACCCCCCTCCAATTTTCAAATCGACCCCCCCTCCAATTTTCAAATCATTCTCCAATTTCAAATCGATCCTCCAATTTCAATTTTCAAATTGACCTCCAATTTTCAAAATTTTCAAATCGACCCTCCTCCAATTTTCGAATCGACCCCCTCCAATTTTCAAATCGACCCCCCCTCCAATTTTCAAATCGACCCCCCTCCAATTTTATAATTTTTAACTTCACACTGGCATTGATGTATTTTCAGACATATTTTTGCCATCGGTAATGCTGCGTACTACCAAATGTTAAAAGATGAAGTCAATCAAGTGGTTGTCATTAGGTACAGATTATTCAAGTTTTTATACATCGTATGATTTGTGTTGAACATTGTAAAAACAATTGTCATCCCTTCATTCATGCATGAGTTGCTGTAAAATGAAGGTAGTATTTATTAATGTATGTTTTTCATACGCTAAAGTATTAACTATATGCCGCTTGAATTTTGTTTCAGCGGAGAGAGTGGCGCGGGTAAGACAGAATCATCGAAACTTTTAGTTCAATATCTGGCTGCAGTGAATGAGGCAAAAGGAAGCCTTATAACTGAACAGGTGAAGAGTGCGAAATATAACTAAACTATACTGCTATATTTATACTGGATAGCTCTATCAGTTTCTTCCTAAAGGTCCAGTAAGGGCACTCTCTCGTTGGTCCAGTTACTACAGGAGGAAATCTAAACTAAACTAATTTTATTTATACTGGATAGCTCTATCAGTTCTAAACTCTTCTTCCTTAGAGGTCCAGTAAGAGCCATCGCTTATTTCTCCAATGTTACTACGATAGGAAACGGGGTACCTGGAGAAAACCTAGGTGGTACTTGCAGAGTCAAACTGGACGCACTCTTCTAACATGCGACTGACGCGAAAATTTAATCACACAACTGCATATTACAGGAATCGGACCTTGCTCACAGAGTTGAGAAAGACACTGCAGGCACTAACCACTTTGCTGCTACGAACGCCAATAACTATAAATACTCAATACTATATATTCTATATAGTAGAAGTACTAATAGATAACACATTCAAGTTCTTATGATCTAATAATGCACGGACATGATCATAAGGCATGGTAATTTTGCAGATTATTGAAGCTACGCCACTTTTGGAATCCTTTGGAAACGCAAAAACTGTGAAGAATGACAACTCAAGTCGATTTGGCAAATATCTTGAACTACATTTTGACAAGTACGTTCTTCGATGTCTTCTTAACTAAAAGTTCACCGCAAGGCAAACTCTTTTACACCTTGTTTCTGCTATCTGTTTTCTTTAATTTCTGTTTCTTTTATCTTTGAAGTCTTGTGAATTTTCAATGCAAGCAGTTTTGATTAAAATATTTAAGATACACAACAAAAACTACGCCAGTTGTTACACGAGACAATTTTTGCTGCAACTTACAACGCAATTTCGGACACAGAGCGATGATAATAGCCAATAGGTAAAAGGTATATTTGCAGAGAAATTATGAGCATGAATCTCGTTTTACTTTGCCTTACTTTTCTTACTAAACATACCCGGAATGCAATAAAGAATGAATGAGATTGATAATGTCGGTGAAGTGAAACGCGGGCTATGTTCTGTGTCGCGTACATTTCAATATAACATGGCTGTGCAGAAAATGCGTTGCAAGTTGTAGCAAGATTGCCCAGTGCAACAAGGCATGTATTTAAGTGAGACTATAACATGTTTTATCTTTCCTTGCTTTCAGGGTAGGATGTATCTGTGGTGCTCAGATCTCAGAATATCTACTGGAACGCTCAAGAATTGTAGGCCAGGTCAGTACCACTGTACAAAAAATGCTGTACACATTGATCGATTTTGTCTTTGAAACTACATGTTTTACTACTTTTAACGCTGTTTTAAAACGCCTAAAAGGAGGTTCTTACTTTTCAGGCGTACGGTGAAAGGAACTACCATATATTTTACGAAATGTTGGCTGGACTACCACAGGATGAAAAAGACAAGTATTCGTTAAAGAAAGCTGAAGATTATGCTTATCTAAATCAGGTGAGTGTACCGGGCGTCAAGGATTTTTTGGGTCATGGAAAAACTTATAAACACTGAAAAACCGAGAAGAAAACATGGTCTACGGACAGATTAATCGAATATTGATTTTTGTCTTGTTTAGGGAAAGAGTTGTGTCATTCAAAGCAAGAATGATGTGCAAGATTTCTGTCATTTGGTTGCCGCAATGGAAGTCCTTCGAATTAAGGTGAGATCATGACAATCCAAGAAAATATACTCCGATGAATAATAATCATTGTCATCACCAAATATATTGTAATATATGTATATATACCTTAAGATTCTAATCTGACACCTTCACCAGTTGACCACCGGATTATTATCATTGTACCATATTTATTTATGCCATGTGCAACTGTCATAACGTATTCATTACCATAAACATCATCACCATGAACCATTGTCGTAATAATGAAATACCACCATCATCCTACCCTTACCACCATCATAACCAAAATTACATCACTACCATCAAGTAACCAACACCATTATCACCATCACCACTACCATTACCATCATCACCACTGTCACAGTCATAACTACCATCAATTCAGTAATAACTTTACCCTTCGAATACCACCATCATCATAACCAAAATCACCATCACATCACCACCATAAAGAGTCCAACACAATATCACCATTACAGATACTATCATCAACACTGCACCATAGTATTTACCAATACTTTTCTACCAATATCATCCCGGCCATTGTTTCTTTAATTCTGTTGCAAGCCACTAAAGACAACTACAATCTACATTATATAACAACACATGGCTTACGTCCACGCTAATATTTATATTTTTGGCCTTACAGAAAGATGACCAAGATGGGATCTTTGCCATTCTATCCACAATTCTTCATCTTGGAAATGTCCTGTTTGGAATTAGACAGGTTTGTTAATGTTGTGTTTGCAATTACTACATAGTACATACATACATTCTCATGAACTGGTTTCTTAATTGTACTCTTCCTGTAGGTTGATGGCCAGGATGCGGTATTTATTCAAGGCGACGAAGAAACGAAAATGGCCTCAGAATTATTGGGATTGAAAGTGAACAACCTTTTGCGGGGATTGACACACAAAGTTACGGTAAGAACACTAGCCCTAGCGGAAATGGACAGTATATATTTGGTTAAGCTTTTACTGTCATTAAGAATTCTTTAAAAAAACAGGTAACAAAAAGTAGAAGGCACTGAAGAGACTGCATACCTCTGGCAGCAAATTACGTCCAGTATTCTTGCATAAATTATACATGCACTGATTACGCATTCAAAGGCAAGACAAACCTTTGTAAATATCTTGTCCAATTTGCATCCAAATTGAACCAAAATTTAAGTGATTTGTGTTTGGCCTTTGGCCATTAGCTTCACAAATTTTCGTACTGAAATGTGTAATAGTTTTTGAGTTGCTTACAGACAAACACACGCACACACAAACAAATTCAGGGATGAAACCAGCTTGATTTGATAGGGGGGGTGGTAAGCGGGCTTTGGTCATGAAGCAGGGCGTGGTCGGCGACCAAGGAAGGGTGAATCACCACTGAGGACCCCCAACAGGGTCAAGGGGGTTATCTTGACAGAAATGTTTTGAAAAATAAGATGGCCTAGATGGTTAAAAAGACCCATCAATGGCCCCAATATTATATTTTTGTTTGATAAATGCCCTGTCAAATCCAAAATTTGGATTTGATATGGGAATTGGCACCCCTCCTGCACCCCCCCTTGGCCAAGGCTAGGGGGGGTGCGCACCCCCCTGCACCCCCCCCAGTAAATCCATCCCTGAACAAATTTAGGTGAAAACCTCCTAGCGAAGATAATAATCGTGATATTGTTTTGTGTTTTCAGGAGGCAAGAGGGGAACAATTTATGACTCCAAGATCACAGGAACAAGCTTACAAATCAAGGTTTGCGCAATATTTATACAGTATATTAGTTTCAGTTTCAAGGTTGGTAAATTTAACGCCAGTAACGAGTAAGCAATTAGGTAAATTTAATACTAAAAATCGATAAACTATCAAAATCTAAAATTGCAATCAGTTAAAGTTTAAGATCAGAAATCGTTCCAAAGTCATGCGACGTTTCCACCGAACCACCAGTTTGTTGTAGCACTTGCGTCGGCCGTACAGCGGAAATTGGGATTTACGTGAAGATAGCGGCCAAAGTTATCTTCCCTGTAAACTGCTCCCTGTGTCGCATCGAAACCGCAAGTAGTGTAAGTGCTATCAGTGTGAAAATGATAACTTCCACTAGCTTGCCACCACGGCAATTCACAATCACTACACTGATGGCCACGAATATTCACATACTCTACTCTTTTACAAACGTCATAACCATGGAATTTTAAGATGTCAACACTGGCAAAGTTTCCTCGGACGTAATCAACATAGTCAACGCCACGCTCGCCAGTGAGTGGACTGGGCACGAAGGTCATTCATCATGCTCAAACTCATTCGGTATCTGTTCCAGTTTGGTAAACTTTCATCCACTGGTGAATCTTCAGAGAATGGCTTCCTTTTAAATTCTGTCATGTCTTTATTGCTTGTAGCCCAGGACATGACTAGTGTCCAGGCTTTTCCAGGCTCGGACGTCATATCACAGTAAACGGTGATGAGGTTTGAGCTGGCGTCATAAATGTTGTAGTAGCCGTTTGATTTTAAACCGTTTTTCAGATGATCTAAACAACTTCGTGGTGTTTGTGGGTTGGGAACAGACACTGACTAGAAGGAAGAAATTATAAAAGTTCTGTCAATTCTATTTATAGAAAATAGTTCTAAACTGTTTGCCCTAACGATCCAGTCGGTAAGAGCCATTTCGTAGAGGTAAAAAGTACATGGACAAACTATTGTCACGGCAACACCTCTATACTATAAAAGAACTCCTTAACTATAAAGGATTTAATCGACAATCAACTTACAGAAGGATTGCAGTTGTCCGTAAACAACTCAATTCGCAAGGCAGCATTCTTATTCCAGCTTCTGGGAGAAATTCTCACAAATGTTGCTTCAAATGGAGACTTGAAATAGTTTGTAACAATACTGGTGCTGTCGTTGTTGCCAATGAATGCCTAACAAAGTTAAATATAGAAATGTTAGCAAATATAGTTTTCTTTTTGCCGAAAATTTCATGAATGCCAACCTTAGTGGTACCCAGTTCCTCATAAGTAGTCCAGTTCACGCCATTTTTGCTATACATGATGACGTATGACTTTGTCCATTGGTCACGTGAACAACTGCCCTGTGTACTGACCGCTGACACGTTTGTCAGACTACCCAAATCCACTTGAAGCCACGATGAGTTACGGTCAGCTGTGTTCGCCGGTATCCATGCGCAGCCACCAAGTTGATTTCTGAGACGACCAAAACGTGGCAAAAAGCTGGCGTTTAGGATGGTTGATGACGTCATAGCTACATCTGATATATTTCCTTGTTCAATTCCCAAAGGAGTATTACATTGAATGACAGAAGGTTCTAGACAAAGGAATTATATTTAGTTAAAGTGGCTATCATACGTAACTGGACCTGTACACGCTACCATTAAGTTATATGCAGTTAGATAGATGTGGTCTGGTTAGAATGATCATTAGAACTAAATTGGAGTAGTTTGGTCTTCATGTTCACATAAGCAAAGTTAGTGTTTTCCTGTGATCTCTTATGTTGCTGCATAGCACTTTGATTTTGTCTGAATAATGAAGTGCAGACTTCAGTTACTAAAGTTAAAACGGCGGTTGACTGTTGTGTAAAACTACCTGAAGAATACAATGAGAGTCGACGTTTCGAGCGAAGGTCCTTCGTCTGGAATAACTTCCTACTAACTTCCAGACGAAGGGCCTTCGCTCGAAACGTCGAAGTTCTCATTGTATTTTTCAGGTAGTTTTACACAACAGTCAACCGCCGTATTTGCTGTACTCTACCCACACTGGCACCGCACGTTTGAGTTAAAAACATACCTGTTGAAGGCGTTGTTGATGATACAATTGTTGTTATTGTTGTTGGTGTTGTCACTGAGTTTCCATGACACAACGTCTTGTAGGCGTAGCGATGTTTCTCGATTTCAATTTCGATATCTCTGCAACAATTACTCGACAATCTACTCTCTGGTCCCAAGCACACAGTCCGGTATGCTACAGTCTTGTTTTTCAACAAAGATTCTATTTCCTCACAACAAATACTTTCTGTTTTCAGCGCTTTGCCTACGTTCGCAAAAAGCACAAAAACTGCAAAGAAAATTATGGCAAACATTGTTAGCACAGTCTTCACACTTGAACATGTACAGTCTCTTCAACTCTAACTCTAAACCAGATTCTAGACACTATTTATAAGGCTCGACAGGCCCGCTTTAAGTATTCAGGTTTAATGAAATATATTTATCGGTTCTAAAGGAAATTTGAACTAATTTCCTGGCGAGTTTTTGCTATTATTTGTCTGGGCTAGATTCCTGAATGCTGACCAAAAAGCAGCTTGCAGAGACTATTAATAAGGCAGCTATGGCTAAAACACCGGATGTGGTATAACTGTGTCATGATTTAATTATGTTTTAAAACCAAATTTGGAAGGTACCTTAAGTACTTCATGCTGATTAGCATATTGAGAAAATACTGTGGGTAGTTTGGGGTATAGTTTGTTATTTTAGCTTATTTACGTGATACAAAATCCTGCTGATTTACATGAACTTTTCACACCAAATATCATTCATGTCTCTAAGATTACAGAATAAGAATACAATCATTTTCATCAAGACGAATTACAAAGGATATATATTTTTCGCTCATGTTTGTATATCTTATACTACAGAGACGCAAATGCTGTATATAATACTTGAACCTGATTTACACATAATGCGCCAACACCCTTATCTCTCTTCCCCCGTGTCATTTTACTCTAAACATTAGACAGCATGTTTCCCACATGTCATTCTGATACAAATTCAAAGCCTGAACAAAACCAGCTTTAATTCATAAAGAAATTAAATTCTAATATTTTCTCACTATGCCAATTAAATTTGTGTACCATTTCAACTAAAAAAAATAATTTCCTGAGCTTAGGATGTCCAGGATATTGGGTTGCTTGAAATGGAATTAAGCAATAAGTGAAAATATTTATTAAACTAAGTCGGGTAAATAAGAAATTATTAAACTAGTGCATTTAATCTTTAGACCATTCTTGTATATAACAAATCTTTGAATAGACCAATGATATAGCTATATAGCATATTATATAGCTTAATATATAATGCTATATACTCAAAAAGTCTCAAAACCTTTTAAAATAAACTTATCTAAACTTATAAACATATCCTATATATATTTGGAACATCCAATACATCCATGCAAATTATATTATGACATATGACTGCTTTAATTTTTATAACAAACCAAACGCGTGTTGTGGCGTGACCACTTACATATTCTTCTAAATTTATCATATTATCATATTTATACAACAATGGCAACCCAATGTATACAGTATGGCGTATTTATATCGCTAATGCGAATAAAATGCACTCGCGTTCGTGTGCCTGCACCACCTTAATAATCACAGCCTGAATATTGTGATTATTGTTTAGCGCGAAATATATCAAATATTGCAATTTTCGGCATTTTTTGACTTCGACTATTGACAGTTCCGACTTTGGTCTAAAACTGCAAGTGTAATTCTCGTAGCCATTCTATTTGCAGCTCTGATATTTCAAATCGTGGCTGACCTCTCATGCCTGTGTATACCCTTTTGCAATTATAGGCTGTAGGTCATTTATAAGATTTTGAAAGAAAGTTCTAATTCGATTTAAAGAGGTAGATAATTCGTCCATATCATGGTCCATACCATGTCGAAATCAGCAATAAGATAAGTAAAAACAGTATGATCTCCAGCCTCAGAAAGCCTCTCATATATTCGCTCTAGACTGTCGATATCATTGAAAGATAATTGTTCTGAAGAGATAAAATATTCTGCTTCCGCAATAACTGTTTTAGTTCTCTGAAAGAATGAGAAAAGACTATATTCTGTTCCGGCGGTTGAAATACAATAAGAACTTCGACGTTTCGAGCGAAGGCCCTTCGTCTGGAAGTTAGTAGGTAGTTTTACACAACAGTCAACCGCCCAATCTTTGTTACACTCTACCCACACTGGCACCGCACGTTCGATATATTCTGTTCCTCCTCCTATACCCATAGATATAGGAGCGAAATCGCAATGCATTATGCAACACGATATAAATTACGCCATGCTGTATACATTGGATGGTCTATGATAAAAATTTGGCATGTTGTATAAATATGATAAGAAGTTTGGCATGTCATATGAAAATTTAGAATATGATGTAAAAATGGATCACGCCACAATTTCAAGTTTGGCATGTTATAAAAACTTTGGCATGTCATATAAAAGTTTGGAAGAGTTTATATAATTTGACAACACGATATTGGAAGGTCCGAATATATAGGAGATGTTTACATAAAGTTTTTGAGACTCATCAAAGAGTATGTAAAGTTTGCCATGTATATTTTGAGTTTATCACTTTGTGATAGTGCTTAGTGAAACACACATATTGTTCATGTAGAATACAATATTCCTATTTTATTTCTTTAGAGATGCTCTAAGTAAAGCATTGTATTCAAGATTATTCAGTTGGCTTGTGAAGAAAGCGAATGGCGTTATTAGCAAGGCTGACAAAGACATGTCATTGGCTATTCTGGATATCTTTGGTTTTGAGGTACATATGAAGTTTCGCTACGATACGGTTGAAGTGGAAAACAGCCTTATAGCGTACATTCTTGCCTAACCTAATTTTCAACAGTTGAATATATTGCTGGACGTCTTATTTCTGTATTTGGCATTTTTTGGGGAAGCATATGCGGTTAGCACACTGTCCCGTACTTCTGACGTAAGCTTTTGTAGGTCGACAGGGTTCGTTCAAAACTTGAAAGTCCTTGAATTTGAAAACAAAAATTCAAGGCCTTGAAAGTCCTTGAATTTAAACAGAGGTGCTTGAAAGTCCTTGAATTCTTCTTGCTTTGACATTTGTCGGTATGTGGTTCGATTGTACAGTTAACAGAACTTTTTACCGACTTCTAACTCCTTCTTTTCAGGCCTAAATAGTCCTTGAATTTCCTGATACATGGCCTGGAAAGTCCTTAAAAAGTCCTTGAATTTTATTCTTCCTGACCCGTACGAACCCTGGGTCGAGCTTAGGGTGTATATTTAGATTGGATAACTTCCCTGTGCTTGACAACTCTTATAAGGAGAGATTGGTTGGTTCTCTCCTGTGCTTCGAGGGTTTTTTCTCCGGGTACTCCGGTTTTCCTCCCTCACCGAAAACTAACCCAGAGGCCTTACTTGTCGAGCACGTATATCATGTGATCATGAGCACGTGTATCATGTGATCATGTGATCATGAGCACGTGTATCGTGTATCGTGTATCATGAGTCTCTGGCTCGGGTGAATTGGGCAGCCACGCCCTATGTTATCGACATGAAATGATCATCATTATTATATCATAATTTATTATCAACATTACTCCCCTTCTCACAAAAGCAAACGCCTCCTGAATGTTTTTGTGTTGTATTGTATTTTTGTCCGTGGTTTAACCCAGTAAAAAACAAGAACGTATCACGTGGGTGAGTGAAATCGTCAGGCGGTAGGCAGACGAACAATACTAATGTAGTCTTTCATTGTCCAATTTCAGGACTTTCAACGAAATAGTTTTGAACAACTCTGCATCAACTACGCGAACGAAAGTCTTCAGTTCTTCTTCAATCAATCCATCTTCAGTCTTGAGCAGGTAAAGCACGTTACCAAGGGCGTTACCAAGGGTGTTGCCAAGGACGTTGCCAAGGGCTAGACTGATCACTTCATCAGAATACCCTGGCGACTGGGGTTCTACCAAGCACCACAGGTTTCCTCCTGTGGTAACATTAGCCAAACAAGAGATAGGCCTTACTGGATCTCTAGGAGAACAGTTTAGGACTGATAGAGGTATCCAGTGTAAATAATGTTAGTTTAGTTTAGGTTTCCTCCTGTAGTAGCACTAGATCAATAAGAGATGGTCCTTACTGGAGCTCTAGGGAGAATAGTTTAGAACTGATAGGGTTATCCAGTATAAATAGAGTTACTTTAACTAGGTTACTATAAACCCGTATAACCTATGCTGATTAGAAGGGTTGGTCATACCTACGAAAATTATAAATCTACTCAAAGCAACTACATTTATACAAATAAAATATATCTTCTATTTATTCCCACGATTTTAGGAAGAATACCAGAAAGAAGGGTTACAGTGGAAATGGATTCGTTATTCTGACAACACGATGTGTCTTGAATTGATCGGTGGAACAAACTTTGGAATTTTACATCTCCTTTCTGATGAGACGACTTTTCCTAAGGTAAACATATAACTACTTATCTGAAGACTAGAACTGAATAGAGCATCCTTTTGCATTCAATGGGCCAATTTTGAATCATGTTTCTCTATTTTATATCGCACAAACGTTTTCGCTTCTAGCTCTTCAGGTGCTTTACAATATGATTGTGAGTGGTTATTCAAACGAATTTTTTCTTATAATCAATACTTGTGTTTGACCACACAACTTTCAAGAGAAGAGAAGAGATTTTTAAAGCTGTCAAATTATTTGGAATCTTTGCAAATCGAATTGTTAGGTGCTTGAATTAGTTTTACTATCAAGCAAATGTCTTTTCCTAATTTGTAGCTTGACAGATATAGCATCCTACATCTCTTCTAATGAGTTTTAGAACGTTTTAAACACAAGATAGTAATGAGCCTTCAGGCGGCCATTTTGGTGTGACCTTAATAGTTATTCACTAGCAAATTTAAGAAGAAAAAGAGGCCACTGATGACCAATTTCTATCTCGGCAATACGTGTCGTTTCCCACCAATAACCAGAAACTGTAAGAACGTGCTCTAACATGTCAGCAATACCACACGGTAAATTTGTGGTGGTCACACCAATATGGTCTCCATGGACTTCATTTATGCATAGCAGATGCACTATCCAATATCCATGACTTTTACAGTTGTTCTGCCAAACAAAATGACTTACAAAGGTATTATAACATTGATGTTTTTCTAGTCAACTGATCATACGTTCTTGGAGAAATGTTATCAACGCTATAAAAATCACAAATGTTTTGAAAAACCGAAAACACATAAGATGCAGTTTGGAATCAGTCATTACGCTGGGACAGTGTGGTATAGTGTAAGTAGGACGAATCCTGAATGGTTATTGTAGTATATATAACTGAAAAAAATGTTTTAAATCCATACTGTGGAAAGCAGTGTTCGTAAGGCCCCTGGAAATCCTGGAAAGTCCTGGATATTTCTTCTCATCCTGGAAAACCCTGGAAAACTGAACTTGTGTTAAATATGTTTATCGAAATAGAATTCAAAATGCAATAAATTGTCGACATCTTGATAAAAGTATTTTTGTCTTGTTTCAAATACCCATGAAAAACCCCTCGAAAAGAACAGAAAAACGTCCTCGAAAGTCCTGGATTTTTAAAATTATGAAGGTGTATGAACCCTGGGAAAGTGTTAAATTACACCAAATAATCATCAATAGTATTGTTTACATAAACAAAATCCACTATAGAGGTTTTCTTTATCTCATATTTGATACTTTTTGAGTACCAGATGGAAGAGTCCACTTCAGCATGAGCGCTGGGTGGCACTGACGAGTACTGGCACTGTCTTCCAGTGCTACGCTTCATCTTTGGGCTCACGGTGTTTCAAACTTTATCTTCGTGCAACAATGGCATTCAACGCCCTTCAAATCACCTTGATAAGAAGACAGGACTTGTGCAAGTGTTCCTGTGATATACACTGTATTGCAAGCTTTGCAATTTATCGTTTTTCTTTAGGTTGATAAATTTTTGGACAAAAACCGAGATGGACTTCGAAGAGATCTTGTTGATCTCATTGCATCGTGCAGAGAACCAGTAAGTTTGTAGTGCACGTTCCTTCGCTTAGGTGTTTTTGAGCACTATGTTAGATTGTTGCGTGTCTATTAGCAATAATGCTCACTTCTCTTGTGGTAGTTTGAGCACTCTGTCCTATGACACTTCACCCCTTTCTTTATGCTCAGATGTCGCACCATACACGCTTAGTGAGAGCAGGTTAATGTGCACATACACTAAACGTCGCAAACCGTTTTCAACTTTCCTCCGGGTAGGATTTGTGGTTTTGCCAACATTTCTCAAAATAACTGGAAATTTTCCGACATGCAGGCTTTTTGCCTGGTTAGGTTTGCCAGTTGGCCTTTGCAATACTGCTAGTCTGACTGAGTGCTGACTGTTGCCTATAATAGTAGCCCTGACTAATCTAGTAGTTACTTTCACTTTTAACCTATCTCAATGCCAGTAAACCTTGCTGGTGGTACCCACATACCCGTAGCTTTCTGCAACTTTGTTTTTTTTTTGTATAAATGTATGGCATTCTATGTATAACTGACCAGACAAATTTATCTTTCTTCCAGTTTGTGTTCAAGTTATTCCCAGAGCTTCAGTCCTACACAGGAACAGCTATTGTGACAGACTTAACCCTACCACAAAATCAAACACTCAGTAGAGGCCATCTTCTGAACCCTTCCTCTCCACAGAAATCAACAGTTGCAGCGAAATTTCATGAATCATTGGTCACTTTACTACAGAAGATGAGAGAGTGAGATTAGTTTTACTTTTATGTTTTCTTTATTCTCGTTATATATTATTGCATATAATGTTGTAAAAATAATGTCCTATACTTGAATATACACCAAACGTGGTCAATATTAGGATTTATACCGAGGAATGTTTATAAGCTGCCGTGTTTGAACTACCTGAAAAAGCCACTTATCACAACCTGAGAAAAAGACACTTTGTTTCGAGTGAAGGCTCTTCGTTGGGAACTACTAACGAGGTACAAATCATGGCAGCTTATTGTAGACTACTCGTTAACTTGACCTCCACACTTCAGATATCAACATTTGAATGGTGTTTATATAAATGTTGTCTCATCAAATTTTAGGTGTAATCCGTTCTTTATCCGATGCCTTAAGCCAAACAATGAAAAGGTTAGTTTTATGGACACTTTCTATTTACACTGTTAGACCTGTTATATCGACTATAAATTATGTCCCTGTGTTGATAGAAAGATATTGACTCTTATTCGAATATGGACCTAACGGGCCAAAATGGACCAAAATGGGCCAAAATGGACCTACTCTTGATTTGTAACCTCTACAAGTTTGATATTCGATTCAAAATTTGATTTGTCTGACCGTGTGAATACAAAACGCCTTGTTTTGCAAGCAAACGCATGAATAATAGAATAGATTTGTGTTTCTTTTCTTTTTGTAAAACGTGTTTTGAATATTGGATCCATCGTTATTATATTATGCCTCTCTCTGTGTGTAGTCAGCAATGATGGTACAGACGCCCTTGGTCCTAGAACAACTACGGTACAGCGGTGTTCTCGAAACAGTACGAATCAGAAAGCTTGGATATCCAATCAGATATCTATACACAGATTTCTTAAGGAGGTAAAGTCCTAGTAATATGAACAAAATGTCACTGTATGTAGATTTCACTAAGCTCTATCATGCAGGCAGGAAAATTTAAACTCTTAAGTGCCTAATTAGCTTCATAGTTAATTAACTCATTAACTGGCAGTACTCTACCACTGACAAGTAAAATTGTCTGTCTGGCGTTAGACAGAGTAAAATACTAAAGTTGGGCGCTTCTGTGCGCATTGCCAGCTAATGGGCTAACAAGAGACACTGGCAGATAGTTTTGGTAAACAATTAACTGGCAGTACACTACCACTGACAAGTTAAATCGTTTGGCGTTAGACAAAGTAAAATACTAAAGTAGGGCGCATTGCAACTCTTATATGGACTTAATTAGCTTTATGGTTAATAAATATAATAATAGGTGATCTATTTCTTTCTAGGTATCGATGTTTATCATCAGTTAATGTGAGACATGACAGTCAAATTAAAGATCAGTGTCTTCAAATTTTGCGATCAATTGCTGGACCACAGACCGTCAACGCTTTTCAACTTGGTTATACTAAAGTAAGAAAATATACTGAAGTGGGCAATGGGCCATTGCATAAAGCCTTGGTGAAGGAGGATGAGAGTCATTGAGAGTTGCAACTCTCGCTCGCGTTTGATAGCCAATTCTCATCAACTCTCATCAACTCCCATGCACTCTCATCAACTCACATCGACTCTCATCAACTCTCGTGCACTCTCATCAACTCTCATGCACTCACATCAACTCTCGTGCACTCTCATCAACTCTCATCAACTCACATCAACTTTCATCAACTCTCACCAACTCTCATCAACTCTCATGCACTCTCATCAATTCTCATCTACTCTCATCAACTCTCGTGCACTCTCATCAACTCTCGTCAACTCTCATCAACTCTCGTCAACTCTCATCAACTCTCGTGCACTCTCATCAACTCTCATTGACTCTCATCGACTCTCATCAACTCTCGTGCACTCTCATCAACTCTCATCAACTCTCATCAACTCTCATCAACTCTCATGCACTCTCATCAACTTTCATCAACTCACATCAACTCTCATCAACTCTCACCAACTCTCACCAACTCTCATCAACTCTCATGCACTCTCATCAATTCTCATCTACTCTCATCAACTCTCGTGCACTCTCATCAACTCTCGTCAACTCTCATCAACTCTCGTCAACTCTCATCAACTCTCGTGCACTCTCATCAACTCTCATTGACTCTCATCGACTCTCATCAACTCTCGTGCACTCTCATCAACTCTCATCAACTCTCATCAACTCTCATGCACTCTCATCAACTCTCATCAACTCTCATCAACTCTCATCAACTCTCATGCACTCTCATCAACTCTCATCAACTCTCATCAACTCTCATCAACTCTCATCAACTCTCATCAACTCTCATGCACTCTCATCAATTCTCATCAACTTTGAAGTGGTTCAAATTTTGATTAGAGTAGGTGAGAATTTTAATCGATAGGCGTGGTAATATCCAGTTAACTCTCATGAAACTCTTGTTCTCGTTTGATCGGGCAATGAGACCGGGCAAGGGTTTAACACTTACCATTACAATAGTGCCATCTTGTAATGATCCAGTGATCGGAATATTCTATTGTCTTTCTATTGTTTTGAAAATCCCCATACTCAATTAACTTGTATCCTTCCTTCGTATTTTTTCAGGCATTTCTCAGTGAGGGGTTGTCCCACAAATTGGAAGAAGTGCGATATCGTCGAATTAACCAAGCCACCATTATTATCCAGAAACACGTAAGCTTCATCCATATTCTCATTTCGTCAAAACCATAGAAAGTTCAAGCCTGGTGAATGAACTGTCTCGTGAAAATTCGCTCTTTGGATGTCAGTTGCAGCTAAATTTTGTCTAGTTGCAGCTCTATTGTCAGCTATCAGTACGATATTTTGTAAAATGCCACATCGTCTGTCGACAGCTATCAGTTAACATATTTTGTCAGTTGTCAGCTAAAATACAATGCCATTGTCAGCTGTCAGTAAGGTATTTTGTAAGATGTCCATTCCAAATTACTGTTTAATCGTTTGTCAGCTATCAGTTAAGATATTTTGTCAGTTGTCAGCTAAAATGCAATGCAATTGTCAGCTCTCAGTAAGGTGTTTTGTAAGATGTCAGTTCCAAATTGCTGTTTAATCGTTTGTCAGCTATCAGTTGAGATATTTTGTCAGTCAAAAACGCAGTCAAAGACTGAAAGGAATGACAACTAATGTATGTTTTCTCATAGGTCCGTTGTATGCTTTATCGCAGAAGGTTTATTCAAATGAGGAAATCTGCAGTTCTCATTCAATGTCAAGTTCGTGGATGGCGTCAAAGGTAAGAGACCCATGGCTAGTAAAGCTTAAGGCTCATCCACCTTAATACGAACGTTAATACAGTAAACAAATATTTACATTGGATAGCTCCATCAGTTCTAAATTATTTTCTCTAGAGGTCCAGTAAATGTCATCCCATATTGTTCCAGTGTTACTGCAGGAGAAAACTTAAACTAACTTTATTTATACTGGATAACTCTATCAGTTTTAAACTGTTCTCTCTAGAGGTCCAGTAAGGGTCATCTCTTATTATTCCAGTGTTACTACGGGAGGAAACCTAAACTAAACTAAGGGTCATCTCTTATTATTCCAGTGTTACTACGGGAGGAAACCTAAACTAAACTAACTTTATTTATACTGGATAGCTCTATCAGTTTTAAACTGTTCTTTCTAGAGATGCCGTAAGAGTCATCTTTTATTGATCCAGTGTTACTACAGGAGGAAACCTAAACTAAACTAACTTTATTTATACTGGATAGCTCTATCAGTATCAGTTTAAACTGTTCTCTCTAGAGGTCCAGTAAGGGTCATCTCTTATTGATCCAGTGTTACTACAGCAGGAAACCTAAACTAAACTAACTTTATTTATACTGGATAGCTCTATCAGTTCTAAAGTGTTCTTCCTAGAGGTCCAGTAAGAGCCATCCCTTATTGATCCAGTGTAACTATAGGAGAAAACCTAAACTAAACTCACTTTATTTATACTGGATAGTTCTATCAGTTTAAAACTGTTCTTCCTAGAGGTCCAGTAAGGGTCATCTCTTATTGATCCAGTGTAACTACAGGAGAAAAGCTAAAATAAACTGACTTTATTTATACTGGATAGCTCTATCAGTTCTACATTGTTCCATTAAGGGGACGTCCCGTATTTCAACGTTTTGCTTGATACGTATGCTTAAAAGTGGTTTACAGTATTGAAGTTTCTTCGTTCAAAGTATATTATATAACGTAACTACAGCTCAGTGAAGAAGCCTATTATTATTTTTTATTTTTCAAAGGCGCAAGTACCAGAAGATGAGAGAAGGATTTATCAAAGCTCAAGCCCGATACAAAGCAAGATTACAAGAGAAAGAATACGCAAAGGTAATGTATGTTCTTAACTTCAAAACGAAACAAGCGTGTGGAAGTAATTTCATCGTTTGGCATTTGAAGGCGTGCGTTCTAAAAGGTAGAAGGTTTAGTTAGATGGATAAAAAAATCCTGTGCGTTCTAAAATAGGTTTTGCTGAATGTTAATGACGAATATTTTCAGTTGATGATGTCACCAGATGACGTTTGCCACGTATTTTTCAAATATTATTAACGTTCATCTGAAATCGGCGCGACAAATCGCAACGTGTGAACGTACCTTTATACTGAAAAGCTCTGTCAGTCTACAGGAAACTGTGCTCTCTAGAAGTCCAGTAAGAATCATCTCTTATTGGTCCAGTGTTACCACAGAAGTACCTGAAGAAAACTGAGCGGCTTTCCATATTCTATCCCAAAATTACGTCGCAAGGGTTAGGATTAAGGATTAGGGTTAGGATTAAGTTTGTATTAAAATTCAGCTTGTTAATATGAAAAGTGAGCCAGAAAATCTGCGGCTTTTGATAGAATAAAACTATATGGAGTGTTCTTGTCACATGTGACTGAGGTGAAATTATAATCAGACAATTGCATATTGTAGGAATCAAACCCCAATCACAGAGATGAAAGGCACATGCACTAACTCCTGTGCCACCTTAACCAGACTGTAGTTTAATGAACTTTGATATTCTTGTGTAGATGCGAGAAGAATTCCGTCGAACAAAAGCTATCAGAAAGGCTGAAGAAAATGCAGCTCAAGAACGAAAGGTATTTTACAACTTTATGTGTGTTGCGTTTGTACTGTGAGACGTTTTGTGAAGTTTGAGTACCCTAGATAATCCACATGCTTTTGGGACCAACAATTCGTGAATAATAAACAATATTTATAAGGTTTCCTAGGCTTCATATAATTTGCTTTCTTTGATAGGAAAGAGATCAAGGTGTTCATGTGGATGTCACTCAACTTGAAATCACGACTGATTTAGCTTTGGTCATTACAAAATTGCCAGGTAAAGTTATGTTATGATGGGACGATGCTTGGTCATTATGGCTTGCCACTGAGGTCAGACCTGGAAAAATGTGATTCAATTATATAATTGAATTTATGCGTTCAACTCATCTATTTTAGCCTGGGAGTTCGCGACGTTACAAAAATCAGTTGTCTCAGCTTCAAGCGAAGTTGTGAAACATAATTATCGTTCCTCACACCTCCCCGATGATGTCGATGCATTCAAGTTTTCCAAATTTTCTCATCTCTACTTCCAGGTTTGTAAAACTCTTATAGAGGATGAATTTAACCCCAGTGCTCAACATGACAACCTTTCCACGCAAAATACTTCAGAAATGACACCAAATTGGAGTGGGGCCATCTCAACATCCGGATATAACAATAAGAGGGAATGTTGTGGCTCGTCTATGCCCTTTTTAAAATTCGGTGTTTTTGTGAAGGCTACATCCTTCTGGACAGGGTCACCTCCATTTCCTCAATATGACAAGGCTCTCCAACTTGAAGATTTGCTCCCAAATTGGAGCGTGGTGCCTTTAAACATCGCAGTCCTCATTAAGTAATTTTGGTCCCCCTCCTAAGATCATGTCCCGGGTCTCAAGTCGAACTCCTGTAATAGTCAGTATAGACGCGGTGATTCTAAAGAACAAAGCAATCTGATTGTTCTGAACACAAAAGCAATTGTTAAATTGAGCCAGTAAAAATCAAGGCTCCGAAAAACTGCGTGTTATCTGCCCCGTATGCTTCTTGCAAACCTATTCCCAGCCTTTATACAGTAGCATTCTGACTGCTGTTTTCAACTAATTCATTCGATAGATGCTGCGACGAAAATTTTACCCTCTCTCTGAGAAATGTATACCCTCCTCTACCAGATCGATAAACCTCAATCCTCCCATATCATACGTAGAAAGTTAATATTTAGTTGAACTGTAAAACGCTAGCTTTAAAGTCATTCTGATTTGACAATCTTAACAACTGCGGTCTTTTGTATTCTAGGATCAGAAGGAATGGAAATTTACCAAGGTTCCAATTCGCAACTCGTTTTTGAAACTGAAACTTGAGGATACGGCGCAGGCTGTTACCATTTTTAAACTGGTGAGTAGCGACTTACTCTCGCTGATCTTAAAAGTAGACTGGATAGCGCAACTTAGGGACGGACCATTAGAAAAGTGATGGGGGGGGAGAGGATTTTCGGAGACGCAATAATTTTTTTTTGTACACCTATAAAAGTAATTATTTTTTAGTCGATGGCTAGAAATATATATTTTTTAAGTGAAAGTTACACCCATCTTCTTTGGGCAGTTTTTTTTTACACTATAAATGCCTGGGCAGATTTGTTTTTGATTTTTTTTCTGGGAATTTTTTTTTTGCTTTTGTCCCACCCCCTCCCATCACTTTTCTAATGGTTCGTCCCTTAGTGTTAACTGGTGCAGAAAATGAAGTCAGTTAAACATTGCTAGACAGTAGGAATCCGCCATTACTAAGAGATCAAATATACAAGATATACTGTATATATATTTTTTAAATATCTTCAAAATTAACAATATCATATATTCATATTACTACATTAGTTTAAACCACTCTATTCGATGCTAACAGCGGCGTTTACATTTATGATACCTTGTATTGTAGATTCTACGTTTTATGAGTGACTGGTCAATTTTTGGAGCGCGGGAGTTTGCTGTTGGAAACTACATCGTTCAAAAGGTTTGCAACAGACAGCCCTTATTTGCTTCTATCTAAATACAAGACTTCACTACACACAAGGAAAGAATTAACAATATTTTCTCACTCTGATAACTGCAGGTTGACCACCATCTGCTGCACGATAGGGTTTAGTGAATCACACATACTGTATTTGATCATGATTAGGAAAGATTTTAATAAAGACAAGAATTGCAAGTAATTCAATGTTTTTTCATAATTTTCAGGGTATCAGAAGCCCAAGCTTACGAGATGAGATCTTCACACAGCTTGTGAACCAGACGTGGGGGAATGGCGTTGAAGCCAGCATTGATCGTGGTTGGTTACTTCTTGCTTTGTGTATGAGTTGTTTTAGACCCAGTGAAACCATGGAGAAATATTTATTGAAGTAAGTTGAACTAAAAGTAAACTTTATCTATAGTCGATAATTCCTTCAGGTCTAAACTGTTCTTATACTGGATAGCTCTGTCAGTTTTAAATTTTCTCCCTAGAGGTCCAGTAAGTGTCATCCCTTATTGATCCAGTGTTACTACAGGAGGAAACCTAAACTAAACTAACTTTATTTATACTGAATAACTTTATCAGTTCTAAACTGTTCTTCCTAGAGGTCCAGTAAGGATCATCTCTTATTGATCCAGTGTTACTACAGGAGGAAACCTAAACTAAACTAACTTTATTTATACTGGATAACTTTATCAGTTCTAAACTGTTCTCCCTAGAGGTCCAGTATGGATCATCTCTTATTGATCCAGTGTTACTACAGAAGGAAACCTAAACTAAACTAACTTTACTTATACTGGATAGCTCTATCAGTTCTAAACTGTTCTCCCTATAGAGGTCCAGTAAGAGTCATCCCTTATTGATTCAGTGTTACTACAGAAGGAAACCTAAACTAAACTAACTTTATTTATACTGGATAGCTCTATCAGTCCTAAACTATCCTCCCTAGAGGTCTAGTAAGAGTTATCCCTATCATGGGTTTAATATTACTGTTGGAAGAACCCAAAATACCCAGAGAAAGCCTGCGGTGTTTGGTTGACTCAAACTGGGGTGAAATTATAACCAAACTGCATGCAAGTGTTGCAGGAATCGAGCCCTGGACACAGAGTCAGAGTTGAAAGGCAGAACACTTCAAGGGAGAATACTAGATTCTTTATTTCCAGTTGTGTCCGTTTTACTTTAAGCCTAACTTTACACCTCTTTCTTTCAGACACTGTTCAGACAGTGCATACGACGGCTTTAAGAATGTTTGTCAACACAAGTTGTTGTCTTGGGATAAACAACGACATATTGTCACTCGCTGTCATCCGCCATGTTTACTGGAGTGGGCTGCTGTCAAGCAGAAGGCGAATATGGCCGTTGAAGTTAACTCTGCTGATGGTAAGATGTAAACATATGGCTACTAGCTTTGACAACAACCATCCCTTGTATGGGAATCCCAGACTAACTTGGATAACTCTATCAGTTCTAAACTGTTCTACCTAGCAGTCCAGTAAGAGCCATCCCTTGTTGATCCAGTGTTACTACAGGAGGAAACCTAAACTAAACTTTATTTATACTGGATAGCTCTATCAGTTCTAAACTGTTCTTCCTAGCAGTCCAGTAAGAGCCATCTCTTATTGGTCCAGTGTTACTATTGGAGGAAACTAAACTAACTCTATTTATACTGGATAGCTTGATCAGTTCTAGACTGTTCTCCCTAGAGGTTCAGTAAGAGCCATCTCATATTGATCCAGTGTTACTACAGGAGGAATCCGGTGGTGTACGCGGAGAGAATCTGCAGTCTTTCGCAGAGTCAAACTGGAGCTACACTTTTCGCATTCGTCTGAGGTGAAATTGTAATTACACAACTGCACATGTGCACCGCGGGAATCGAACCTGGTCACAGAGATGAAAGACACATGGACTAACGACTGTGCTACACCCTCAATATGACCTTTCAGTGTCACTGGACCAACTCCTTTATCGGTTTTCTTTTCTTTAAGGTGAGAAAGTTTTGATCGACGTAAATTCAACCAGTACTTGTGATCAAGTCGCTGCGAAAATCTTGAAAGAAAAGTAAGTCTAAATAAGAAAATCTGAAATCTGAAAAATCTTCGCATTTAAGCATAGGAGAACATTACGTTCCTTGACGACATTGGGACAAGAGCTAACAAAGTTTAGAACGTTCTTACGAATGTGCCTCGCAGAGGGTTAAAACCCTTTGTCCAAAGTCTCAAAGAACCGCCGTTGAACGTTCATTTGGAAATGGCAATAATACAGTACTACTAGAAATATCTACAACATAAAAAGCGTTCATAATGATTGATTTACACGACGAAAACTAACCCTCGCTTGAAACACTAACACGGGGTTAGAGTTAAACGGGTTAGTTTTCGTATTTTTTTGTATTGTAAATCGGGCTTAACAACCAAACTTTGATCTATTTCAGGGGAGTTGTGGAATACCAAGGTGGCTGGAGCCTCGATATGATTAATGAGTATTGTCATTATTCATTGGCTGGATCAGATTACGTCATGGATATGATTGCTGAGCTTGAATATCCACCCTTATTTCCAGTCTCTTGCTCGCCGTCCGTCATCTCGGTTGATATGTCTTTCAATGTTGGACCTAGTAAAATCCGGAACCTTGAGGAGTAAGTTGAGTTTTTTTGTTTGAAACTAAATTTAACGAAACTAACTTTATTTCTAAAGTTTTTTCTCGGCATCTCGTTCGATGGGAATAATAGTTGATGGTGTTTGTGGATGGAATATTCGAGGTCCAGTTAGGGCCCTCCCCTATTTGTCCTGTGTTACTACAGGACGAAACCTAAACTAAACTAACTTTATTTATACTGGATAGCTCTGTCAGTTCTAAACTGTTCTCCCTAGAGATCTAGTAAGGGCCATCTCTAGTAAGGGCCATCTCTTATTGGTACAGTGGTACTACAGGAGGAAACCTAAACTAAACTAACTTTATTTATACTGGATAGCTCTATCAGTTCTAAACTGTTCTCCCTAGAGATCTAGTAAGGGCCATCTCTTATTGGTACAGTGGTACTACAGGAGGAAACCTAAACTAAACTAACTTTATTTATACTGGATAGCTCTATCAGTTCTAAACTGTTCTCCCTAGAGGTCCAGTAAGGGCCATCTCTTATTGGTACAGTGTTACTACAGGAAGAAACTTAAACTAAACTAACTTTATTTATACTGGATAGCTCTATCAGTTCTAAACTGTTCTCCCTAGAGGCCCAGTAAGGGTCATCACTTATTGGTACAGTGTTACTACAGGAGGAAACCTAAACTAAACTAACTTTATTTATACTGGATAGCTCTGTCAGTTCTAAACTGTTCTCCCTAGAGATCTAGTAAGGGCCATCTCTAGTAAGGGCCATCTCTTATTGGTACAGTGGTACTACAGGAGGAAACCTAAACTAAACTAACTTTATTTATACTGGATAGCTCTATCAGTTCTAAACTGTTCTCCCTAGAGGTCCAGTAAGGGCCATCTCTTATTGGTACAGTGTTACTACAGGAAGAAACTTAAACTAAACTAACTTTATACTGGATAGCTCTATCAGTTCTAAACTGTTCTCCCTAGAGGCCCAGTAAGGGTCATCACTTATTGGTACAGTGTTACTACAGGAGGAAACCTAAACTAAACTAACTTTATTTATACTGGATAGCTCTGTCAGTTCTAAACTGTTCTCCCTCGAGATCTAGTAAGGGCCATCTCTAGTAAGGGCCATCTCTTATTGGTACAGTGGTACTACAGGAGGAAACCTAAACTAAACTAACTTTATTTATACTGGATAGCTCTATCAGTTCTAAACTGTTCTCCCTAGAGATCTAGTAAGGGCCATCTCTTATTGGTACAGTGGTACTACAGGAGGAAACCTAAACTAAACTAACTTTATTTATACTGGATAGCTCTATCAGTTCTAAACTGTTCTCCCTAGAGGCCCAGTAAGGGTCATCACTTATTGGTACAGTGTTACTACAGGAGGAAACCTAAACTAAACTAACTTTATGCTGGATAGCTCTATCAGTTCTAGACTGTTCTCTTTCCAGTAAGGGGCATGCATTATTAGTTCAGTGTTACTACAGGAGGAAACGGGATTACCCAGAGAAAGTACTCTTTTCACATTTGGCTGTCGTAAAATTATAATCAGACAACTGAATATCGCAGGAAACAAACTGCGATTGCAGAAGTGAAAGATGCATGTACTAACCACTGTGCCACAAACCCTCTATATAATAATGCTACAAATTAAATTAACTGTTGAAATTTCATTATTTTCAGTCTTCATAAACAACGGGAAAGAAAGCAAACATTTGCGGACATTTCAAAAACCTTCATCGACGGAGACTACAGTATAGACCTCCCTGATGGTGTCCCTCGTACTGACAAGAGATTTACTCAAGTAATCCCCGCTCCTCCTGTTTCATCACCAGAAGTTGTCCACATACCCCCGCCACCCCGAGCACCCCCACCCCCTCCTCCCGTCGCTGTTCAAACTACGAGCTCCAGGGCGAATGTTGATAGTTCAATATATACTACTAATGCAGTTGATGCCAAACCTTTTATTCCCAAACCCCCCAGTCCGCCCCCTTACCCCCCTCCCAGCGAGACCAGTGTACCCCCAGGTATGTAGAAATAGTTAGAAAAAGAACATTTAAGAACATTGAGAACACTATTTTCGGAGCAAGTTCTGGAACGGCGAGACACCCTTCCGCTCCTCTGGTAAAAAACTTTGTTGTTGACAGTATTGTGGATAGCTTTCTGATACGGTCTAGAAAACTAGCCAATATAGTGGTTATTTTAAGCGCGCTTTCACTCTATTCTAAATCTTGTTAATATTTTTCTGTGGTTTAGGTACATCTCTGTATATCCCCCCTCCTCCTGCACCACCTCCCCCGCCCCCAATACAAGACCCGATGGCGAACAGAATCAAGAAAGTCAAACATGAGCAGAACAAAAGAGCGGAGAGCACGGCCCCTGTTTCCGCTCACTCGTTAGACGAAATCCGGCTAAAAGCGAGCACTATGCGAGAGAATCGTGAGAATACGAGCGAAGTCGATGGACGACCGATGAATCCCGAAGATGTTATTGACGAGAAGATCAAAAACGCCGCCGAGTTACGGGCAGTTCCGAAAGAACAGCGATTGAAGTTAGCTTATCAGTCCGAGCTTCAAGGTGTGCATATAAATGTCGCTAAATTATGTCAGAATAACTTTGATGCGCTGTGCAGACTAGTTTTACGTTATTACAAAAAGAAACCGGTCCCGAAAAAGTGCCACATTCAACTTTGATAGAGGAACTGAATTACAAGTTGAGTTTTTTGAGACTGTAAATTTTCGGCGATAAGGAATAGCTTAAGACAACGTCGGCGGACGAATTTGGAGCCGTACGTAAATCCTTCCGGTCCCATTAGTTTACACGGAAATTTGTACGGTTAAGGTACGTTCACACAGCGATTTGTCGGGCCGATTTCAGATGCACGTTAATGATGTTTGAAAAATACGTGGTAAACGTCATCTGGCGACATCATCAACTGAAAATATTCGTCATTAACATTCAGCAAAACCTAAAATCGGCCCGACAAATCGCTGTGTGTGAACGTACCTTTAGCTGTGCTCGAATTCATCTGGTTTTATGCGTCGCGTGCGACTCGAACGGCTAAATCGTGCAAGTTTGAGTAGGGTTTTGAACGTAGTCTAAAGGCCATGTTACGTGAGACAATTTTTGCTGCAATTTGCGACGCAATTTCGGACCCAGAACGATGTTAGGTAAAAGTATATTCGCAGAGAAATTGTGAGCATGAACCTTTTACCTTGCCGATATCTTTCTTACTAAACATGTCCAGAAGTCGACAAAGAAATGAATGAGAATGATAATATCGGTGAAGTGAAACGCGACCCATGTTCACCAGGAATGGATCCAGCTTGATTTGATAGGGGGGGGGTGCGAAGCGGGCTTTGGTCATGAAGCAGGGCGTGGTCGGCGACCGAGGAAGGGTGCGCACCCCCCTGAACCCCCCCAGTAAATCCATCCCTGATGTTCACTGTTTTTCTGTGCGTACATTTCTATACATAACATGGTTCTGCGCAGAAATTGCGTTGCAAGTTGCAGCAAAAATTGCCCCCGTGTAACATGGCCTTACGAAATTGCTATTTTTGAGTCGTGGTTGTTGATGTGGAATTTGACATTTCTAGGTGCTGTTCAGAAGCGTGCAGACCGCATGAGCAAAACGTGGGATGAGGAAGAGTTGAAACTAGATCTACGTCGTGCAGAGAGAACTGGCGCTGATAACTCTGTGCTGGCCGCGAGTGAACTGGAAGCTAGGGCACAGCGTGTGAGGAAATCGTGGGCAGTACCTGAAGAGCGCGAAAAATCGTTTTCGGCTGAAATCTACCACAATGGTTCCCAGCCACCTGGACCTGCCCCGGCATTCTCTCCCGAGTTACCGACTACAGAACGAGGCCTCAATGATTTTGTGGATAGCCTGTTTAATCCGGTTTTGTCTTCAAATATGGATGACCTTACCGACTCGCATAACCTGTCACGGTCTATTAGAGGTAGGTACATGCAATTCCGACATGTCCGAGAGTTCTCAATGCTATAAAGATAGAGAAAATATCAGAGTTCGTACAAAACTTGAAAGTCCTTCAATCTGACAACAAAAAGTCAAGGCTTTGAAAGTCCTTGAATGGATAAAGAGGTGCTTGAAAGTCGTTTTTCTTGCTTTACTTTTCGGATACTGCATTTGCTGAAATTTGTCGGTATGTGGCACGATTAACAGCACTCTTTACCGACTGCCCGAAATTGTCCTTGAATTTCCTGATACATGGCTTGGAAAGTCCTTGGATTTTATTCTTTCTGACCGGAATAACCCTGAAATAAACCTCATTTTTTCTATCTTTATGTTATGGAGTACTCTCACCATGAAGTGAAATGCGAGCCATGTTCATTGTTTTTCTATGCGAACATTTCCACATGGCTCTGTGCAAAATCGATCTTAAATAATCTCGCCATACTTTTAAGGTGGAGGGAAGATGTACCGAGCTAACACAGTAGCTTCGCCTCAGGCTTCTAGTCCGCCCCCGACAGCAAGCAGTGGTATACAACCAACCTTCGTTAATGGTGGAATGACATCAGGAGTGAATGGTCCGACCTTCGTACTGTTGAATAATGGTATGGCTAATGGTGGTATGATGCCAACAACTGGTATGCAGTATCAACCTTTTGTACCAGGGATGCCTGCAGGTATGTTGTTGGTTACGAAATTTGGAATATGTGTGATTACAGAAAAAACAACAACATGATTTGAACAGGGTACGAAATAACCGCATGCGATTCCTGGTGATTTTCACAAATGACAAGCATAAAAACTTCTTACCAGTATCCCCTATGATAGGTTGAGCAAACACCTAAACAAATACCTTATTAATACGTACTACGTATGTAAATTGGTGAGATGACAGTCAATATAAATCAGTTCCTTAAATCTTCAAGTAGCAGTAACGGGAATGATTATCGAATACTTCTTTTAAAATTTACTGAATCACACTTTTGTTGAACGGAGTATGGCGTGCACGTTATAGAAATCGTATAGGTTGAATAATTGAGGAGATAAATAAAAATAATAGACAACCTGTCATCATGTATGGATAAAATATTTAGGAACGTTTTGCACCCTGCTAGAACTGTAGCTAAATGTAAACTATGATAGGCATGAATACTGAATATTTCATACAATGGTCTTGACGTGATATGGTGTTGTATAGAGTGAGGTAAAGTGTTGAATGATTTAGCATGGTATGATACGATACGATAGGTATACGATACGATACGATATGTATTGTAGGTTTTATCTGACGGGGTGTTGCTGGACATTGTGGTTGGTGTATGCGCTTTTCATCTCTGTGACCGAGTTTTGATTCCTACAATCTGCAGTTGTTTAATTATAGTTTCTTCTCAGTTGGAATTGACGATTATTCTTCCAATTTGATTCAGTGTACTCGGGATTTTCTCTGTAATAACACTGGATCGTTAAATGAAATCTTTTTCTAGATTTAAAGGGAGACCATTTAAGATATGTGGTAGAATTAGTAATTTAGTATTGTATTTTACAACAACCTTAAATAATCTTTCTTTGTCTTTCAGGCATGAACGGCTATGTGCAGATGCAGTACCCAATGGCTAGCGGTATGCCCGTACAAGGTGTCCCTCAAACAATGCCCATTGTCGTACCGGTCAGCAGTCCTCAACAACAACCACAGCAACAACAACAACAACAACAACAACAACAACAGGTATTCAGGGCAAACCATGATGACGTCGCTATTGAACGAAAATTGCAAGAACAAGAGAGAAAACTTGCCGAGCGACAAGCAGAACTGGCGAAGCTCGCAGAAAAGTTAGACACTTTAAAACGCGAGCAACAACAACAACAACAACAACAACAACAACAACAACAACAACAACAACAACAACAACAACAACAACAACAACAGCAGCAGCAGCAGCAACAGAAACAACAACAACAACAGTTAGAACAGCAACGTAAACAGCAACAACAACAACAGGTACCAAGAACAACAACACGTCAGCAATTCAACAACATTGCAAGAACAAGAACAAAACAATTTGAGCGACAACAGAACTGGGCAGCAACAACAACAACACCAACAACAACACCAGCAACAACAACAAAATCATGCTCACACCCAAGAACATCTACAAGCAAGCCAGAGTGCCCGCCCTACACAACCCCCACCTACAAAACCCACTCCATGGAACCAGTCTAACAGCTCTGACTATTTATCAAACAAGCCAACCCGTTTTTCAAACCACCCACTACATACAGGGGACCCTAGCTCATTCCTCAAATCGAAAGATGACCTTCTTCCCCCTTCAGAGTTCCGAGACCGCCACCCACTACCACCATCACAACCTACCCGAAATACAACAGTTCCAGTAGTGCTTTCACCCCCCTCGGTAAACGGAGAGTACGTTGACGGCCCTATACTGAAGTCCAGGCCGGACGGGGGGGCTGCCTCTGTAGTTCTGGCAGTACACACAGGGAAACCTTCGCCTCATACACACACGAAAGTATATCACGCGCACAATCAAACAGATTTGGCCATGACTTCATTTACCGTCGTAATGACCGAGAAAAGCGGAAGAACTGAGCTCTACCGGAAGTGTACAGGCCCGTATTTGACCTATCAAAACGTCAAGTGGAAATTGTTCATGCGAAAAGAGGTAATTAGACACACTAACGTATTAAGTGTCGGCATTCGCGTCTATAAATCCTATTAACATCTCAGCCGTTGTAACGAAAGCCGGGAGCACACGCTACGCACTAGCCAGCTACCCATTCAAAATAGGTAGTGACCTAAGAAATACATTCAAAATGGGTAGTGATCTAAGAAATACATGCAAAATAGGTAGTGACTCTGAATATAAATTTATCTCCAACCAAACACCACATGTCCATTCTGGGTACTCCAGTTTCCTCCTGTAGTAACACTAGAACTATAAGGATGGCTCTTACTGGACCTCTAGGGAGAACAGTTTAGAATTGATGGAGCTATCCAGTATAAATAAAGTTAGTTTAGTTTAGGTTTCCTCCTGTAGTAACACTGGATCAATAAGAGATGACTCTTGCTGGACCTCTAGGGAAAACAGTTTAGAATTGATGGAGCTATCCAGTATAAATAAAGTTAGCTTAGTTTAGGTTTCCTCCTGTAGTAACACTGGATCAATAAGAGATGATCCTTACTGGACCTCTAGGGAGAACAGTTTAGAACTGATAGAGCTATCCAGTATAAATAAAGTTAGCTTAGTTTAGGTTTCCTCCTGTAGTAACACTGGATCAATAAAGAAAAGCCTTTACTGGACCTCTAGAAAGAACAGTTTAGAACTGATAGAGCTATCCAGTATAAATAAAGTTATTTAAGTTTAGGTTTCCTTCTGTAGTAACACTGAACTTATAAAATAGAGCTTTTGCTAAACCTCAAGGGAGAATAGGTTAGAACTGATGCATCTTACTTAACGTCCTGAAATTCATTTTATAGTTATTTATGGCCAACGAGAAACTCAGCAGTGAATTGACACAGCATCTCGTATTTAGACAGGTATGTCTGTATGGTTTGCCATTTTCTGGAATTCAGTGAAACTATAAGTCTAAAGTATACACACAAACAGTGTAAATTAGTAAAATGCTTACATTTAGTTTAAACCCTCGCACTCTTTTACCCACTGATTTCTGTTTAGATTGTATGTGATACGTACAAAACCTGTTCATGTAGAATGACTCGATCTGATAGATACACCATGAAACAATTGCTTGGTAAGTTGGAATTGTCTTACATCTGTAGCAGTTACTCTAAAAAAGATCGATCGCATTAAACGAGTTCCTCGCCTCTCACTCAGTGGTTCCACTTTGAAGGAAATTTCCTTTTGAAAATTCGAAGGAAAATGTAGAATATTCAAAATATTGACAAATATAAAACACAACTCTCGCCATAAAAGTGTAAATATATATAACACAGTCACGCAATCTGTTCCATTATATCCTGATTATATTTTTCTCACGCACGCTGTGACGATCACACGTGCACAGTTAAGTGAGCTTGTTATAATGCTACATGAAGTATTTTGTACGTTGATGCCGCGGATTTTCAGATTAGTACTTAGCAGGCTCAGTTGAACGAACTCGTGTCACTGATCTGAATATAGGCTCGTGTCCACTGCTCGTGTCCACTGCTCGTGTCCACTGCTCGTGTCCACTGCTCGTGTCCACTGCTCGTGTCATCGTGTGGTACCAGAGTGTGTAATAATAATAATATTTATATTGCGCAAATTAACATGCTATATATAGTATATAATCAAATGCGCAAATATACCCGTCGTTAGGAACTAAGGACGAACAGCTACAGATGAAAACACAATCTCGTACCCAGGCAAAAGGATCGCAGGCTCTGGGTACGAGATTGATAAAAAAAACATTGTTTATTCTCCCGTGAAACTTCAATGTTTGTGGTTTCAATTCGCTCCGCCAATCAACGTGAGGCTAGTCGAACATGATTAGCTGACCAGATTATTAATAATATCTGTCAAATCAAATGCTCTTGACAAACATTAGACCTGGGTATTAGACCGTTAGAGTTATAAAGATGAACACCCAGGTGAATAGGCTATCACAATAGGCTATTTTGTTATATTTTGAGAAATATTCAACTTAATTTCACCATGGATTATAAGAACACTACAATCACTGTAGGTCATGGTATGCTAATTTGTGCGATGCATCGCACAACCGCACATGACAACCACACTACAATCACTGTAAGTCATGGTATGCTAATTTGTGCGATGCATCGCACAACCGTACATGACAACCACACTACAATCACTGTAAGTCATGGTATGCTAATTTGTGCGATGCATCGCACAACCGTACATGACAACCACACTACAATCACTGTAAGTCATGGTATGCTAATTTGTGCGATGCATCGCACAACCGTACATGACAACCACACTACAATCACTGTAAGTCATGGTATGCTAATTTGTGCGATGCATCGCACAACCGTACATGACAACCACACTACAATCACTGTAAGTCATGGTATGCTAATTTGTGCGATGCATCGCACAACCGCACATGACAACCACACTACAATCACTGTAAGTCATGGTATGCTAATTTGTGCGATGCATCGCACAACCGCACATGATAACCACACTACAATCACTGTAAGTCATGGTATGCTAATTTGTGCGATGCATCGCACAACCACACATGACAACCACACTACATTCACTGTAAGTCATGGTATGCTAATTTGTGCGATGCATCGCACAACCACATGATAACCACACTACATTCACTGTAAGTCATGGTATGCTAATTTGTGCGATGCATCGCACAACCCCACATGACAACCACACTACAATCACTGTAAGTCATGGTATGCTAATTTGTGCGATGCATCGCACAACCGCACATGACAACCACACTACAATCACTGTAAGTCATGGTATGCTAATTTGTGCGATGCATCGCACAACCGCACATGACAACCACACTACATTCACTGTAAGTCATGGTATGCTAATTTGTGCGATGCATCGCACAACCGCACATGATAACCACACTACATTCACTGTAAGTCATGGTATGCTAATTTGTGCGATGCATCGCACAACCCCACATGACAACCACACTACAATCACTGTAAGTCATGGTATGCTAATTTGTGCGATGCATCGCACAACCGCACATGACAACCACACTACAATCACTGTAAGTCATGGTATGCTAATTTGTGCGATGCATCGCACAACCGTACATGACAACCACACTACAATCACTGTAAGTCATGGTATGCTAATTTGTGCGATGCATCGCACAACCGCACATGACAACCACACTACAATCACTGTAAGTCATGGTATGCTAATTTGTGCGATGCATCGCACAACCGCACATGACAACCACACTACATTCACTGTAAGTCATGGTATGCTAATTTGTGCGATGCATCGCACAACCGCACATGATAACCACACTACATTCACTGTAAGTCATGGTATGTTAATTTGTGCGATGCATCGCACAACCCCACATGACAACCACACTACAATCACTGTAAGTCATGGTATGCTAATTTGTGCGATGCATCGCACAACCGCACATGACAACCACACTACAATCACTGTAAGTCATGGTATGCTAATTTGTGCGATGCATCGCACAACCCCACATGACAACCACACTACAATCACTGTAAGTCATGGTATGCTAATTTGTGCGATGCATCGCACAACCGCACATGACAACCACACTACATTCACTGTAAGTCATGGTATGCTAATTTGTGCGATGCATCGCACAACCGCACATGACAACCACACTACAATCACTGTAAGTCATGGTATGCTAATTTGTGCGATGCATCGCACAACCCCACATGACAACCACTACAATCACTGTAAGTCATGGTATGCTAATTTGTGCGATGCATCGCACAACCGCACATGACAACCACACTACATTCACTGTAAGTCATGGTATGCTAATTTGTGCGATGCATCGCACAACCCCACATGACAACCACACTACATTCACTGTAAGTCATGGTATGCTAATTTGTGCGATGCATCGCACAACCCCACATGACAACCACACTACAATCACTGTAAGTCATGATATGCTAATTTGTGCGATGCATCGCACAACCCCACATGACAACCACACTACATTCACTGTAAGTCATGGTCTGCTAATTTGTGCGATGCATCGCACAACCCCACATGACAACCACACTACAATCACTGTAAGTCATGATATGCTAATTTGTGCGATGCATCGCACAACCGCACATGACAACCACACTACATTCACTGTAAGTCATGGTATGCTAATTTGTGCGATGCATCGCACAACCCCACATGACAACCACACTACAATCACTGTAAGTCATGGTATGCTAATTTGTGCGATGCATCGCACAATGGTGTTTTTATAATCCATGATGTCACCAAACTTTTTGAAGGAAATTTCATACTTTTTTGAAGGAAATTTCGATCAAAGCAACCTGCAGGCAACCTGCAAACAACCCCTTTTGAGCTGAAACCAACCGCCCCTCCAGCATTAAAATAATACTCTGCCAACATATACATCGAAGCATACTGTAAAGCTTGTGGTGTGACTCTATTTAGTTTAGTTTATTTGTTTTTAGAAAAGTATGGCATTTATCCGGACAAAACCAGCACAAGTTCTCCAATTGAAGAAATTATAATTGACGCCGCGAAGCAAATGCCATACTACTTCTGTAGATTCTTCAAAGTTTCGGTAAGTGAAGGCGTAGGTAATTAGCATTAATAATTCATGAACAAGTACTTAATACTAACGACGCGTGCTTACGTAACTGCGCATGCTCATTTAAGCAAAGTTGGTCCCTTAAAGGAAATCAAGACCGTGAAGGAGCTTGTGTATCTGAGACAAAATCCTGTTGATTTACATAAACTTCAAGTTCATTTTTCTCACAAAATATCATTCATTTAAGATTACCGGAAAATGCGAACGTTTTCGTCAAGACGAGTCGCAAGCAAAATGCAACACGAGCGGTGTAAAAATTAGGTACAGAGCATCAAATTTCTTTTTTGTAGAAACAAAACGAGAGCATTGATTTCCAGTACATTGCTGTGTCTCATACTGGTGTGCAGTTTATTAAAAGAGAAAGGATTACGAATGAATTGGAAACAGTTGAGCGATATTTGTAAGTATCTCGTAGCAGTTCATAAATATTTTCCCTTATTACAGGAGGAAACCTAAACTAAACTAACTTTATATATACTGGTTAGTCCAGGCCTGGAAAATATGTATTTATTTCTGGGACCAATGTGATCAAACAAAAACATTTCTGTCAATGTTCGGGCAGTTCGCTAATTAGCAAAGAACGAAAAGCTTAGCCAAACGTGTCCACCCTTTCCCTCCAACCCCTGTTGATCTCACAACTGCACTGCAAATCAGCAAATATCTAGATCTGTGTATCTAAAATATATCTTATGGTCATCTGCTTCTAGAGTCTACACTCTAATATCAAATACTAGATTGTTGACTGTTGTACAGGTTGGCATTCTAGGAATTTTCTGGGAACTCAAAAATTTCATGGTCCGATACTTTTTCCACCCCTGGGTTAGTCTATCAGTTCTAAACTGTTCTCCCTAGAGGTCCAGTAAGGGTCATTTCTCATTGGCCTAGTGTTACTACAGGAGGAAATCGGCATAACCAGAGAAAATTTCAACGTCATTTGAGGAGTCAAACTGAAATCACTTTTCTCACATGGTGTGGGACTTCGGTGGCGCAGTCGTCAGAGCAAGCGCCTTTGACCTCTGAGTCTCGAGTTCGATTCTCGTTGAGGACTATACTCATCACACTCGTGTGAAAAGAGTAAGTCAACGCTCTGTCGAAAGTCGTGGGTTTTCTCCGGGCACTCCGGTTTCCTCCCACAGGGAAAGTTGACAGGGTGGATTAGGATAGACAGATTAGGAAAGTAATATCACAATTGTAAAAATAAATAATGTAGATTAAGTATATAATATAGATAAGCTAGATACTTGATGTAATCGGTCACTGAAAAGCCCCAATGGGGAGTGAGCTGAATAATGTATGTATGTATATGGCTGAGGCGAAATTATAATCAGACAACTGCATATTGCAGGAATCAAACCCCGGTCGCAGAGGTGAAAGATACATACACTAACAACTCTACCTCCAACACGTCATTAACCGTACTTTTGATCTTTTTAGATATGGCGATGTGACAAAAGTTCGAGTGAACAACGACAAACTGACAATTAAAACGAAGATCAAGAAGATGCATATATACACTGACAAAGTAAGAAATCTTCTTTCCTTAGGATTAAAGTATATATATAAAATATCGTATAAAATGTTCAAAGACTACACACGTTAAAACGCACAAGTTGTAATAAACCTGCAGCAGACTTGTACCAATGCTGTTTCAAGAACTTGTTATCAGGATGTGTTCGCACTGCTTGTTCCCAGCTTGTTGACAAATCGTTAACGGCATGATGACAACTTGCCACAAGGTTTTTGACTTGACAGACTTGTTACAAGTTGTTCTAACAACTTGTTCTAACAACTTGTTATCGTCCTGCAATTCAACAACTTGTAACAAGTTGTGAGTGACAACCTTGTAGCAACTTGATAAAATGACAACATTGTTACAACTTGTTAACAAGCTTGCTACAGGTCTGTTGCGAACACATTTTGTTGACAAGATGTGAGATTTTTAGATGTGTAGTGCAAGCGTTAATAAATTCATTTGCTATGAAAATTGTTCTTTTTTCCAGGCAACTGCAGTGAAGAGGCTCATTGATCCGTATTTGGCTGTTCTTCACGAAAAGGTATTTATTGGCGTTCTCAAGATTGGATTTTTATCATTGGCGTTTTCAACATAGACCGTGGCATAAAGATTTTTAATATTTAACCCATTAACTGGCAGTAGCCTACCACTGACGAGTAAAATCGTTTGTCGTTAGACAGAGTAAAATACTAATTTAGTAGGGCGCATCTGGATGCATTGCAAGCTGATGGATTAACATGCGACACTGACAGATAGTTTTGTTAACCTATTAACTGGCAGTACCCTACCACTGACGAGTAAAATCGTCTGTCGTTCGACAGAGTAAAATACTAAAGTGGGGCGCATCTGGGCCCATTGCCAACTAATGAGTTAAAGTCGTAAAGATTTTGCCTGCTATTAAGTGTGTTTCGTTTTTCCCTATAGGACTCGAAATTCGTGAAAGCCAAGTTTGATTACATCACAAATGAATCAACCCTACTAAGCTTCAAGCAAGGTGACGTCATCAAACTGGTTGCCAAGGGCAACCTCTCGGACGGATGGCTATATGGGGAACTGAGATCTAGTGAAGGATATTTCCCTGCTGAATACGTCACGGATATGAGTGAGGTATGTTTCAGTTGAGCTAATCTGAGATGATCCTTACTAAACCTCTATAGGAAGAACAGTTTAGAACTGATAGAGTTATCCAGTATAAATAAAGTTAGTTTAGTTTAGGTTTCCTCCCGTAGTAACACTGGATCAATAAGAGATTACTCTTACTGGACCTCTAGGAAGAACAGTTTGGAACTGATAGAGTTATCCAGTATAAATAAAGTTAGTTTAGTTTAGGTTTCCTCCTGTAGAAACACTGGATCAACAAGAGATTATCCTTACTGGACCTCTAGGAAGAACAGTTTAGAACTGATAGAGTTATCCAGTATAAATAAAGTTAGTTTAGTTTAGGTTTCCTCCTGTAGAAACACTGGAACAACAAGATATGTCTCTTACTGGACCTCTAGGGAGAAGAGTTTAGAACTGATAGAGTTATCCAGTATAAATAAAGTTAGTCTAGTTTAGGTTTCCTCCTGTAGAAACACTGGAACAACAAGATATGTCTCTTACTGGACCTCTAGGGAGAAGAGTTTAGAACTGATAGATCTCTTCAGTATAAATAAAGTTAGTTTAATTTAGCTTTCCTCCTGTAGTAACGCTGGAACAATAATTCGATTTTTCTTTGTTTATCAGAGGCGGCCATCAGTCTCGAAACCTGGGACAAGATCGTCGACTCCCGGAGGTTCTATTCCCAGGGCCCCCACTCCAAACTCGGTTCACAGTGAACATTCTTCGTCATCATTGCAAGATGGTCGGTACTCTTTGTTGGAGTTTGCTATGAAGTATTTCCGTTATGGACACGAGATGTAAGTCATTGCGCTATTTCTGTCGTACCGCCCTGGTCATACTATAAATCTGTTGAGTAATATCACTGACCTATACTAAAGGAAAAGCTTGTCGGCAAAAATGTTTCATCTGAACAGCAGAATTATACTTACATAACACGGCAAATTTTATGAAAAAATATAACATAAATACCAGCAATCATCGATGGCCCGAAGCTCTTGTTGTGGTCGCGTATAAAACATACCGAAGCCATAATTTTATTTAAAATTAAAAGGTTTGTTTTCAAACTTGCAACAGGAAAATATACTCCTGTCTTTGAAAAACACAGAATTTGAAGAAAATAACACAGAATTGACAAAAAAAAATAATTAAAAATCAACTTTTTCTTTTCAAAAACGCAATTCGCCCACGACACAGCCTGCGAGCACAAACAACATTAGGAAAATATTGGCATGCGGTAATTTTTATCGACGCGAGGACCTATATGACGTCAGCAACGGTGAGGACACTTTTTGACCTCGAGCGCTCAGTCCATTTACTATAGATCAGTGGGTAATATATTTCTTTTCCACTCATCGCAAAACCAACTCGCTGCGAGTTCTTGCATGTAATTAAAATCGCAGCGAGCTTGCGAGTTGGTTTTTGCGACGAGTGGAAAAGAGCCTTTACATGCTTTCAATCAAGGTATGTCATGCAGAGAAAGAAAGATGGTTCAATCAGAGGAACAATTAAGATCATGGACTCCATTGGCAGAGCATTCAAAGGTATGGTACTTACTCTTGTCTTGTTACTGGACTCCATTTGGACAAGTTATCTCTAAATAATATTGATTTGTTTTAGGCCATCGAAGAGAAGAGGAATGGACGTGGAAGAATCAAGCTGATCTGATCAAGTTTTCAAAAGTATGCTTCCTTGAACGTGCTTGTATCTTCCTTGAACGTGCTTGTATCTTCCTTGAACGTGCTTGTATCTTCCTTGAACGTGCTTGTATCTTCCTTGAACGTGCTTGTATCTTCCTTGAACGTGCTTGTATCTTCCTTGAACGTGCTTGTATCTTCCTTGAACGTGCTTGTATCTTAATTCCTTCCTTTAGCTTTCCTTTTTTCCATCATCCCTCCCTTCCTTTCTAAATTTCCGTCCCTCCTTCCGTGCTCTTTGTTATAGCTGAGTTTTTGTCTTTCTTCTCATTAATTTAAAACTGGTTTTATAGTCGCCAATTCAGGCATCGTTATTAAAATTGGACTCTTCACTTCATAACAAGAAAGCTTTGGAATTGTTTATAAGTATGTGTTGTTAATCAATTATATATTTATTTATTTTTATTTAATTTTATTCAACTTCGCCTCAATGGCAGGGAGTCCACAACAGCGTCAGCCAATTACTGTGGCCCCATTGTTAGTTCCTAAGGGTTAGTATTAGAGGGAGGAAACCGGAGTACCCGGGGAAAACCCTCGAAGCACAGGAGAGAATCTCAACTTACATGAGTTAGTTGAGCACACTGCCGATCTCATGCGAGTACCAACAGTGACCTCGACCTGTTGTGAAACAGGCTAACTCAGTGGTAAGAGGCAGCGCGCTAACCGCTTCCGCCACCCGTGCTACCCTTGTGTTGTGTTCTGTATCTTATGTCACATACACTATTAAAACTAGCTTTATACTGTCAGTTCTGTTAAAATTGTTCTCCGTAGAGGTTCAGTATGGTCTATCCAATATTGGTCCAATCTTATTACAGGATACCCTGGTTGCCAGAGGTTCTTGTATTCCGCCCTATTATTCTCGCTTGTATTTTGTGCGAGAATAATAGGGCGGAATACAAGAACCTCTGGCAACCAGGGTAACTACAGGAGGAAACCTAAACTAAACGAACTATATTTATGCTGGATAGGTTTCTTAGTTCAGTAAGGTGAAGTAAGGACCATGTAACTGAGGTGAAATCATAGTCAAACAACCGCATAGTGCGGGGTCAAATGTTATCTTAGAACTGACTTTCATGTTTCGATTGCAGCTATCATGAAGTACATGGGCGATTACGTAATGATTCGAGGAGAGACTCAATCTGATCTTGTATTCTACCTGCTCTTGGTAAGAAATAAGTAAGAAAAAATACGTGTGGTAATAGATTAGTTTTGAGGGTTACACAGATTGCATAGATTAATTAAGGTGACACAGGATCCACTGCATATTTTAAGCGTCGGGACCTTTTGATCCCTCCCCCGAAACCGTTTTCAATCTCATTGTCAAAAAAACTCATAAACAAACATAAACATTTAATAGTACTAATAAACCTTTTCAGTACACTTTGCCGAAATATACCACACTTAGGTCCCGCCTATTTGTGCTATCCAATGCTTATACTGGTCCCTGTGCTTTCCGAGATCCAGCATTCTCTAGAACGGAATGACAAAACTAAAAGATTCGTTTAAAAGCGCATGGCTTGCAGCGTATACCACTTTTGGCATTTGTTTAATCCGGTACTGTTTTGCCATTTTATAGACTTGTCGTGAGTATCCTGAATTGAAAGACGAAGTTTACTGTCAGCTTATCAAACAGGTCACAAGTAACAGAAGCAACAGATCGTAAGTTAATTTACTATGAATAACTTAACCTAACTATCTTAATCTATTTATGCTGGTACCTATTGATGTTATTACCGAAGGAAACCTAAGTGGTTCAGTAAGGATCGTAGTAAACTAAACTAAACTAAACTAAACTAAACTAAGCTCAACTAAACTAAACTAACTAAACTAAGCTCAACTAAGCTCAGCTCAACTAAGCTCAGCTCAACTCAGCTCAACTAAGCTCAGCTCAACTAAGCTCAGCTCAACTAAGCTCAGCTCAACATTATATAAAATTATTTAGCATTATATAAAATTATTTAGCATTATATAAAATTTTTAGCATTATATAAAATTATGTAGCATTATATAAAATTATTTAGCATTATATAAAATTGCTTAACATTATATAAATTGTTTAGCATTATATAAAATTGCTTAACATTATATAAATTGTTTAGCATTATATAAAATTATTTAGCATTATATAAAATTATGTAGCATTATATAAAATTATTTAGCATATAAAATTATTTAGCATTATATAAAATTATGTAGCATTATATAAAATTATTTAGCGTTATATAAAATTATTTAGCATTATATAAAATGCTTAACATTATATAAAATTATTTAGCATATAAAATTATTTAGCATTATATAAAATTATGTAGCATTATATAAAATTATTTAGCATTATATAAAATTATTTAGCATTATATAAAATTATGTAGCATATAAAATTATTTAGCATTATATAAAATTATTTAGCATTATATAAAATTATTTAGCATATAAAATTATTTAGCATTATATAAAATTTTTAGCATTATATAAAATTATGTACCATTATATAAAATTATTTAGCATTATATAAAATTGATTAACATTATATAAATTGTTTAGCATTATATAAAATTATTTAGCATTATATAAAATTATGTGGCATTATATAAAATTATTTAGCATATAAAATTATTTAGCATTATATAAAATTATGTAGCATTATATAAAATTATTTAGCATTATATAAAATTATTTAGCATTATATAAAATTGCTTAACATTATATAAATTGTTTAGCATTATATAAAATTATGTAGCATTATATAAAATTATTTAGCATTATATAAAATTATGTAGCATTATATAAAATTATTTAGCATTAATTATTTAGCATTATATAAAATTGCTTAACATTATATAAATTGTTTAGCATTATATAAAATTATGTAGCATTATATAAAATTATTTAACATTATATAAATTGTTTAGCATTATATAAAATTATTTAACATTATATAAATTATGTAGCATTATATAAAATTATTTAGCATTATATAAAATTATGTAGCATTATATAAAATTATTTAGCATTATATAAAATTATTTAGCATTATATAAAATTATTTAGCATTATAAAATTATTTAGCATTATATAAAATTATGTAGCATTATATAAAATTATTTAGCATTATATAAAATTATTTAGCATTATATAAAATTATGTAGCATTATATAACATTATTATGCATTACTGAGCTTAGATCAGCTTAACTAAGTTCAGCTCAATTGTTTGTTTTAATTCGAGGTTTGAATGTTTCATGTCTTTGTTTCAGTGACAGTTGCGCTAAAGGTTGGAGATTATTCATCATTCTCTCAGCCTATCTACAATGTTCTGACGTTCTCAGACCATATTTAGTTCGATACCTGCAAACGATTTCCAACGATCCGAAACGAGAATTCCATGGTATGTTGTTGAATACAATTATTTAAAAAAAACATATTCTGCACAAAAACCTCACTAGTGGTTAGGACCATGGATTGTTGGTGCAGTGTTACTACAGAAGGAAATCTAAACTAAACTAACTTTATTTATATTGGATATCTCTATCAGTTCTAAACTGTTCTCTCTAGAGGTCCAGTAAGATCCATTCTTTATTGATCTAGTGTTACCTAAACTGTTCTCCTAGTATTGATCTAGTGTTACTACAGGAGGAAACCTAAACTAAACTTACTTCATTTACTGTATACTGGATAGCTCTATCATTTCTAAACCGTTCTCTTTAGAGGTTCAGTAAAGAAATCTTTTACAGTTGGTCTTAATGTAACTACAGGAGGAAACCTAAACTAAGCTAACTTTATCTATACTGGATAGCTCTATCAGTTCCAAACTCTTCTCTCCGTTCTCTCCTTTGTTGATCCAGTGTTACTACAGGATGAAATCGGTGTGCTTGGACAAAACCTGAGTTGTTTGGTAGAGTCAAACTGGAAGCATTCTTCTCACATGCGACTGAGGTGAAATTATAATTCGACAATTGCATATTGCAAGAATCAAACCCCAGTGACAGAGGTGAAAGCCACGTGTACTAACCACTGTGTCACCTGTTGATTAGACTTTTATCTTCCCAGGTGCTGCTGCAACGGCTGAAATGAACTTACTGAAAACTCTGAAATATGGAGGACGAAGGACAGATCCCGGACCTGCAGAAATGGAACAACTTGTGGTATTTATGACCAGCTCCTGTTTGAATTTCTTGATTACATGTTCTTCCTACTTTTAACTTAAAATCTCAATAGTTATTTGCCGTTTTGTTTACAGCAAGGAAGAAGTACCAAGCGCCTGCCTATCTATTTACCAGGAGGAATAACTAAAGTGTTGAAAGTTCAGACATGCAGTGTGAGTGTTTTTGTAACAATGTTCTTGAGGGTAGACTAACAAGAAAACATTCGAAAGCATCAAGATTTTCGAATGTTTTCGCACTGATGTTTCCTAGTCTGCGAATGTGATACGACAAATCAAATGGTCAGATTTTTCTTGTTTACTATATTGCTCTTTGTACTTGTAGACTGGATATGATGTGATCAAGGATCTGTGTTCAGAGATGGATGTATCTGGGGAGGATGAATGTAACGAATTTGGTCTTTTCACGTTCTTGGAAAGAGGTAAGACTTGACTTCGAAGTTTATGAGAAGTTTATTAATATGATTGATCGATCGTTGATTGTTTCGTTGTTGATTCTCATTTATACAAATGAATGTAATCCCCGAACAAATTTCATTCACGACACAACATTTCAACAGTCCAATCTACATAGTGTTTTCATGCAACCAGGTATAATATCAGACATGTGTCGCTACTCTGGTTTAAGTAAATGAATGTAATCCCTGAACAAATTACATTCACGACCCAACATTTCAACAGTCCAATCTAGTGTTTTCATGCAACCAGGTATAATATCAGACATGTTTCGCTACTCTGGTTTAAGTAAATGAATGTAATCCGCGAACAAATTGCATTCACGACCTAACGTTTCAAGTTTTCAACATTCCAGTCTAGTGTCTTTATCAGGGGTAGAACGTAGCTCCTTGCAATCTTGTATCGTCGAAGATGCTCTTGTGGAAGATAGCTATAGCGATTGTTTATGGTAATGACCAGTGAGTCTACGGTATTGATTACTACGGTGTGTGGTAGAGTAAAACTGGAAGCATTCTTCTCACATGCGATTGAAACTAAATTATAATCAGATAGCTGCATATTGCAGGATTGGAAGAATCGATCCCCGGTCGCAGATGTGGAAGGCACATGCACTAACCACTATGCCACCATCGTCTCTGACGTGATTGATATGTTTTTCCAGATAAAGCATTGGAACCACTTCGTGCCAACGAGTACGTCATGGATGTTATCTCAAGCCTGGATCGAAAACGTATCGATTATCACATGCATTTCCGGCGTGTTGTTTGGTTCAAGAGATTCCGGTTTGAGAATAAACTATTGATAGATCTACTCTATAATCAAATCAGTCCGAGCGTGAGATCTGGAGATCTGTTGGGCGGTCAGTCATTTGATGTACAGCTGCAGAATGAATCATCTCTGCTGAACGCACTGGATTATCATTTACAGGGGAAACGACAACAACCTAACTTGTAAGTAAAAGCTGAACGCTAGCTTTATTGAACTGAAATGTTGAGTGAAATGTTGAATGAAATGTTGAATGAAATGTTGAATGAAATGTTGAATGAAATGTTGAATGAAATGTTGAATGAAATGTTGAATGAAATGTTGAATGAAATGTTGAATGAAATGTTGAATGAAATGTTGAATGAAATGTTGAATGAAATGTTGAATGAAATGTTGAATGAAATGTTGAATGAAATGTTGAATGAAATGTTGAATGAAATGTTGAATGAAATGTTGAATGAAATGTTGAATGAAATGTTGAATGAAATGTTGAATGAAATGTTGAATGAAATGTTGAATGAAATGTTGAATGAAATGTTGAATGAAATGTTGAATGACCTGATAAGTGAAACGTTGGGTACTTAGTAAAGATGCTGCTCGAATGTTATAAGGGTCATACCACTTTTTTCTATAATATATTAGGAAAGACATTGCTGACTCGATCCCACCATGTATTTCAAACACTTTACGTCCACCACAGTGGGTCATTCTGGTTCAAGATCATTACAGAACCATCAACCATCTCTCTTCTGATGAAAGTAAAAAGAAATATTTGGGTAAGGTGTCTGAAAACTATTTCAAAACATCAAGGGCAAGAACTTCTGTTGTGTAACAACAGGAATGATATCGAGCTGTATGATTAGCTCGCGTGGTGTGAGTCTGAACTACACACGTAAAACGCACAAGTGTAACAAACTCGCAGCAGACTCTTACCAATGCTTGTTATTCGTGTATACCTAAAAACATTGAGAACATTTCGTGCAATTTACTACCTTGCTAACGAAAGGTCGAAGTATATTTAATCTTTCAGGTAGTTCAGACACTTACAACGTTAGAGATATCATACTATTTCTTGTATGTATATTTTGCCTGACAAAATACGTCTTTCAAATAAGTATATTTATTTTTTTCGTATAGATATCGTTAAACGATGGCGATACTTTGGTTCGACATTCTTCCGAATAAGGGTAAGAATTATAATTGTACTTTTGTCGGCAGATTGATCTATACGCTCCTTTAATTCCATGGTGTTGAAGCTTTTGAAGAATACTGTTGTGGAATATGTATGTCGGACTAATAGAGAGGTGACTGTATTAGAGAAAAGGTGCCCGTATTAGAGAGGTGTCCGTATTAGAGAGGTGTCCATATTAGAGAGGTGTCCATATTAGAGAGGTGTCCATATTAGAGAGGTGGCCGTATTAGAGAGGTGTCCATATTAGAGAGGTGTCCATATTAGAGAGGTGTCCATATTAGAGAGATGTCCAGATTAGAGAGATGCCCATATTAGAGTTGTGTCTGTATTAGAAAGGTGGCCGTATTAGAGAAGTGGCCGTATTGGAAAGGATGTGTGTATTGGAGAGATGTCCGTATTGAAGAGGTGCCCATATTAGAGAGGTGTCCATATTAGAGAGGTGTCCATATTAGGAAAGAGGTGTCCGTATTGGATAGGATTTGTGTATTGGAGAGGTGTCCGTATTTATAGAGAGATGTCCGTATTTATAGAGAGATGTCCATATTTATAGAGAGATGTCCGTATTAGAGAGGTGTCCTTATTAGAAAGATGTCTGTATTAGAGAGGTGTCCTCATTAGAGAGATGTCCGTAATGGAGAGATGTACATATTAGAGAGGTATCCGTATTAGAAAGGTGGCCGTATTAGAGAAGTGGCCGTATTGGAAAGGATGTGTGTATTGGAGAGATGTCCGTAATGGAGAGATGTTCATATTAGAGAGGTATCCGTATTAGAAAGGTGGCTGTATTAGAGAAGTGGCCGTATTAGAAAGGATGTGTGTATTGGAGAGATATCCGTAATGGAGAGATGTTCATATTAGAGAGGTGTCCAGAAGAGGTTGTACTATAGAAGTGATAATGCAAATTAACTATCATGTTAAAAATTTGTGAATTCTCTTATGTATTATTTCAGCATTGTACTCATCCAAGAGTTGGCAGAGAATGTACACTGGTCATTAATAAAGAAGGAGTTAATTTCCTGGACATTCAAACAAAGGTATTAAATAAGTTGTTTCTTAATAGTGAGTTGTTTCTGACCGATGCTCGATTCCTGTAATATGCAGTCGTCTGATTTTAGTTTCACTTCAAACGTGCGTGAGAAGAGTGCTGCCAGTTTAACTCTTCTGTTTCCTCTTGTCCCTTACTGGACCTCTAGCAAGAACAGTTTAGAATTGATAGAGTTATCCAGTATAAATAAAGTTAGTTTAGTTTAGGTTTCCTCCTGTAGTAACGCACTGGATCAATAAGAGATGGCACTTACTGGACCTCTAGAAAGAACAGTTTAGAATTGATAGAGCTATCCAGTATAAATAAAGTTAGTTTAGTTTAGGTTTCCTCCTGTAGTAACACTGGACCAATAAGAGATGACCCTTACTGGACCTCTAGGAAGAACAGTTTGGAACTGATAGAGCTATCCAGTATAAATAAAGTTAGTTTAGTTTAGGTTTCCTCCTGTAGTAACACTGGATCAATAAGAGATGGTCCTTACTGAACCTTTAGGAAAAACTGTGTAGAACTGATAGAGCTATCCAGTATAAATAAAGTTAGTTTAGTTTAGGTTTCCTCCTGTAGTAACACTGGATCAATAAGAGATGGTCCTTACTGAACCTTTAGGAAAAACAGTGTAGAACTGATAGAGCTATCCACTATAGATATAGATATAGAGTGAATTTAGTTCACTTTTCAAATGGCATGCGTGTTGTGCGTCAGATCTGATGGTAGCCTGTTTACTTTTTAGGAAACTCTGCTAGGTTTCTCCTACAATGAAATTATTTCAACTCGGTTGCTTATATCTGGCGAGCGAGGGCGACAATTCCTTGATCTGAAATGTGGCAATTTGATGGTGCAAAAAGTCACAAGAATCGAGACCCAACTTGTAAGTACATGGCTGTTGATAACTAATAATAATGGCCAATAATTGCCATTGTCAGCCAGCGAACAGGGCCTTTTTAAGAAATCGTTAGTGGGGCATCATCGAAAGGGCGTAACAAGCAGGGTAGTGTGTATTAGGTGTTGAAGGTGAAGGGGGGTCTGGAGGTCCTCCTCCCCAAAATGTTTGTATTCTTGAGTCTCTGTGGCATTATTTCCTGCATTTTCAGAGACAATTTTTGATATATCCCATCTAAACGGAGCCAGGTTTTGTTGTGAGAATACCATAACTTTACTCTAAACTCTAATATTTGCTATAATACTTTGGACGAAAGGGACCTTAACTAAATGGCAAAATAGCTTACTGTGGATGGGCTGGGGGGGGGGGCCTCCCTCCAGTACATTAGTTAAAAGCCCGATAAGCGAGGCTAATATTTCCTCTAATACTTTCATTCAAATAGATACATTAACTTGGGGAAATAGATTGGGGGGGGGGGGGCATGGGGGGCTGGGCATGGGGCTGGGAACATGGGGCTGGGGGGGCTTTGGCCCCTCCAGTACATTAGTTAAAAAAGGCCGTGCCAGCGAGGCTCAGTATAAAACTTTCATTCAAATAGATACATTCTTTATTTTGTATTCCCAGGGTCGTGATATCGCAGATCTTATTGACATGTATTTCAAGTTTCACAACAATGAAAAAATGGTCGGCCATCATCAACATAACGCCCAACACAATGCGCAATTATAAACTAAAAGATCGATTCCTGTTGGTTGGAAAATTAGTTGTTCTAATTTGAACAGGCATGCGCAGTAACACTGCAGAAGGAATAGAGGTAAATTTGGCTAGGCTATGCACATGTGGGCTTTTGGCGTAGGTAATACAAGGATCGTTCTCCAATAGGCCTATTCAATGAATTAATGACACTGTCGCACTTGTAACATTATATAGTACATAGTAAATTGTCTAATAGTCTTGCACTGCAGTCATTTCTCGCCTATACTGATTGTAGTCTAATTGTCTATCATTATTCGAATTTTACTTTTCTTTTATGTCACTTCAAAGTACTTCAAAACTTATAGGAATGCTGCCAGGCGAGATCCTGAATGTTATTTGAAATCATGTGTAAAAAGTTGTCGTTTATACGAGAAGAGAGGCAGCTCAGTCTACTAGGTGGGATCTTGCTATTGACCACGCTAGATCTCGCCTAGTAGGGCTGGAAATGTTCCATATATGCTCATCATTACAGAGCTATGGTAAAATTGTAAAAAATACCATATGTGTGATTAGAATATACCCTTTAAGTAAAACTGAAAGAATGAATTTACGTAATTTCAATGCCTTTAATACACAATTCTTATTCCATATACAAAAATATTGCTCCACTAGACAATCTATAAACCACATGCCATGCACCCCGTTTTGAATATTAGGTTTAATTTTAAATATCAAATATTATATTATTATTTGAACATTCGTGTAGGTAATTTTTATTTAAACAGTAAATAATTTGAATGTATTTATTAATGGCGATGTATTTACTTCAATGACTATTGTAAGTAGTAAGTAATATTTAATGATAAATGATAAAACACTGTATAAATTTGATGATGAGGAAACTAAACTAACTTTGTTTATACTGGATAGCTTTATCAGTTCAAACTGTTCTCCCAGCAAAGGGCATTCTTCATTGGTCCAGTGTTACTACAGGAGGAAACCTAAACTAAACTAACTTTGTTTATACTGGATAGCTTTATCAGTACTAACTGTTCTCCCAGCAAAGGGCATTCTTCATTGGTCCAGTATTACTACAGGAGGAAACCGGTTTACCCAGAGGCAACTTGCAATGTTTGTTAGAGTGAACTGGCTGAAGATGAAAACTGATTTGCCGCCAATATCCCACTTAAAGGTAAAAATATTTTCTTTAATTTTGTGTAAAACACTCAGAGGCATTAGGGGCTTTCAAGCCGCAGTTATCAGAATGAGAAAATAATGCAAATTCTACATAAATTATGACGAAAAGATTTAACATTATTTTCATACTCTGATAGTTTCCTGAGGACCACCATCAGCTCAAATGGTGCCGCCCTCGCCGGCTTTTACCCTAGTATTCTTTTCCGTAAATAGGTATCAATACCCGGGTACAGACATCCGATAGTACTTCTCAGACAGGAAGGACAAGTGCGGCCAACATTGTTCAAAATATTTTTGTTACGGAAGTTGTAAACCCTTCAAAACCAATGCATTTTTTTGTGTTTCCCTTTCGAAGAACGCTGTATTAAAGGCATAATTTAAAAGTTTTTTTCGTGGCAAAATTTAGAAAGAAACTCCTTTCAACATTGGCTTTACATTGCACCGTCTGTACTGGAATTTAAAGCGTTGTTCTGAATAATTTCAACGCTGGTTGACCACAACAAACATGGACCAATATATTCAAATTTATTCAAAAGCATGACAAAACGTCAAAGATTTCATGGCCGCCAAAAAGAAGTAAGCAATATCTTGTGTGTTTATGTTATTATGTTTTAACCATACGCTACAAATAGAACGAAGAATAGATCGATATTATACATGCAAATTCAAAGTCAGAAGAGAGAATTCCTTCATGGTTTCACGCTTTTTTGACAGGTAAGCGTTCATTCTCAAGAGTTTATAAATATTTTCTGCTGTATGCTTTGTATATTAAAGCGAAAACAATCCATTTAATGCTTTGTATACATAGTTTTATAATAAATTCGCACGTTGCGAATTCCTTTCACACTATAATGCTCGATTATTGATTGTAATTAGATCGCTTTTAAATCCTAAGTAAATGTATTCTTTTATAACTTGTCAGATTATGAAGTGTAGCTATATGTAGTGATTAACACGGTTAATTTGTTATTTTATTACACCCTTTGTTATTGAAATAGTGTACATTTAATGTTTCTGTCGCTTTTGTGTAGACAAATTGGGTCTTTAAATGGCTGGAATTATTGTATATTTATATATAACTTTGTTATATACTTTAATTCGAAATTTGCTAAATCATTTCCAACGGAAATTATATATGTTCGGCCCACACAACACTTATCGAATTGAATATTTCGTAAATTGAAAGTTAATTTCACTCTGAGATCTCTTGTCAATTGCAAAAGAATTGACCATTTTTTGTGCCAACTTTATTACATCTATTTGTGTTGGTTTGCATTTTACTAAAAAAACAAGCTTGTTCAAGCCTTTTATAGTATTTTGTGGGCAATGTTAATTTATTATTTAAGCAATCAAAGGATTAAAATTGTTTGCATATGTGTATATACTAGTTAATTATTAATCAAAGTCAAAAGGTTAATTTGTTATATGCATGAGTTTATTAATATATAGTTAATGATTAACTTATTATGTTGGGTTTGGTCAAATCATATAAGTTTAGTGAACACATTAGGGCCATTTATAAGGGAGAAAATAAGTCGCAACTTGCATAAGACGCATCTTATATAAGATGCGAACACACTCGTGTAAATGGTCAAATTCTAACAAGTTGCAACTTAAATATAAAGAACAGGGGCCGGGTCCACAATAAGTTGCAACTTATTAGATTATGTCAAACTGTATTCATAATTCATATTATCTTAATATATCTGTTGATAAATCACAGTGTTATAGCATACCTTACAAACATTTTTGATGGTGTCAAATTAATTTTAGCATAAAAAAGTTAGCACTAATTTACAATTAATTCACCTAAGGACATCATATCCAGTAACAAGATATATTACATTTCTTCTCAGAATGATACAAATATTACACGTATACAAAAATAATTGTTTGGGGTTAATGGCACTTAATATTTAACTGCCAGTACCCTTCCAATGACAAGTAAAATTGTCTGGCATTAGACAGAGTAAAATACCAAAGTAGGGCGCATCTGGGTGGCATTGCAAGCTAATGCGTTAATAAACTTTTAGCCTATGAACTTCAAAGCAAAGGCAATAGGTTTAATATAATAATAAAATTGTCCAGTCAGCCATAAGAATTTTGGTACTACCCATAGTACCACCTGAAATACCTGACTTCTCATGTCAATCACCCATTTTTATCACTAAGATCAATGCTAACTAACCATGCACGTCCACGATGGATCCAAGATCCATGACTGCAGAGCAGGGGGACTGGGTGGCTTTAACTCCCCCCCCCAATAACTCAGTGCCTTTTTTTAAGGAATTTTCACTTGGGGGGGGGGGCAAAACAGGGGATAAATATGAGCCGTCGAAATTGGTTTGGCGCATCGAGTCAGAGAGAGAAAAAACTTTAATTTATTTTATTAAGCTATATTTTACTTTTTTTTTAACAATAACTGTCTTGTACAGCTATAATCGTATAGCTACAAGTTAGTCTCATCAAGTGAATCAATGTACTGCAATTCTGACAGCAATCATGACCAATTCTGCTTCGCATTTCAGGGGCAGAAATGGCTTTACTGGGGGGGAAATCCTTTCCCTGGGGGGGGGGAATTGACCCCCCAGAGATATGGTTAAAAAAGGCATTGCAATAACTTGTCATACATATTGTGATTTCTAGTAGAATATTATGCCTCAGTATTCAATACTACCACCACACTCTCTGAGATCTTTAGCCCGCCAATCCAAAAAATGCTCTGCAGTCCCTGCCTTTGTAGGTTATATAGAAAGCTAAATCATTATTAGCCAAATGGCTTACCAGCACACAAATGCTTGTTGGTATCCTAATCTATGATAACACCTAATCTATGATAACACACCTTAATTACTGTTTTACACTAACACAAATATTGTGACTGATATTTGCTAAAGGAAATTCTTAAGTTGAAAGAAATCTTTCAAAATAAACATTCCTCAAACAGGTTAGTGTCTGAGCAAACACAATATTTAAGTTAGGCTGGGCAAAGCTTTCAAACTCAGATACCTTGGATATTTTGCTCCAGTCGATTCCAATATATATTCCAAATTATGACAAAATAGCTTGGTATGAATTCTATGTGGTTGTTTAGGTATGTATATACTAAAATATTATTCAAACGTGCTTTACTAGTAAATTTTAAGCTATTGATATTTTTCCTTTTATTCTATAAATTACTTCCGTCTTTGATAATTTAAATCACTACTCCCGTAGCCCGGCCTGCGTGAAAGAACCATTAAATTGTGTCACTCTTGTCATTTAAAAGTCTGTAATTAATTCTAATTGACGATTTTGTTACAATTCATAATTTTGGCTGTCTTACAGTTCGTGTAATTCGCCTGGATTGTACAAGAGACAGTCACGTCGTCTTAAGCCTTTTTAGACGTCGAATTTCCGTCGAATTTAATGCTGCTGAATTTTTTATAGTTTGAGAGAATGGACGTTTCAAATAGTTTTATTCGAGCGGGACTCGTTTTGTGTTATCATTGGCCGAAAATGACTGCAGAAAAAATCGCGAAAATAAAATTCAGATGCATTAAAATCAACGAATTGAAATTATTCACTAAAACAGGTCTTTAGACTAAAACCACAAAGCATGAAGACGTTTCCAAGATTAAACTAGCTAGAATATAGCAATGATTCATACTCGGCAACAACGTGGGGGAACAAATCAGCGTCTTGATAGTTCGTTTTTATCGTGTCCGGTTATGGTTCATGTGTTAAGACAGCATCAACTGGGCTGAGTGATCGCCCTCTTGCATGTAAAAGCAAAACGAAATCATCCAGATTTAATCCGGTTAGAATAAATCTATCTATACTATGCTTGGTTCCCGGAACTGGAACAGACCTTTAAATTTTATTTTTTTGGGTTTTTTTTTTTTTACAGACGGCAGAATCTTGCGCGAACTCGCTGGCGATGGCCCATTCACAGAATGGCGATGAAGTTCCTGAACAACCGCATGCATTGGCTTTTCCTTATAGTTATTGCGCAGTTGGTATACACTGCTACCGTACACCACACGCGCTGGTCGAAGACCAACTACGCGCGCAAGTTCTTCTGTACGGACGAACTACGCGTATTAAAGATACTTTGTCTTGGCAGATGCCGATCATTTAATGAAATGGATTTTTACCCCGTTTTACAGGATTCCAGTGGGCTTAGATTGAATCGCGTTAGTTTACCGTACGCCAGACAACAGTAGCCAGTAATGTAAAATATCAATTTATATATATTGTAGTAGTGCTGGGACTTCATATGCGTTAGCCTGGCTAGGGTGGCTGTGGTGAGCACAGGCGAAGCTGCGGTAAAGCCCAGATGCGCAGTTAAGCCCAATTCAACGAAAGCGCGAGTCAGAAATTGGCCACTTGACTTGCCCGTACTAGCCTAGTCCGTATTAACTCAGTCCGTATTAACCCAGTCATTATGCGAGTCGACTTGTAGCAAGTCTATGTAAATGCACGTCTGTCGCTTTTTCGTTCGGTGGAGGTAGCCAATTCAGCCAGTAACGCCAGGCTTAGATAACTAGAATGTGCTGTGCCAGTGTGGGTGGAGTATAACGAAGATAGGGCGCCGGTTGAGTTGTGTAAAACTACCTGAAAATTGTATTTTTCAGGTAGTTTTTACGCAACTCGACCGCCGAATCTTAGATAACTAGCTCCACATGATGTCTGGAGTTGTTAGCCAGTAACTCCAGCTTTAGATAACTAGCTCCAGATGATGTCTGAAGTTGCTAGCCAGTAACTCCAGCTTTAGATAACTAGCTCCACATGAAGTCTGAAGTTGTTAGCCAGTAACTCCAGCTTTAGATAACTAGCTCCAGATGATGTCTGAAGTTGCTAGCCAGTAACTCCAGCTTTAGATAACTAGCTCCACATGATGTCTGGAGTTGTTAGTCAGTAACTCCAGCTTTAGATAGCTAGCTCCACATGATGTCTGAAGTTGTTAGCCAGTAACTCCAGCTTTAGATAACTAGCTCCACATGATGTCTGGAGTTGTTAGTCAGTAACTCCAGCTTTAGATAGCTAGCAGTTTTTCTGTAAATCCAGAATTGAAATTGCAGATAGCCTCTTAATGCTCTTTTCCACTCGTCGCAAAATCCAAACCCCCAAGCGTGCTGCGAGTACTTCCATCCAATCACAATGCTCGACAGTTTATTTCAATTACATGCCAGAACTCGCAACGAGTTGGTTTTGCGATGAGTGGTAAAGAGCCTTAAGACTATGAAGGCAGCATCGCTCCATAGCTCCCTAACTTCTACAGCTATGGTTAATGGGAAAATATGAAGAGACGTGGGCAGGTAGTATATGATTAAACCATTAAAGCCTTGTTCTTGGTGAATAGAACTATTATTATATGCTTATTATGATTTTCTGTTTAGAACTTTGGAAAGATTCGTTGTAAAATTGAGATTTTTGAAAAGCAGGCCTGATGAAATGGATTTGGATCAGGTAATTGAGAATTTGGTGAAGCGTCGACGATATGTTTAAATCATATTTTGAGAATGCTTCAGTGCTGCTCCTTTGATCTGACCAATAGCCAGAGAATAGCCTCCAATAGTTTATTGTGTTTACCACTCTGAGGTGGACGGGAAGCCTTGACATGTTTTGCAACCCAATTGACAAAGGTTCCAAGGGTTAGTTAGTGGTTAATGTCTAAGGGTTAGTTATTAGCGAGGGAGGAAAACCGGAGTACCCGGAGAAAAACCCTCGAAGCACAGGAGAGAACCAACCAATCTCAACTTACATGAGTTTATCAAGCACACTGACGTTACCCAACCTGAGTAAATCCCTGCCGTCGACCTGCTGTATAGCGGGCTTAACTCAGAGGTAAGGGGCAGCGCGCTAACCTCATCTGCCACCCGTGCTTCCCAGCCAGAGTATAGCCGCCAATAGCCAGAGAGTAAACCTCGAATAGCCACGAATAGCCCGCAAATACCCCTCAAATAGCCGCGAAAAAATCATGGAAACCTTTTTGTCGCGATTATGCAGACTATAGTCCAATACATAGAGTTTGCGCGCAGCCTTGCCAAGGTTGTGCATGAAGGCAACCTTTTAAGAACTTGTTTGAATTTTCATATTCACCATGCATGTTTAGGGAGATGTGGTGCTGGTCTCTGCCAAGTTCAATGATGGGTGGTTTAAAGGAATACGGTTGAGAGGATATAAGGTATTCTATGTTGTATATTTATCATAATTATTTCTATTTTATCATAAGTATTCGGACTTCACTAATACGGTCGATAGGATATGAGGTATTCTATGAATCTATGTTGTATATATATATCACCATTATTTCTATTTTATCATAAGTATTTGGACTTCTCCAATACGGGAATGAAACTGTCCGTATTAGAGAGGTGTTCGTTTTATAGAGGTTTTATTCAATGAAACGATGTGATTTCATGATTTTTAAATGAGACGTGCGCAGTCCAGCTTTTGCCTAATTAACCAGACATGTTCACAGCAGGACTCCATCAATACGTTGCACTGTAGATATATATATATATATATACAATTGTACGTCTTTCATCGAGATACATCCATATGTACTATAAGCACAGTTCAAAAACTCGAAACAAGCTTGACATTTGTCCATAGAAACACGAGAAAACAAACACGTTGTTATTGCACGCTCAACAGTTTCGAGGTATGATCTATTATAGTCAGAGAAATATTTTTTAATTAACATTCGAATTAAGCGGAAGCATTGGTCTGAATGCATGCTTAAATAGTCATGCTGGATCAAATTCAGTGTGTAAGATTATAGAGTACACGAGTAATTGAAGATTATTAGGTATATTTTATGTCTAAGAGGATTTCGGAATAGATTGTCAAGAAATTATGACCTGTGCAATAATGGTAAGGAGTTAATTTGATACATTGTGTTGGTTATTTAATATACAGTGTCTATAAATATAGATAGGGATATTGTCACGATAGGGATATTGAACACGACATAGACATGTCGTCTTATAGAGTTATGAAACTTAAATATGTTTTAAATCGTTCCAACATATTGTGTTATAGATGTGTTTCAATACGTGTTTTATATCGTACTTCATAGGATGGTCAACTTCGAATGTATTGACACGTTGGGAGCTAGCGAATGATACTAAATGCTTCCATGACATGTATTTGCTCTCAAACTTAAGGTCAATACATATAGTGAACGGTTTAGTGTCTGTCCTTACTTTTAGAGTTGACCATCGTGTGCTTCACTGTCTCACTTATACTTTATAGTGAAATCCAGCTATACCTACTACGTGAATGGCACAATCATTTAGAACTTCGAGGAGTTGAATTTACAGTCTCTCGTGTTTGCATGATGGCCGTCTGGGCAAATAGTAATTTGTTCTTGTGCGCCGGACATTGTTTGTGCGTAACTAATTGATTGGTTTTCAATATGTTGCTTCTTTTCTCTTGCCTATTAATACATTAAATAAAACATATCTTATATACATATTATCGTAGGGATTTGAAAAAAACAAGGCGGTTGTATTCAGCGATTTCATATTTAATCGGAAGTGTCAAAGTAGATATGCTATTTTATGTGCAAAAGGCATTGTGTAGTGTGACGTCGATCCAGCCTAATTGTTTGCCATTTGATGCATTTTGATCCTATACTGAATATGACATTTTGATCTTATGACTTTTAAGTGGTCTCTCCGGCTCAAACTTGAACCGGCTCAAAGTTGATGAGAGTACATGCGAGTTGATGAGAGTACATGCGAGTTGATGAGAGTACATGCGAGTTGATGAGAGTACATGCGAGTTGATGAGAGTACATGCGAGTTGATGAGAGTACATGAGAGTTGATGAGAGTTGATGAGAGTTGATGAGAGTTGATGAGAGTCGATGAGAGTTGGTGAGAGTTGATGAGAGTTGACGATCAAACGAGCGAGAGTTGCAATTCTTATCGACTCTCATCCTCGTTTGACCGGGGCTTTATATCTGCGAAGAATTGCGAAGATCTAGTATTGGTAGCCTGCTGTATTATTGGTATTGTTGGGGGTCATTACTGTGGGTGCCACAGTGATTAATGCTGTTAACAGATGTATTTTTTCAATGCGCCTTCAACCTTTGCTTTCGGATGCGATTCCTGCAATATACATGCAGTTGTCTGATTGTATAATTTCACCTCGCTACTGAGAGTGCTTCCAGTTTGACTCTTCCGAACACATGTTAACACAACTACATTTATGTCGTACAAATTATCCCAGTCTAATGACGTCGCCTTTATCGTGAAGATGTGACGTCATATTGTCACGTAATGTAACAAAGTTTCTCTCATTTGGCCATTGGCAGTATACTGAATACATGCAAATCCTTCCACAAGTGTTTTGATACATTATTTTTTCTTCTTTTAGGTTGGCTACTTCCCAGAAGACAATGTTGAAAAAGATACTGCGGAAGAAAGGTGTTGTATATTTCACATGTCCATCTGAGGGATGCTATTTCATCCTGTGCATGAATTGAAATAAGTAGATCTTTGCGTGTATATATGGTGCCCCTTACCGCAAAGTTGAGCCTGCTATTTTTTTTAAATATTTTAACAATTTTTATTGAGAATTCTACCGTATAAATAACAGTTCTATAAAACAATTAGTAGACTTAGTAGAATACCCAACGGGACATAAATTCCCATGCAAGGTGCTTACCATTTCTATACAACATAAAACTATACAAAACAACACAACACAGCACAGCACAGCACAGCACAGCACAGCACAGCACAGCACAGCACAGCACAGCACAGCACAGCACAGCACAGCACAGCACAGTACAGTACAGTACAATACAAACATCAATACATTGAAGGTCGAGTGTAAAAACGCACAAGTGGTAACAAACCTGCAGCAGACTTGTACCAATGCTGTTTCAAAAACTGTTATCAGGATGTGTTCGCACTGCTTGTTGGCAAGGTTGTTGACTCAACAGACTTGTTACAAGTTGTTCCAATAATTTGTTATCGTCCTGCAATTCAACAGCTTGTTAACAAGTTGTGAGTGACAACCTTGTAGCAACTTGATAAAATGACAACATTGTTACAACTTGTTGACAACTTGCTACAAGCCTGCTACAAATACATCTTGTTGACAAGAGGTGAAATTTTACGATGGTTGCTCTCTAATAACTAACCCTTCGACCTTAACTGTTCTCTGTGATCAGATATGGGTCGCATGGTGGAAGCCGCGCATTCGTTTTTCGGCTGCAAGGAACTGGTTTCTTACGTGATGTTTTTAGGCAGGTCAAATTGAACGATATTCTATCTTCGTTTTCTATAGCTGTAATGGCATCGACATTCCACCAACAGAAAACAGCAATGATTCTTTTGACATGGTGTTAACTGAAGATAAGACGATGGTCGATGGTGAACCTCCTAAAGGTAAACTACCTGTAAACGCGTGAAAACCATTTCAGATAGACCAGGGTCATTTTAAGAATACGTCAGTCGAGGGGTCCATCAAGGAATATGGACCTTAACAAGAAGGACGTGAGCTGGGGGGTCTTCTCCCAGAAAATTTTCGTAATCTTGAGCTCCTGTTGCTTGATTTTTTGCATATATATATATATCCCTAGACGGATATATTTAGGACAAAAGAGACTTCACTGGGGGGATAATTTTCTGGGGGGTAACATGGGGGGAGGGGCCTTGCTTGCCTCCCCCAGTTTACTATGTTAACAGAGGCCCTGGGATTTGCTATAATATTTCATACGTACAAATTGTGTATAATATCTTTGACAAGTTGGTTTTATTTCAAGATGTGTTTTTACGGAAAAAACTTAATGTAGTCTGATTCAGTTTATTAAGAACGATAGTTTTTTTCATTTTTTAGAACTCGATAAAAATGGAAAGAGGACAAAAGCGGCAGAGGTACTTGTTGAGTTTTATACTTATTGAAATATATAAAAGGTTATACGTAGAACGTCTGGCGCTAGTGTAGGAAGCGTCTATAAAATAAGCATCGGGTCTTTAAGATCAAAGTACCTGAAAAATACAACAAGAACTTCGACATTCCGTGCGACGGCACTTCATCTTTGACTACTAACTTCCAGACGAAGGGCCTACGATGGAAACGTCGAAGTTCTTATTGAATTTTTAGGTTGTTTGATCCCAAAGACCCGAAGCTTTATTTTATATGCGGTTATATGTAGCACATGTTAAGAATTGCAAGTCATTGTAACAACGAATGATTCAATTTTTTTATCTCTTGCAGGAAATCTTGTCTACTGAACTTTCATATTGCAATGGTTTAGATCTATTAGTCGAGGTAGGGTGTCATCTTTAATGCATTTTCAGGTGATTTTAATGCATTCGAGGCTGTGTGAACAGAAATTCAAACTGTTTTATTCCTTTCTCTATTTTGCAGAATTTTATTCAACCTATGAAAATTTATGGAATTTTATCCATGGAAGAAATAGATATTATATTTTCAAATATTGAGGTAAGTATGGTGAAGACGATTAATTCGTAAGTTCTATTGAACTAAGCTAACTTTAAATATAGTGGAAAGCTCCATCAGTTCTAAACTGTTCTCCCTAGAGATCCAGTAAAGGCCATTTCTTATTGATTCAATGTTACTGAAGGAGTAGCCTGCATAGCAGACGAAGTCCCCCCTTTGAATGTGATACCTATGGTTGCCTATGGTCCCCCCTTTGCATGTGGTACCTATGGTTGCATGGGGTCCCCCCTTTGCATTTGATACCTATGGTTGCATGGGGCCCCCCTTTGCATACCCTTATTACAAAGGTGAAACGTACATGTATATTAACCCCTTTGCCACCAACATTTAAGTTCTTTTAGTCTTTAGCTGGTATTAGTAAAGAAATGGTTTCAAAGTTAAAAGTACGTTTGGATAACTGGGATGTAGAGAACTCTGTGATTGGAGACGTTTTAGTTGAGATGGTGAGTAACAGACAAACTACGAATAGAAATAGAAGTATAAATAGTTGTTGAAACGTCCATTTCATTGCACGTTATAAAAACATATTTTTCTCTCTCTACCAGTTTTCCTATCTGAAGATGTTCAAGCCATATTTTGACTCGCGATCGGCTGCTAACCAGGTATGCATTTAATTGTTTTTAACCCATGAACGCCTTAAACGTTTTCATTGACGCCGAACAGTTTTCACTCACCGGCATTGGGCATGCAGAGTAATAGAAATACGCAGTATACAGAGCACATAGGATGACTTACTGGGCTAACAGTCAGTGGTTGATAGAAACAGATGGTCTTTCAGTTTCATACACTTATAATCCTAACGACTGATGACTGAAGAAGATGACTGGAAATTTTTTCAACATCTTTTCTATGGAAATAGTGTGAATCCTACAGTAGTTGAAGATAGTTATTTAATATGGGCGTTTGAAAAATAAACACCTGGGCGTTTAGAAATAAAAGCCTGAGCGTTTACTAATGTGTTAACTGTTTATTTTTCTAGCTCAGAATACGATATGAGAAATCCAATGACAGATTTAGGAACTTTTTATCGAGAGTGAGTAATATTAATTTGGGTTAGCCAAGCCACAGCAGGCTGGCCAAGCTGCTAGATAAGTACTTATGTGAACTATTTATTTGATTTCCTTTGTAGGTAAATTGTGGACAGACTTTAGACTCGTTGCTTTTAATGCCAATTCAGGTAGGAAAAAATCTCACATACTTTTGTTTGTGAATCTACTCAATCCCATGCGTCAAGAGGAGAATCAGCGACGATAAAATTGCTAGTGTAAAATTGCTAGGCTTAATGACCAGCACGTTCTTTTTAGAGAATTCCAAGATACGAACTTTTATTGAAGGAACTTGTGAAGAGAACTGAACTGGTCAGTTGGATTTTTTCCACTTTGACTTCGTTGTTTTGTTCTAAAATTACAAAGTGATATCCTAATTGACGTCTTACATTTAATATTTGTTTTAACAGGAGCATCCTGATTATGAAAACTTGTCTGAAGCCTTGGCAAAAGCACAAGAGGTTCGAATCTGCATTCAGAATAGAATCCTAATACTTTCTCAGTGTTTTCAATAATTATTGTAATAGCAGGCTGCATTTTCTAAAATAGGCGTCTGTGCTCAAGATTTCCAGATGAAACACAAATATAGATTTTGCCAAAGGCCTGTGAAAGGCCTAACAGGCGGCAGTTTACCGCCTTCTATTGAAAACACTGCTTTCTTTGTCTTCATTGATATTTCTTTGTATTTTATTTGCCTATTTTTTCTCCTTTCAGACGGCCACTGATTTGAATGAACATATTCGACAAATTGAAAACGAATCGAAGATATTTGAAATTATAAATATGTTTCCAAATGATGATTTGGTGAGAAATGCTGTTATTTTTTGCATCTTTTTGTCTCGTCTTGCCCTGCCCTGTCTTGCCTTGTCTTTGATTATACGTCGGTCGATGATCCCACGTTTGCGCCTGTCTGTCATTTCTGTCTGTTTGTTCGTTACCTCAATTTATTGGTATTGTAGATTTAGAATCTTTCTACAATATTTTCTGTTTATAGGATTTAATCATTAGTGATTCCAATAACAGTCCAAAGATGAAACTGTCGCGTAAGTGAAATACCAAACTTGTCCTGGGGCCGGTTGTACGAAGCCCGTTTAGCCTATCCGGTGGATAAATCGAAAATATCGATCAAGTCTATACATTCATCGAACAACCAAGCTAAAAATTTTCAACTTGAATAGGACAATTATGTTTGCAACTACATATTAAGTGCATAAGATTTAAGTTCAGTAATTCACAAAATGTGTGAGAGTGTTATTTAATTTTGGCTTATCCGCCGTTTAAGCTAAACGGCCTTCGTACAACCGGCCCCAAGTGCTTGCGAGTTGTAATCAGTGGCGGACATTGATACAGCTTTGTTACACAGTTAATCAGCTATCATTCAAAGACCGCCTCCCTTCGCCTCCCCTAGTGTCCGTCACTGGTTGTGATTTTCATTAAAATGACCGTTCAGCAACACAAAACAGTTAGCAGATGTAAATGATGCGGCAATTTGATGATAAAATCCAACGTTTGGCACTATTCGTTACGAAACAGTTAACGTGTTTTGTTTTTACAGAATCAGTGAAGTTAAAAACGAGTTTAGAAGTTGAGGATGGAGTGAGAAGGTAAGTTTTAGAAAATAAGCTGCCATGGTTTGTTTCTGCACTACCTTAAAAGACAGTCTGACGAAGGGCAATCGTTTAAAACGCCGAAGTGCTTCAATAATTCTCAGATATAAAGAAATTAGCATAGAAAGCGTAAAAACAAACCATGGCAGCTTATTGTACTTCCTACACTAGACCCTCATGCGACAGGCGAGTGACGTACTGTTAACCTGTTTAACATTGTGGAACAGTTGATGGCGCTATAACTTATTCGTTTTTCTACTTTACAGAAGTGTCTCTCTAACGGACCTCAACAGAATACAGACTGGCAATAATATCCATCATGCTCCATCTGATCCCGCGATTCACCGCATTAACCCGAAACAGCGAGATCCAAAAACACATATATTTAAAACGAGGTACGTTTTTAAGAATGATGTTTTGACTGGTTGATTGAACTGTTGATCAGTTGGTTGAATTGTTGATTGATTTGAATCCTTGGTTGATCAATTGAATGTTGCTTGAAATATTGATATGTTGGCTTGTGTATGTATTAATTCATTGATTACTGATGGATTTGAATGGTTAGTTGATCGATTGAACTGATGATTTATTGATTGAATGATTGTGTTCTTGATTGATTGATTGTATTGCTGATTGATCCATTAGTAATTGATTGATGATTCAGTTGACTGATTGATTTCGATATCGTCTCTTTTAGAATGTTTATTCACGAAGGAGCTGTACAAAAAGTAGTATTTAAGAATGCTAATGTCAACCAATCAGAGTTACCCCAGGAATATTCTGACAGGTAGACATACACCGTATTTGCTATGAACATATCTATACCAGTGATTATACCAGATAGCTGTATCAGTTCTAAACTGTTCTCCCTAGAGGTCCAGTAAGGGTCATTCCTTATCGATCCAGTGTTACTACAGGAGGAAACCTAAACTAAACTAACTTTATTTATACTGGATAACTCTATCAGTTCTAAACTGTTCTCCCTAGATGTCCAGTAAGAGCCATCTCTTATTGATCCAGTGTTACTACAGGAGGAAACCTAAATTAAACTAACTTTATTTATACTGGATAGCTGTATCAGTTCTAAACTGTTCTCCCTAGAAGTCCAGTAAGAGCCATCTCTTATTAATCTAGTGTTACTACAGGAGGAAACCTAAACTAAACTAACTTTATTTATACTGGATAGCTCTATCAGTTCTAAACTGTTCTCCCTAGAGGTCCAGTAAAGGCTTTTCTTTGTTGATCCAGTGTTACTACGGGAGGAAACCTAAAGTAGGGCGGATTCCATATTGCTCCATTGTTATTGCAAGAGGAAACCGAATTACCCAAAGAAAACCTGCGATGTTTGGTGGAGTTAAACTGGAAGCACTTTTCTCACATGTGACTGAGATGAAATTATAATCAGACAACTGCAAATTACCAGGATCGAATCTGAGCTAGTACCGACACCTCTTTACTGTACTTGGATCTTATAGTTGCATGACAGTACAGGCAATTGTATTTCTTTCTTTTCTAGATATTTAATTATATTTTCTGACGTTGCTATTGTTGCTGTGGTAAGTTCTATCGCTTATTGATGATATCCATCGTAATGATAAAAATATCGATAATATTAAGAGGAAAATACTCTGATTTTTATTATTGATTATATTTCTCCAGTCGGCAGGGAACGTCCTGACAGGAAATAAGTTCAAATTAAAAGAACGAATAAATTTGGCGCAATGTTGGGTGGCTGATGCTGAAACATTCTTACAGAAACAAGTTCCTGATGAAAGTAAGTGGTTAAAAATTGGAGGGATGTCCTTTAGAAAGAACAGTTAGGAAGTTCTAGGTTCTAGAAAGAACAGTTAAAAACTGATAGAGCTATCCAGTTTAGAATGAGTTAGTGTATAGTTTGGGTTTCCTCCTGTAGTAACACTGGACCTATAAGAGATGTCTCTTACTGGACCTCTAGGGAGAACAGTTAAGAACTGACAGAGCTATCCAGTTTAGAATAAGTGTATAGTTTAGGTTTCCTCCTGTAGTAACACTGGACCGATAAGAGATTCTCCTTTCTAGATCTCTAGGGAGAACAGTTTAGAACTGATAGAGCTATTCAGCATAAACAAACTTAGTTTAATTTCGTTTTGTTAACGTAATAACAAGTTATTACCAAACATGTCACAGGATAAAGCAACGAGAATATGTTCTGATCACTGAAACTCATCACTGAAACTCATAAGAACAAACTCAGGAAATGTTGAGGCTTGTACTTGTTGTTTTTGTTTAGCGTTTGTGCTTGGAACTCCAAGAAGAACGTATGTGTTTTTAGCGCATTCAGTGAAAGAAAGGAACACTTGGGAAAAACTTTTACAACAACGTATAGCTGTGGAAAAAACCAAATTCCTCGAGGTAAGTGCTGTGGCAAAGTCCTGGAAAAGGCTGAATCGTGAAACCCTTGCTGAAATTATTTTACTTATGAGAAAGCATAATCTGTTGTAATGATGTCGTTATGTAGTTATGGAAATCGAAGACAGTTCCTGATGCGATATTTGTAAAGACAACTGGCAAGTCAAGAGTGGAGTATCAAGCTATGAACGAGAATGGTAGGTATCAGGCGTGTGCAAATCTATGGTAATCGGTGATTGCTGATCTCACTCCCCCTATTATTGACACCATATCAACAATATCTTGACTATCTATATTGATAAATCCATCATCAGCCACCATCATTATTAGTACCGTTACTTTGGGCATTAGTCCCACCATGGACGGGTTGACAAGGCATTTATCAAACAAAAATAATACATTGGGGGCCTCTTTGTTAAAATACATAAAATATATACATCTATAGATATTAAATATGTTGTTACTGGCACTAAGCTATCAGTTTGTATCTAAAATATAGTCTGTTGAAAAAGCTATTTTTAAATCGTTCAGTATTTTATTATAAATCGTTCAGTATTTATTTTGACCATCTTTTAAATTTTCTGACAAGCTGATCCCTTGACCCTGTAGGGGGGGGGGGTGTTCTCATCATTAACCCTACCAGATCAAGCTGGACCCATCCCTGAATGCCACCATCAAGACGACAGTTGCCACCACCATCACAATTGCTACTAACATCATCACTATTATCACCACATTCACACATAGCATTGTTACTGTCATCACTACCATCATCACCACCTTCGTTCACCATCACCCACTACCATTATACTGTAACCACCATCGTTTCTGTAACCACCATCACCATTACTAAAACAGTTACCATCACCACCATTACATTAATGTCAATTTCCAGCATCATCATTACTGTAAACAGAGCCGATAACCACCTGCTACGTCTAGATTATCTAAAAATATATACCAATGCACCATTTTACAGAGTTAAACCTTCGCTTCAATGAAGATATCAACGTTATTGGATTTCGAAAATATGGGCTCTGGATACCGGTGAGATGTTGCTTAAATGAACCTTTAAAATATATGTTCATGTGTTTATTGTATAGATAGAGTCTTGTTTAGATATAATATATCTTCTTTTGCAGGGATTGTACGATCCTGAGAATAGTTCATATGCTTTTGTTAAAGATTGGTAAGTTGGAACGCTTCGATATGTTCCTGATATATTAACTGGGTTGAACCATCTATATATAATATAAATTTCTCCCAATATTTACAGGTTACCTGGCGTAAATAGCATGGGGAAATTTGGCTGGTTTCCAGGTACATACATAATATGTTTGGTTACACAGCGCTTTGCCATGTTCTTGTCTTGTCTTGTTTTAAACTTTGTCTTGCCGGGGGGGGGAGGCCAGGGGGTTATGGCCCCCAACCTTTCGCTGCATAATTACATTGTATAAAATCGCTCATTGAAATTGAAATAAGGAGTTAAAAAACGAAATATGGAGTCCTTCCCCTCCCCCACTTTTGAACATGCTCCGCGGTCCCTGTTGTTTTGTCTTTTGCCTTGCTTTTTGCCTCGCCTTGCCTTCTCTTGCCTTGTCGTGCCTCGCCTCGCCTTGCCTTGCCTTGCCTCGCCTTGCCTTGCCTCGCCTTGCCTTGCCTTGCCTTGCCTCGCCTTGCCTTGCCTCGCCTCGCCTTGCCTTGCCTCGCCTTGCCTTGCCTCGCCTCGCCTCGCCTTGCCTTGCCTCATATTCCTAAACAAACCAATTCTCGTTCAATGTTATACAGCGGATTGTATCCATGGGAATTTTTGTGATAACAAAGAAAAGTCAGTAGACCAGGTTAGTATCATTAAGAGGTTTTACGTTTAGCTTGTTACAAGCTTACAATTCCTGAAGTATAGATACTGATTCTCAGATGAGGTTTCTCTTGCTAGGAGCTATTCTCACTGGTAATTTTATTTTTTAGTTTAGCTACATATCCGTGGCTACGGCGCTTCAAATTAAACACAAAATGACAGAACTCGTAAGTAACACAAAACGAAACTACGATATGTTGTTTACCAGCTGACGAACAAGTTTCTGTAGTATTTGGCAATGTCCAAGGTTCATTGTATTTATGGATTTCACTGTTTACTTTTTAGACTAATTCGCAAATTCCACTGAAATTTTTAACTTCTGTGAAAGTTCACAAAGCAGATGGAACATTTAGGGTATGTATTTTCTTTGTTACTCATTTATATAATGTTTGTCCTATAGTTATGCTGTAGTTTGTGTCTGAACTTCTTGCAAAAGATAAACACCACAAAGTAACTTCCTAACGAAGAAACGTCCAACTGTTTCTAATATTTTTCAGGCAGTTCAGACACAAACCATGGCAGCTTATTGTAGAATACTACCTACACTGGACCACCACGTTTGAAATATATTTTTCAGGTAGTTCAGACACAAACCACGACAGCTTATTGTAGAATACTACCTACACTGGACCACCACGTTTGAGATATCTTTTTCAGGTAGTTCAGACACAAACCACGGCACCTTATTGTAGAATACTACCTACACTGGACCACCACGTTTGAGATCTTTCTCAGGTAGTTCAGACACAAACCCCAGCAACTTATTGTAGAATACTACCTTCACTGGACCACCACGTTTGAGATATCTTTTTCAGGTAGTTCAGACACAAACTACGGCAGCTTATTGTAGAATACTACATACACTGGACCAACACGTTTGAGATATTTTTTCAGGTAGTTCAGACACAAACCACGGCAGCTTATTGTAGAATACTACCTACACTTGACCCCCACGTTTGAGATATCTTTTTCAGGTGGTTCAGACACAAACCACGGCAGCTTATTGTAGAATACTACCCACACTGGACCACCACGTTTGAGATCTTTCTCAGGTGGTTCAGACACAAACCACGGCAGCTTATTGTAGAATACTACCCACACTGGACCACCACGTTTGAGATCTTTCTCAGGTAGTTCAGACACAAACCACGGCAGCTTATTGTAGAATACTACCTACACTGGACCACCACGTTTGAGATCTTTCTCAGGTACTGTAGTTCAGACACAAACCACGGCAGCTTATTGTAGAATACTACCTACACTGGACCACCACGTTTGAGATATATATTTTTAGGTAGTTCAAACACAAACCACGGAAGCTTATTGTAGAATACTACCTACACTGAACCACCACGTTTGAGATATCTTTTGTATGTGTTCAATATCTTCAATAGAATTGCATATTTTTCTAGACTTGTAAACTCAATGAAGATACGACGACCGAAGATATTATTAAGTAAGTTTTGTTCAATTTTTGTATTAATGTATCACTTTTTAAAATTAATATGCTGTGTTTGTACCATTCGTTATTAGTCACCTTGATAAACACAACCGATTGACTGGTTTAAATATTGAAAAGGATCGCATTGAATTGTGGGAAGAATCAAAAGATGGTTCCGGTAAGATGGTTCTTTTTTATCGGTTATCGATGATCATTGATGGATTGATTATCTGTTGATTATCGTTGGTAATGACTGATTGATTCATTGATGATCAACGTCATTTCATTTCTATAGTTAAACGGAAGCACAAACAAAGCGAGAAAATCTTGGAGATTCTGTCTTTCTGGGGCGAATATGATGTAAGTACTCGGTGCGTTTATACACTTTGTCGGGCCGATTTCAGATGTACGTTAATGATATTTGAAAAATACGTGGCAAATGTCATCATGACGACATCATCAACTCAAACATTCGTCATTAACATTCAGCAAAACCTCAAAATCGGCCCGACAAATCGGGGCGTGTAAACATACCTTTAGACCTCAGTTACACGATACCGGATTCGCTTGTCACAACATCAACTGATGGCGTTCAAGAATAATGTCGGCCTACAAAAGTTTCCCCTTTACGTTTCGTTTTATTTTGTCTTAACTTCAAGTGTTACGCCTTGAGAGAATCCTGAAACTGATAAATTCGATATCGTGACAGGCGAGTCCGGTATCGTGTAACGGGGGGCTTTGTCTCTTTAACCCTTACCCCTAGAACCACAATCGAACCGCACCCTAGCACGGCAGCCGCAGTGTTAGTATTCACTTTGCATGGCGATCACTTGTTTCGTGGCGGCTTCATCTGTAAAAAGAATTCCCTTTTTATATTTAAGTCTCAAATTTCTTTCGTGAATCGTACGCGTGGGGTGAAGGAAGGTGTTCTAGATACTTTGACCGTGGATCCCTCGCAGTTGGAGGGTGGGCTCGAGAAACGTCGTGGGTCACACGCGGGAACTATCGCAGGCAGATCAAACGGACGCAAGGAGTCGTTCAAGAAATCATCGTCCTTCTGTTAGACTGATTCCGAAGGCGTTTTTATAAATGTCCTGTAATGGCACGTTTGACTTCCAGGAAGTCTGGAAATTCCCGTATTTGATTCGCAGTGGTGCTCCTTGTGGGTAGTACACTGTACACCATTTTTATTTTGGAGGAAAGAAGACAGAATGATGTGATTTCAGGTGGTGCCGTTCTAGGCGTTGGCGTTGGTGAATAATATTCTTAATTTCAGTTCAGTTATAAAGTTTAATTCACCCTTACGCAGCGACTATGAATTGGCATGTTGAGATGCCCCATTACAGTAAGACACTCACTCAGAACTAATATTTGCGTGTGTGCCGAATGATGTACTTCGCAAAGATGTGGTTACAAATTGAATGAAAAATTTTTTCGCAAATCGAAACTATATATAAGAATATTCAAACAGAATTCATTTTGTAAATGTATAATAATTTAATCGCGAGAATTTGTAAAAAGTAGACAATGTAATATAGTTTATATTTTAAATGAAATTAAAAGTAGGAAAATTAGACGCTATAAGTTACATGCAGCATTTAATTGGGGCAATCGCATTTTGGTTTGTGTCTGAACTATACCTGAAAAATAATAATAACACTTAGACGTTTCGCCCTTTGTCAGAAAGTTTGTTGCGCGCTTGCGCTGTCGTGTTCAGACCAGGGAGCTTATGGTTGAGACGTTCTGTTTATGACATCATTAATAACAAAAGCTGACAAATTTTAAAATGCGCAAACAAAATTATAGAGAGCAAACCGCTTCAGTCCACAAAACACTGCCGCATAAAATGACTGCAGCGCATCCTGAACTTTTCATCGACGGACGAAGATGCAAGATTCTATCCATCAAAAGAACAATAGCCTCAAAGTTTCACTGCAACGACACGAAGCCGAAGAGCGAGTAGACGCTGAGAAGTATGCGATTATTTCACGCAAGAAGCTACAGCCAGTGGCTTCAGCTGGATTCTCAAGTGTTTGATGCTCTGGTGGCGATGTTCTATCGCCCTGGAAGACATTTTGTCTGGGGAGTGGTCCTTCGACAGCCAAATCTTATCACTGCCCCTGTTTGGTGGGGGCTTATATTTATGTTCGAAGTTGAAGATCAAGTTATAAAAGTGTGTGAAGTTGATTGAGACAGAATTTGTTTAGGTTTTTGATAAATAAATTGATCTTCAATTCACAATGAATTTATGACAATGTTATGTTGATTATGACAATGAATTATGACAATGAATTAAGTCGATTATGACAATGAATTTACGATGGGGCTATTGTATAAAATAGATCCAATATATCGATCAATTAAAATACAACAAAAGGGTTATGTTTCTTTGAAGATTATTAAATGTATATTTTTCCAATTTTGTTCATCAGTTATGAAACTTCACATTGCAACTTCATAGCCAATTAGAACGCTCCTAATTTTTTTCTAGTAATTTCTAGTGATTACTAGTATAAATTGATACAAGCACTCCTGAATCGATTTTACTTTGACTTATATTATCTTCTATGCTTCCTAAAAAGCTTGGAGAAAATATGCCATTAATAATTGTCATAATAATATTGAAAATATGATTGATTAGGTAACTTAAATGCTATTGTTTGGGTTCTGAAGTTTGAAAACAGATCATTTTAAGCAGTCTGTAAATATATTAAACGTGTCAAAGCATGAAACTAATTGATCTAGCTATACTGTATATTGGACAGTAATTTGGAATAAACCGCCGGCAAATTCATTGTTCATTACTCCTTGGCTTTGAGCTTATTTTACAAGCTAAAGAGAAAATAACAAGTCTTTCTCCCTTGGGGAGAAAACAAAATGAGGTTCATATTAATTTGCTTTGTTCTGTAATCTTTTAGTTTATAACAATGCTTAGCGCTCGTTTCTGTCCGTTAACTTCTTGGCAATTAAAGATCTAATCCTCAAAGGAATATCATTCTTTTGTTCTCAATTTTGTAATTGGCTTTTTGCACCTGGGAATCATAATAGGCATTTTTAGTAGTTGCATGATCGCGCAAGGAGCGTAAACAAGCTTTTGTCAAGCAGCTAAAATCGTTTTTAACATGGAAAATATGCTTGGTTTTATTTTGCTAATGTTTTTGTCTGTCTCTCAAACGTTTCCTGTGAATATTGAACAAGGTTTGTGTAATATTTTTCTATGGGACCGACAGTATTTGACAGGGTAGCACACTTGCGAGATTCATTATAAAGCCTCGTAGTGTTCAGACGAGCAAGTTTTCATTGACAACTTCTATTTGCTCGTGTGTATGACAAACTTAAGAATGCCTAGAGGCTCTGGCCTAGAGGCTAAACGTCAAACCACAGAATAGGAAATGACCAGAAAGGCCACTCAGCAGTGCAACGTGACACCCTATTTTTATGCAGTTATCTGCCCAGAATAATGGCGGACCAGCCAGTTCAGCGTGTTTATTGGTCAGAAAATGCAATTGACTGGCTAGAATAATGGTAATGAACATGCGTAATGCGACATGCGCAGCGTCAAAAACTTCAAAGGTTCGGCCTGAGTTGCCCTTCTAGTCATTTCCTATTCTATGGTCAAACTGTTGCATCTCAGTGTAGGTAGTGGTCTTGAAATACACGTCCTTTGTGGTAGATTCTCGCTAGCCTAAACTTGAAGCTCTTGGTTATCAGTAAGGGCAGTATCCTACGTCATAGACCATACTCGTCTATGACGTAGGCCATGTAGGTAGTGGTCTTAAAATAATTATAAAGTACTTATGCATGAAGACAAATAGTCAAAATATTTGAGATTACTTTTCTAGTCAAAATATTTGAGTAATATTTGAGATTATTTTTCTAGATGTTCAAGAGGAAAGCGAAACAGAAGTGATTTTGGATAGGATTGCCAGAGTAAACAGTCTGGAGATTGGACTAAGTAATAATGAAGTTGAAACTAATCAATGTAAGTTAAGGCCATGACACGAGGCAATTTTTTTCTGCAACTTGCAACGCAATTTCGGCATAGAGCGATGTTAGGTAACAGAATATTCTCATACCCCTTGTTACCCCCTTCCGTTGAGGTCTGCGTCTACATAACATGGCTCTGTGCAGATTCTATCTGACTGTCGGCCCACATTTTGAAAATTGCCTACGTACAGGCATTGTACAAAATACTGAACTTGTCACTGTACATAATGAAAGCATTCTGTTCTATTATTTTAGTGAATGACGTCATTGTTCACGAAGGTGACATCTTCATGGACAGAACTCAGTATAATCAACTGCTCTCGCATGACCACCAAAATGATAGACGAACTTCGTATCATCATTACATGTTCATATGGAAGTCAAAAACCATCCCATATGAGATCGACCAAAATATGCGTAAGTAATGGTTACGATATTCAATGAAACTAACTTAATTTATATTGGATATCTCTGTCAGTTCTAAACTGTTCTGCCTAGAGGTCTAGTAAGGGTCTTTCTTTATTGCCCCAATGTTACTACAGGAGGAAACCTAACTAAACTAAACTAACTTTATTTATACTGGACAGCTCTATCAGTTTTAAACTGCATTTATTGATCCAGCGAGAGGCACACACACTAACCAACATGCCAATCAACCGTATCAGAATATCTGTAGTTTAATCGTAGTTCTAGTCCCAATGTGATGGTATAGCAGCGATGAAACCAGGAGCTCAGCAGCTTTCTTAGAGACTGGAATTATTTTGTTTCCAGTTTCAGCAACAGTGAAGCTGATTGAGATGGCAGTTGCAGACATCCAAGCAAAAACTTGTTTGAGTTTCAGAAAACGAACTCTCGAGAAGAACTGGGTCCGTTTTACTCGACAACAAGGGTAAGGATTAATATCATTGTTTTATATGAAAACCGATGCAATGGCCCTTTGCATAACACCTACAGGTAGCACAGCCATCCAGTCACAATCCATGGACTGTTCCAGTGCCTTTTCATTGCTTTGAAAATCCCACTTTTCTCCATGCCATCCATTCACTGTCCAGAGATCGGAATGTTCCATTGCCTTTCATTGTTTTCAAAATCCCACTGTTCTCCATGCCATCCAGTCACGATCCAGTGATCGGAATATTAATGTTCCATCGTCTTTTCATTGTTTTCAAAATCTCACTGTTCTCCATGCCATCCAGTCACGATCCAGTGATCGGAATATTAATGTTCCATCGTCTTTTCATTGTTTTCAAAATCTCACTGTTTTCCATGCCATCCGTTAACAATCCAGTGATCGGAATGTTCCATTGTCTTTTCATTGTTTTGAAAATCTCACTGTTCTCCATGTCATCCAGTCACATTCTCTTTTCATTGTTTTCAAAATCTCACTGTTCTCCATGCCATCCAGTTACGATCCAGTGATCGGAATGTTCCATTGTCTTTTCATTGTTTTCAAAATCTCACTGTTCTCCATGCCATCCAGTCACTCATTGTTTTGATCATTGTTTTGTACAGATGTTGGTCCAGTGTAGGACACAGTAATTTTTTTGTCGCAGAGAATATCTCCAATTCAATTTGAACTGCTGCCTCGCACTGCATTGTACAACATGAAGTAATGCACGCTTTAGGTAAGTGACAAACGAAAAAAATGACTTAATGCCATTTTACAAAGGGCCACGTTACTACAACTTGCAACATATTTGCTGCAAAGAGCCATGTTATGTAGAAATGTACGCACAGAAAAACAGTGAACATGGCCTGCGTTTCACTTCACCGATATTCTCGTTCATTTCTTTATTGCCTTCTGGGCATGTTTAGTAAGAAAAATAACGGCAAAGTAAAACGAGATTCATGCTCACAATTTCTCTGCGAATATACGTTTTACCTAACATCGCTCTGGGTCCGAAATTGCGTTGAAAGTTGTAACAAAAGTTGCAACAGTTACTCTATTTTCCCACAATTGTATTTTCTCTCAATATTTTCAGGTTTCTTTCACGAACAGTCCCGTCCGGACCGCGACAATTTTGTGTCAATTTATTGGGAAAATATTTTACCAGGTAACTCTAGCTATATCGTGTGGTGTTCAGGGTCTTTCGGACCAAACTACTGACCTCCGCTAGTAGTCAAGCTTGACCTCCGCTATAACTTAGCAATCACTGCAAGCTCTGACTGCAAGCTTCATCGAGGCATTTAACTCGTTAACATTAACTGACAGTACAATGGCAACTAGTGCCCTACCACTACAGGGAGTCCAACTAAGAACTGTGACGAGTAGGACTAAATATAGCCACAGTTATATAGCGTAGTATATTCAAATTATTAGACTTACTTGTATAAATCATAGAGCTTATATTATGCAGTGAATAGCTTCAAACATTGCTTCAATTCGAACAATGATTCAAAACGAAAATATTGCATCATTTGCATGGCGAATTATTGATAATACGAAATTATTACATGAGGTTTCAAGCAAACAACAGCAAGGATTGTGGGCGCTCGAGGGAAGGCGAGGGTGAAAGAAATATTACGGAACTCACCGAACTCCAAATCGTATCGCTACCACTCCCACAAAGGTCTACGACCACACCTACATATTTTTGTATGTTTACAATTCTATTTTCAAACAGCCAATCCGGTGCTTAGTGACAATTGCTATAAATGTTTATTATTTATAGAATTGTAAACTGTAAAAATATGTAGGTGTGGTAGCGATACGAATTTTTTATGTAATTCCACAGTTCGGTGAGTTCCGTAATAGAAAGGGATGAAACACCGATTACTGTGGCTATATTTAGTCCTACTCGTCACAGTTATTAGTTGGACTCCCCTACCTCCTCCACAGGCGCTTTAATTGGAGCGGGCTTGAGGAGGAGGTAGTGGACTCCCTGTGCTACCACTGACGAGTAAATTGTCTGGCGTTAGTCGACAGAGTAAAATACTAAAGTAGGGCGCATCTAGGTGCATTGCCAGCTAATGGGTTAACAAGAGGTACTGGCAGCTAATATGTGACGTGATATTTTTTAATTTTATAATTCTCTTCTACAGGACAAGAAAGCAATTTTGTTCGTTACTCTAACAATGTTATCACAACACTTGACCTTGAATACGACTACGAGAGCGTTCTACATTATGGAAACAAGTTCTTCTCAAAAAACGGCAGGAGCACTATACTTGCGACGACGATGCCTAGGTTACCACTTGGTCAGCGGTATGGTATGAGCAACTTGGACTACGCCAAAATTAACGTGCTCTATGACTGCAAATGTAAGAATTTATATTAATTAAACTAACTATATTTATACTAGATAGTTCAGTAAGTTCTAAACTGTTCTCCCTAGAGGTCCAGTAAGAGTCCAGTGTTACTACAGGAAGAAAATTAAACTAACTTTATTTATACTGGATAGTTCAATAAGTTCTAAACTGTTCTTCCTAGAGGTTCAGTAAGAGCCATCTCTTATTGATCCAGTGTTACTACAGGAGGAAACCTAAACTAAACTAACTTTATTTATACTGGATTGTTCAATAAGTTCTAAACTGTTCTTCCTAGAGGTCCAGTAAGAGCAATCTCTTATTGATCCAGTGTTACTACAGGAGGAAACCTAAACTAAATTAACTATATTTATACTGGATAGATCTATCAGTTCTAAACTGTTCTCCCTAGAGGTCCAGTAAGAGTAATCCCTTATTGATCCAGTGTTTAACTACAGGAGGAAACCTAAACTAAACTAACTTTATTTATACTTCTTTATTTATACTTGATCAGTAAGGGTCATCCCTTATTTGTCCAGTGTTACTACAGGAGAAATGCCCTTATTGATTTAGTGTTCTGTAGGAAACCAGAGTACCCAGAGAAAGCCTGTAGTGTTTTGTACAGTCAAACTGGAAGAACTCTTCTCACATATTGCAGGTCTTTGAACCTGAGGATTAATATTTTCAGCACAATATTCAATAGTATTAACGTTTTCACAATTTAGTTCACCAACCAGATTCCTGGAGTCAATGGTCTCGATTCTCTCCATGTGATGAACGCTGTAGCAAGAAACGTCAGCGGTTTTGTTACTCGGAACATCCGGGACGCTGTGACGACGCATCTCCTAGTGGACTACAGACTGATATTGTTCAGTGCGCGTATGAAGAATGTTATGGTAGGGTAATATTTCTAGTATAAATAAAGTTAGTTTAGTTTAAATAAGTTTGGTTTGGTTTGGTTTAGTTTAGTTTACTAACACTGGACCAATAAGGAATGGCTCTTACGTACTGAACCTCTAAAGAGAACAGTCTACAACAGATAGAGCTATCCAGTATAAACAAAGTTAGTTTAGTTTAGGTTACCTTCTGTAGTAACACTGGACCAATAAGGGATGATCCTTACTGGACCTCTAGAGAGAACAGTCTAGAACTGATAGAGCTATCCAGTATAAATAAAGTTAGTTTAGTTTAGGTTTCCTCCTGTAGTAACACTGGACCAATAAGGGATGATCCTTACTGGACCTCTAGAGAGAACAGTCTATAACTGATAGAGCTATCCAGTATAAATAAAGTTAGTTTAGTTTAGGTTTCCTCCTGTAGTAACACTGGAACAATAAGGGATTGCTCTTACTGGACCTCTAGGGAGAACAGTTTAGAACTGATAGAGCTATCCAGTATAAATAGAGTTAGTTTAGTTTAGGTTTCCTCCTGTAGTAACACTGGATCAATGAGAGATGATCCTTACTGGACCTCTAGAGAGAACAGTCTATAACTGATAGAGCTATCCAGTATAAATAAAGTTAGTTTAGTTTAGGTTTCCTCCTGTAGTAACACTGGAGCAATAAGGGATGACTCTTACTGGACCTCTAGAGAGAACAGTTTAGAACTGATAGAGATATCCAGTATAAATAGAATTACTTTAGTTTAGGTTTCCTCCTGTAGTAACACTGGATCAATAAGAGATGACTCTTACTGGACCTCTAGGAAGAACAGTTTAGAACTGATAGAACTATCCAGTATAAATAAAGTTAGTTTAGTTTAGGTTTCCTCCCTTAGTAACACTGGATCAATAAGGGATGACTCTTACTGGACCTCTAGGGAGAACAGTTTAGAACTGATAGAGCTATCCAGTTTGGTTTTAGTGTTTAGTTTAAGTCCCAATGAAAAATATTTTTACAAACATTTTAGCTCCTATCGACGGTCACTGGAGTCGTTGGTCGCGCTATACAGCCTGTTCAACTTTGTGTGGTATTGGATTTCATCGTCGTTTACGATTATGTAACGATCCTCATCCGACATACGGTGGAAGAGATTGTGTTGGGAGAAGTTGGGAACTGAAGAACTGTAGGATCAGATTATGTAACCTTGGTAAGCTACATGTTTTTGGGTTAGCCGTTCATTTAGTTAGAGATGTCGGTCTACCAGGCATTTATGTAAGCAGTTCGATCAGTTGGTTTGTCGGCCGGTTGGTTGGTCGGATAGTTTGTCAGTTGGTTGGTTGGTCAGCCAGTAGGTCAATCAGTTGGTCGGTCAGCTGGTTAGCTGGTTGTTTGGTCGGTCAGCTGGTTAGTTAGTTGGTTGGTTAGTGGTCGGTCGCTTGGTTGGTTAGTAGGTTGGTTGGTTGGTTGGTCAGAGATCTGGTTAGTCTGTTGGTTGGTTTGTTGGTCGGTGAGCTGGTTAGTCTGTTGGTTGGTTGGTGAGCTGGTTAGTCAGTTGGTTGCTCGGTCGGTTGGTTAGTCACTTGGTTGGTCAGTTGGTTGGTGTGTCAGTCAGTCAGGCAAGTAGGCAGTCGGTTGGTTTTGTCGGTTATTCAATTTAGTTTCATGTAAACAATATTTGGAATGTTCTGAGCGTTAATGAATATGACGGGCGTATACACGGGGGAGCGTATATTGGGGGGTGGGCTTATAGTTGGAATGGTTTGAGGGTTAGTGAATATAGTGGGCTTATACACGGGGGTGCTTATATTCGAGTGGGCTTATAGTCGGAGGTTTACGGTATCATCAGGGCGCTGATGGTCTTGTGGTAGATCGCTACTTGGCAATAAAATAGATATACAATTAGCATCTTTGTATCTGTCTAAATTTCAGGTCCTTATGACTGCGACTTTACCGACAACACATGTGGTTGGCGACAGTCCTCTTTTGACGATTTTGATTGGACACGCAAGTCAGGAGGCACTCCATCCATAAATACTGGGCCCAACTGGGACCATACTGGCCTGCTGGAGGACGTCCAAGAATCGTATGGTAAGACAACTGTATTTATACTGGATAGCTCTATCAGTTCTAAACTGTTCTCCCTAAAGGTCCAGTTAGGGCCATCTCTAATTGATCGAATGTTACTACAGGAAGAAACCTAATTAAACTAAACTATTTTAAGTTCTACTGGATAGCTCTATACGTTCTAAACTCTTTTTCCTAGAAGTCTAGTAAAGGCCATCTCTTATTGATTGAATGATACGTCATTACTACAGGAAGAAACCTAAATTAAATTATTTTAAGTTATACTGGATAGCTCTATCAGTTCTAAACTGTTTCATTTTTTATTGCTCCAGTGTTACTACAGGAGGAAACATAGGCGTAGGAAGCAACTTCAAGTTGGGGGCACTTTGTCTTAAGGGCACACCTCTTCTACTAGAAAAGGGCACTTTTCTCATTGGTTTTCCCATTGATCCAGTGTTACTTACGAAGCTGAAGCGTTCGTAAAACCTGTGGCATTTGTTAAAATCAAAGTGGAAGCACTCTCCTCACATTTAATTACAGCGAAATTATAATCAGACAACTGCATATGGCAGGAATTGAAGGCCGACTACAGAGGTGAACGGTACACACGATAACCATTTTGCTATCATACCGAGCAACTTCTATACAAAAATATGGATAAATTTTACATATGATCAATTTTCAGGTCACTTCATGTACATAGAAGCTTCGGGAAAGCCAGTCGGCTACCGTGCCACACTGGAGAGCGAGCTATTTGACCAGCCTGGTGCGAATCGAAGTGTACCAAACTGTTTGACGTTCTATTATAATATGCACGGCACCAGAATGGGACAATTGAATATCTTTCTGGTGTTTATTGATGGTCAGCGCGAGCTGCTTTGGAAGAGGTCTGGTAACCAGGGTATTGCATGGCATCATGGGATATTCACATTCATGTCGTTTTCGTCTTATAAGGTAAATGTCGTTTTTCAATGTATTTCTATTATAATTCTCATGTTTTGAAATTGTTGCAATTTTTTTGTTAATTACCATGTCAATTTTAACATAAGATTTTTCCCCTTTCAGATTGTATTCGAAGCTATTTGTGGCTCAGGTTATACTAGTGACCTTGCAATCGACGACATAAGAGTCTCAAACCAAATCTGTCCAGACAAAGAAACTGCAACTTCCAAAGTTTCAAGCATCCAAAACAGGCACATTTTACAATACCACTAGCTGAAAAAAATTTCATGCCAGGAATAGAATCTGAACCATCGGATCTGGAAAGGTACAGTAATCGCAACCATATTTCCACAACCTACAGAGAAAGTTGAAACATGATCGCTCCGCCCGCGCGGGCAAAGCGACCGTAATTGAAAATTGCCTTAGACAAACGGTTCCCACGCGAGATGTGACATTTTGTGTGACGTGACGCGTTCAGACCAGTGGTTCAGACCAGTCAGACAAACACGTTCCACGTGAGCATGAGCATGACCATAGGGCATGACCACTATATTTTCAGATCAGCGGGCATGACGCAGTGGCATGACCATGGCGCCTAGGCACCGTTCATTATGTAAGAGGGGGGTGGGCCGGTAAATTTTCAGCATTGATTTATAATATTTTCTTGACCCACCCATGAACAACGGTTAAATTTTTGTGGCCCACCCCATGTCATTGAACACAAATTCATGGCCCACCCCCAATATAGTTTGATTAATTTCCCCCTATCAAGAGTCCACTCATGTACTGTATATCCATTTGAAAGATATTATTATTGTAAAATATGATAAAACTGGACCAATTGTTTAGAAATAGAAACAAATATCTTTGAGTGATATTTCAAAAGTTTTTTAAAATGAATAAGTCAGATGGCTGCATTATTAAATAGTGTGCATGCGATTTCAACCTGGTACCCAGGCTTTGTGCGATTTTACTTTGGTCCTAAAAACTTTATTTAAAAATCAGGTAGGCCCACCCCCTTTCCTTAGGTATAATTACCCTGACCCACCCCCAAAAACCATTTTTTAAACTTTGGCCCACTCCCCAAAACCACCGGCCCACCCCCCAAATCCACCGGCCCACCCCCCAAATCCACCGGCCCACCTCCCAAATCCACCGGCCCACCCCCTCTCTTAAATAATGAGCGGTCTCTTATATGGAACAACGCGATTGGAACAGATGCACTATCCAGTCATAAACTTTGTAGAGATCAGTGGTTGTGATGGTAAACAAATATGGCGATTTAAATGACAAGTATAAAAATATAAGTTCTTGAAATAAATTAATGAAAACTATTAAAACAACCCAAACACATTAGTAAAAGACAAGAATGGTTGTCCATATTTATCATTCTTTATTTTTAAACCAATTTACAACAGGGGAAAGTGTAAAATTAACAAGAAATTCTGGAACAAAATGGCTCATCTTTATCACATTGTTCAAGAAGAATTAACAGAGGTATGAATGTTTTTAACGAAGGGAAGGAAGACAAAGACTTGCTTGAAACTACCCCAACATTTGGAAAAAGGCTAAAACCTCTTTCTTTCATCAAAACAATGCTTTTCCAGTGGTAAACAAATTTTAGGGCAGTTGAAATAGAGGCAAAGGGGGGACCAAAGGATTTGAAATTAGGTTCTGCGGTCCCCCCTTTCACGTTTGGAAAAAGGCCAAAAAAAATTTCCATTAATACAATGCTTTTCCAGTGATAAAAACATGTTTCAGGGCAGTTGAAAATTTTTGGTTTGAGGCAAAGGGGGACCAAAGGATATAAAAACAGGCCCTGTGGTGCCCCTTTGCTTTTGAGTTTTTTTTATCTTGTTTCAAACTACCCCCAAACATTTGGAAAAAGACCAACTGCCGCATCTTTCAAACTACCTGCAAACGTTTGGGAATTTCCAGTGATTAAAAGATGTTTTAATACATTTTTTTGGTCAGAGGCAATTAGGGCTGAACCACAGGATTTGTAATCACACAATATCGTCCACCTGTTTTTGTTCAAATCCTCCAAAACGTTTGAAGGAAGCCAAAACTCTTCTCTTTCATCAAAATAATGATGTTCAAGCGATAAAAACATGTTTAACCCATTAACGGGCAGTACATACCCTACCAGTGATGAGTAAAATTGTCTGGTGTTGGAACCATTACTGGTTCCAAACAGGGCAATTTTATTAAATGAAATTCTAGATAATGGATATATACTGTGGGGACTGTGGCCAAATGCCAAATCTGCCCTACCACAACAGAAATTTTACTCACTTTCAATTTCTGGATTGGGTGAATCAAATGTGTCATGCACTCTGGCAATAACATGAAGGAAACTGCCTCCACCAATGATTTAGAAATGCGAGATTTAGTTGCTGGTTTAGAGAAATCCATTTTGTCTTGTGGCCAAAATATAACCATGGATTGTAAAATAACATTTTATAGTTATTTTACAATCCATGATATAACTAAGGAAACTGCATTCACTTCTGATTTAGAAATGCCTGAGTGCATTTCAAATGCAAACATTGATTTGGGTGTAGATTTATCCGTCAAGGGGATGTGGACTGACAACGGTTAAGGGACAGGGTCAGTGAATTAGATCTGAACAGAACATTAGAGTCTGAACATCAGAACACTGAGCGATTTGGTGGAGTTGGCAAGTACGTCGAAGGATGCAATACCTGATCCCAGGAAAGTAAACGAGGAATTTAGTACAGCAGACTCTAAGAGATTTACGAGCTCTCTGAACAAGGGAACAACGACAATTGTATTCGAAGAAATTAGATTTTAGCGATTTTGAAAGAACTTAATGAAGAAGGAAAACAACTCGAAAGAAGATTATTCTTGTTTTGATATTTTGGAAGAAATATTTCCACGCAACTGAACCGATACTATGGGACAAACTGTATGGTTTCTCAATATAGAGTGACTTAAGTATATATACCATTTCCAGAATTACTGGGGCGTACATTATACACACATAGCCTTGACTTCATTCTTTTCAAAACAGACAAAAACAGACGTGAAAGAATGAAGCAGAGGCTATACATGTGTGTAAAGCTATGCTCCAGTAATTCTGAAAATATATTTTATTGAAGTTATTTTTCTTCAAGTAAATGTGTTAAAGGTATTGTTAATTGTATTTGTGAGTGTGACATGTGTTTTTTATGGTTGAGAAAGTATAGAAAAGGGCAAAATATAGATTTGGAGAATTACTGGAGTGTAATGTTAAATACACACAACCTCGACTTCACGACCCGACTCTGTAGCTCGGTTGGTTAGAGCGCCACACCGAAATCGCAGAGCTGCGGGTTAGATTCCTGCCGGAGGGCGTAAGGTTGCATTTTTCGGCTCATTCTCGATATAGGAGCAACCGAAATAGGCATTAGGGATTATCAGGGTTAGGTTGGGGTTAGTTATATATCGAGAAAGTGCCCATTGTTTGCAACTGCTTCTGGCTAGGTATAAAAATGTATATAAATTTTCTTTTGAATATTCCATCCACAAACACCATCAAGTATTATTCCCATCGAACGAGATGCCAAGAAAATTGTTAGTTAATTAAGAGTCAATTAATTGGTTAATATACATTTTTGGTGCTAATTAGCATTTGGTGGCCTATTCCGGCAGCAATGATTCCCATCTTGGAACCGTTCATCCTCACAGCCTTTATGAGCGCTTCTCGTACATTTAACTCCTATCTGTTTATGCCTCACCATCAGCAGATAGTCTACATCTCATCCCATACATAGTTCCTTAATTTCTGTCTTTCTTGATTAATTTGTTCGCTTCTCCTTATATGCTATAAAATATATTTTGTGATGTGATATTGTGATTTCCATGTGTGGTCTTGCTCACAAATGGTAGTAATTAGTTGCATTTTACTAGTGTTTTACTATGCGTTTGTTTTTATATCAGCTAATTGGTTGAATTATAGGCAGCTTTAAGGTTTGTTTACATTTCAGTTGCACGTTAATGATATTTGAAAAATACGTGGCAAACGTCCTCTGACAACATTACCAACTGAAAATATTCATCATTAACATTCAGCAAAACCTAAAATCGGGCCGACGAATCGCAGCGTGTGAACGTACCTTTATGCATAAATTAATTTAAGCAGTAGCCAATCATGACGAAGGTCGTGTGAGGCCAGCAAATCAGAGCTCGTGAATGCAAGGTGTGGTTTGGTGGCGAAATTGAATATTCGAAGGGCAGCCATTTTGAAAGAAAATGTGGCGAAGTACAGTACAAGTTGTTTGAGAACTTCGCTTGAATATACTTTCTTCAAACGAAATGGCTATCGTACATTCAAGTATAGGTTAGCATCAAATATATCTTTTAAACGTTTGTGATTTGTGCTTGTTGATTTATTGCTCATGTTTGATACGCGTTTAGTACAAATACTTGGAATTACTTCGCCTTCGAAGCTTCGTCTTTAATAGTTCGTGAACGTTTTGCTCGCGACTTAATAGCTTCATTCCCTAAGTATTTCTGCCATATTTTGTGCTAATAATGTTTAGAAATACACTAGCTTTGACTTGTGTAACTCAATATTTGTTTTATATGGAATTTCAGATGAAAAATTGGACGAGATTGTTGAGATATAATATGGCCGACTTGTTCAAGACCTTGTTGACTCCACGTGGTAAGTTTGGCGGCCTTAAAAGGATTTCTTTCTTGTTCGTTGCTCGTTTTTTTAGCTTCCCTTGCCTAACTTGAACGTCCTGTAGCTTTTAAAACATTTTTAGGCATTTTAACTTCGGTTTCAGCATGTTGGGGGGGGGGGGGAGGAAAATAATTTATTGGGGAGGTCATCATGGGTGCTTTGGGGCCCTCGGTTTTTTAGTTAAAAAAGGCAATATTCAGTTACACTAGTTTGCTGCATGCCTTCAAGCACGGCACAAATACAAAAAGGTTTTGGTATTTATGCACCTATCAATGAGGAAGGGGAGGGCGGGCATGCATAGGGGATTTGAATTTCGGATACAACTTTTTGTCAAATATCCCGTATGCCTTTATATACGTCCATATAAATCGCCCCCATGGCCTCGCAGTAAAAACAACTTTCAAACTTTAACGTGATATTGAGGTCAAGGTGTCCAAGTATATCTTATCGACAGCCAAGGTAATTTTCGCACATGTACGACCAAAAAGGTTTCAGATCTTGGCAGAGATCTCCGTTTGCAGGACAGTTCAGTAGTACTAACTATCCGCCAAATTTCTTTAACACGAAGCCACGTCTCTGGTATTTGCTCTAAATTTGCCCAACTTATGTGTTTTATCAGCCATTTCCGATATGTTGAACCGCGTGGAAAAAGCTGGTGGGTACCAGGCCTCTGGTCAAAACAACCCATTGAAATTTGGAAATTATATACGATCAAATATCCCGTACTCCGATCCCGACCCCAAGAATGCGATAGTCGAATGACCCTGAGGTCGGTCTACTTCACATAAGCAAATTCCCCACACTTGATAGGACTCCTGCTATCAAGTCCCATGCCCGCCCTCGCCCGTCCGGCATAATATTGATAGGTGCATTAGGATATCAAACGCTTGTGGAAGTTTGTTGCTATTTATATTCCTCCAGATACATGATTTTGTGATATTAACTGCCGGTTGCATCTGCTGCACAATGGTGCCTAGCGTGAAACCGAGCTATTAGCCCGTGAGCAGGCTCTCTATTGGGGTGGGGCAATTGAAATAGACCCCTACGTCTGCAGTATAGAGGGATATTGCCCCCAGGCAACCCACGTATAAATTTTATCCGCAAAAAGATTTTTATATCTGGCTTTGTCGCTGATCGGTATACTATTTTTTTTCAATAGCAACGTTAGAAGGAGAAGAAAATGCGTGGAATAATGTTGGTACGACAGGAAAATGGCGACGAGATTGAAAAGCCAAGCGTATCGAACAATATAGTACGACATGCAATGTTATACGGTGCCAAGATTGGGCTAGAAAAGCAAGTTAAGAGATTGGAAGAAGGAGGAATGAAGACATCAAAGAAGAAATTGAAGTGTGTGGAGTTGGTTTTGTCATGTCAAAAGACAAGAACCAGAACATATGTCACTCGACGGGCAACGGAAAACTACCGTGCGGAAAGACGACAACGGTTTCGGTCGAAAGCGGGTCACCCTAAGGTTGCCAAAATGCACAAAACTAATTGAAACATGGCAGGTTTTTTTAAAATTTCGAAATCTATTAAAAGAAATACAAATTTTTTGGAACAAAATCAAAAATGTTGGTAATTCAAAAAGGTTTTATCTGGGAGTTTATTTGTTTTGCTTGCAGATACCATGTTAATATTTAAAAATTTCACAGACCAAAACATTTGTGGCGTCCGATGGGTGACCGAGTCGTGGACATTATTGGATTATTACGGATTACTACCAACATTTATGGATTACTTTGAACATTAATGGGTAAAGTGCTCTTCAGGATCAACGGTTCACCACTAGATGTACATCGAAAGTCAAAGGTTAAAGAGAGGTCTGTCTCAAGGTTAGATTGTTAGCTTGCTAAATTAAGTAGAATTCGTACCCAGAACTCAGTTCTGCATGTGTTAGGTGAAGTCTCTGGGTTAAACATATTTTCCTGGCGGTCTGTCGGTTCAGTACATTTGCACAACAGGTTGAGTTTCTATTCAGATGCTTGCATGCTAAAACTTGAGGTACAATTTCTTACGTCGTTATTGTTAATTGTTTCTCATCTGCAGTCGAAAGTCAATCTAAGGAGGCGAACATTTGAGCCTTTGGTCACAAGGTTGTTGCATGCACTCGGTTCGGTATTGGTGGGTTTCATTAAGCGTTACGGGACAACTTGACACTTCTAGACTACTACATAAATGGAGTGAACATTTTTTCACTGTAGTAACTCTTACCGAGACCCACTAGGTATTCGCGATTTACTCGTGCCAATGTTTCTCTTTGTGTAAATGTACTGCTTAGGTGTCTGTGCATGGCGCGGCGTTCAGCTAGAATGTAGAATAGGCAGAACAAGTAAAACCTTGCCAGACATCAAATTTTGGTTATATCTATATGTTGTGTGTACGAATATATATCAATGTCATGTAATGGGTTAGGGGTTAATCTAACCCTATAACCTCATTATATGAGAGATATATTCATACACGTAATATATGGATGTAATCAAAATTTAACTAAAAAGCTGGCTTAGTTTTTCTTGTGTAGGATAAAGTAAGGGTGCAAATGGTACCCATAGCTTAGAGGGTGCAAATGGTACCCCTAAGAAGATTGGTGGAAATCGTGGTGAATTTTTTGAGAAGATTCCTCTCACAGAAAAAGTTGGATAAACAACTTAGGACTGTAATAACACAATTGTTGTAAAGATAAACAATCTAGGTTTTTATAAAGATAATAAAATGAAGACTGAGTCTATCCTAATCGCCCGCAGTGCATGTATATCGCTGGTTTCGAACGTTAGTTTTCTGCCCCGGGTCAATGAAAACAGTTCGCTACCAGAGATTAGATCCCCTCTCTGTTATGATGGTTATATGGCGGCTCATGGACATCTATGGAACACAACGGATTATTATAAGTGCATGCCATGCAACTTCTACCCCTGTTTGCGGCAGCTCACCAGGTGCGATGCACACTAGGTTAAGTTAAGCTAGGTGCATGACCGAGACTCCGCATTCAGGGGCATTGCTTTTCAGGTTTTTGAAGGGTAAGATGCGCGCACAGTAGTTTGGAAGGTTAGGCAGCTAGAAATTAGGGCGTACTATAGTAAATTTGTAACCATGATAGCCTGCGCACAGTAGCTACTTTAAAGTATTTATTATAGCAGGAAAATGGAATCTGTTTTCCTGTGAACAAAATACATTATAGTTGCAAATCAAAGTGGCAAGAAATTGCGAAGAAATGAAAAATACGAAAAAAATAAAAATATGCCACTTTGAATAAGCAACAATAATCCAGGAATACTGGCTGCATAAAAACATAAAAAATGAAAATATGTTTTCTGCCTAAAAGTTCCTGGATTAGGGGCTTAACGATAAGAAATGTTGTTCTTGCTCCAATCGTGGAGACAGTTCCGTTTCTTTAAGAACGCGCGCGCGCGCTTTATAAGTTTTATCATAAGTTGTCGAAGTTGAAAAGACCGCCAGGAAAAAAAAGGGTGTTTTCATGTGTTGCTATGTTGACGGACAAACAGCGTTAAACTTGTTTTATTTGAATTCCGTCCCTTAAAGTTTGTCCTCACACATGGCCGCCTTGAAAACACTCTGCAGACCAAGTTTATGAATGTTTGCCATAGCAACGTAGAATGTTTGCCATGTTACATTCCGCGTTGCCGTACTTTTTTCATACATAAGCTAGGTCGAACGCATGGCATTAGCGCGGCGCGCGCGTGCTGCTGCAATGCGAAGTACAGTCATTGCTTGTACTTCATGCGCAAATCAATACTGATGTGTGCTCGAGACTTGAAATAAGTTTAGCTTTGAACAACAAAATTAAGGCTGCGTGCTTATTTGAATTAAGTGCATGAAGATTAATGCATGCTAATTAAAATTAATGCATGGTAATTAAAATTAAGTGCGCTCTTTTACTGCTTTACGCGCGCGCGCGCTTATAGCAAACGCAATTAATGCGCTAAAAACATACAAAACGCACACATCAGAATATACTCAAAATGCATCCGAGTGTCCTGACAGCTTTTACAATGACAAAATGCCGTAAAATATGTTCGACGATTGGATTCATTTGCCACGCACCTTGTCCTGGACGTGACGTTTAGGTTTCAAGGTTAAGGATAAATATACCTTACATGTAACAAGTTGTTCATAAAGAGGGATATTTGTTTTGCGCGATTTGTAGAACAATTTTCGGGTGGTCTACATTGGGTTTTTTTTGGAAATCTTTTTGTTTTGCAATGAACTAAGGGCGAATAAGTGTGGGTATATTAAATAATAGGTCCTAGGACGTGAAGGTATTTACCCGGGGTATCCGGTAATCATAATCACAGAGGTTTTTCACCGGATCTCGCCATGAACAGGAACTGTCATTGGCACTTTTGGTTTTCCTCCTGTGATTATTCTTTTAGTTTGGCATTAATCTAAAACAAAAAACAGTGTCCGTGTTCGGGACGAATACAGTACTGGTGCTAAACATATCTTTCACCTCTATTAAATAAAAATTGTCTAGTATATTTGCAAATTTGGGCAAATGGTGCACACGGTATTAAAGTATTGAAAATAATAAATACAGTATTCGTTCGTTTCGGGGTTAAAATCCCAGAGCACTGTTTTATGATTTAACCATAAAGTCGTGTCTACTTCGATATATACCAACTACTATACGACAAAGATATGTAACTAATTATAACAAAGTAATATTACTTGTGAACAAAAGGTTTTCACTTGTTTCCATCTATCAAACTGACGTTACGCAATTTTCCCGATTTTTCTTCATCAATTTGGTTAGGGTTGGGGGTTAGGGTAGGTTACAAAGTTTTAAACTTTACTTCAAAGTTGGAAAAAATGACGTAACGTCAGTTTGGTAGATGGAAAGAAGTGGCGACCAGTTTGTAAATATTTATTTGTTGTAAATTTGTTGGAAATAGTGAGAAAATAATGAATATGAGGCTAAGATCACTTCATTTTTGGATGATACGTTTAACTGCTTTTTGGAGGACAGTATTTGAAGGTGTGCACCAAAATTTTATACTATTTACTGTGGTCTATTTTGCTGTATATTGATCTATAAAGGCCACATAAAATATATCCCTTGATTCTCATCACCAAAGTTTTAAAATGTCCAGGAGGCGGGAGGTTTATATTTTATATTTTTAATTTTAAAAATTGGAGAGGGAGGTATTTTGATATTTATATGTTTGGCCTTAAAGAAGAACGCTGCCACAAGCCGAAATGAACACAGGACACAGTTTTCTAATTTCATTTATGTCTCAATCAATTCCATGAGTGCCATCCCCCCCGGCATTGGCAGATTGCATTTATTATCCGCACAGGGGGGGTTGGGGACATCCTTATCAGTCAGATTGTTACCCCTGGAATTTGGCATATTTAACCCCCCCCCTTCGGAATTTCTAAGCTTCTGTTGCCAGACCCCCATGGAAAATATCTTGGAAAAGCACACCCTCCCTGGAAAAATATCAATTTCTGGGTCCCTTGGAATTTCTAAATCTCTGTTGCCAGACCCCCATGGATTTGCAAAACGCGGACATACCCCTAAATGTTCTTCAGCTAAAGTTTGCGATCTAAGTAGCTAAGTTCTCGTTCTCCTAATACCGGTTTATGTGAGTGAGGAAAATTCTCGTTTTCATTTAAGCATCTTTACTGCAGTCAATCTTGTGAGAAAATCTTGCAGACAGAAAAACAAAACAGTTACAGTGAACTGTTATTATATTAGAGTTTGAAAATAGATAGAAAATGCTTACTCTGCTCTTTTAATAATGACCGATCTTTACACAAACATATCCTCTGGATATCTAAGGCTTTTTATTACCCCTCCCCTGGATTTCCAAGCGATTTTTATTAACCCCCTTGCCTGGATTTTCCAGTGTCCCCAACCCCCCCTGTGCGGATAATAAATGCAATCTGCCATTTGACATTTAGGCGAAAAAACTTGCAAATGCCCCACCATGGGGTGAAAAAAGTGGCACAAAATAATAGTTTTCTGGCTAGCAAATTTTTATAATAGGATCAATTTGTGAACCATAAAATCTGAATGCACGCTGCATTTCATCCTGTGTGTCAATTGTCCCCGATCTGACCTCGAAGTGCTGTATATAAATAACAAAAGATCTATTAAGCCTTGCAGAATGAAGTATTTTGTGAAATTTGAGAAATAGAGCTGTTCCAAAAACTTAACAATTAACATGTTGTAATCATGTGAACAATAATAAGATAAAACGCTCCAAAGTCAAGGTTTCAATCTGAATTATAATGCACTTGGTCAACAGTGTTATATGCAGTATGCAGCAGTACAATGCAGTGTGAAACATAGTGTAAAACGATCTGTTATAATGGCGAAAAAAGCAACAAAGCTGCAACTTTTTAGCGCTTCCCTACGTTATATATTATACAGTGGATATTGAACCCCCACCCCCGGGACGACCTGAAGGAAGCAAATGCCCGGGGGGGGGCATGGGCACGCATGGAATTGATGGAGACATTCGTATCACAAGAATAGTAAAATGGAACATTTTGTACTGGTTTGTCAACTGTATGCCAGTCCGTCTTCAACACCGAATGCGATTTGTCGCAAAATACTTTTGTTTGGAAGAAATTCACCATTTGGGCTAACATCGAAATTCCAATATGAAATATAGAAATACTAGATCTCTTAAGATGTTTGGTCGGGCTGTACATTTATATTTTATAACAAAATACAAAAGTGTTTCAACCCGGGACTACAAATTCCGTCGGGCAGTGATGAGAATCAAGGAATATATAATATATTTTATATGGCCTAATAATGCATTGGTCGAACCATAGTTAATAGAGACACGGTCAAATCCAAACGTGCCGATCCCCTGGGAATTTGACAAATTTCGTTTAAATGGGGCTTAAATGCCGCACAGTGGGGATCACAAACAAGTGAAAATGCCCAATGGTTGGGCTACAAGTCAGTGGCAAATTCCTCATCCCGGGGAACCTTATCCCACTTTCGAAAGAAAATATTCTTACAAAATATATACAGTTTAATGTTGGTACAAGGCAAAACAACAACACAGCAAATACTAATCATTTTGTACACATGTACTGTATGTTCAAGTCAGCGGTTGACTGGTGTCTAAAACTACCCGAAAAATGCAATGAGAAGTTCGGCGTTTCGAGCGAAGGCCCTTTGTCTGGAAGTTAGTAGGAGTTAAAGAGCTATATCATTCTAATAATGTGGAACATTGCAGCCAAAGTCTTTGAGGTTTGGGTCTATGCTTGCAGACGAAGGGTTGCCGCTGGAAACATTGAAGTTTTTGTTGCATTTTTCAGGTAGATTGATCCTAAAGACCCGAAGCTCATTTGTATAGACGTGGGGAAAATGGCAAGGCTTAGAACCCCTTTACTTTTTGTGGGAAAAATGTCAAGGCTAACCCCTTTAATTTTTGACGAAAGAAATGGCAAGGCTAACTCGTTTACTTTTCTGTGGAAGAAATGACAAGGCTAACAACCGTTTTACTTTTTGTTGTAAAAATGGTAAGGCGGATGCCTTTACTTTTGGGTGGGAGAAATGAGAAGGCTAACCGCTTTACTTTTTGTTGTATGAAATGGAAAGGGTAACCCCTTTATTTTTGGGTGGATGATACATTGTCCCATAAATGAGATATAAGAACTGTTTTGATTGGTCGACGGACTGCTGGAATGAATTGATGCTTACTTTTGATGTTCACCTGCGCTAAGCATTAAGCAATTTCATTGGCTAATTACTTGATGGCGTTTTGTCTTTTTATTAATTTTCTCTCAAAATATTTGGCAAAATTCACTATTTTCAAAATGGCGTCGAAATTTATAAACAATGCCGAAGTTGAAAGCACAAACACATGATTATTCTTAATAGTTCGGTAAGTAACAAATATCAGTCTATTTGATTTATGGGACAAAACCGTTATGCCATGATTTTTTCGGTAAACCGCAATTGATGTCCACCAATTGCGGTTTACTTCCAAATCATGGCACAACTGATACTGTAAGAAACTCGACTTGTTCATAAATATGTGATGCAGTGATAATGGCTTTTTCTATATTAAATTTTCAATAAATAAGGTTTCTTCGAGGCCATATACATGTACAATTATTTTACTAGAAGAATTATATAGCATAACAGAAGTTAGGCGCATGAATTTAATGTTGAAAAAATCCATATGTACTGTTATTAATATCTGCCAATTTATCTGATAAAAGTCCAGTTGCACAGATACATCAAATGTTCATGACAATTCATGAATAATTTATGAGAAGTTCATGAACTGTGCCATTTAATGAATTGCACATAAAATATGCATGAACATTCATGTACTTTTGATGGATGTTCATGAACAATTTGATTTAGGCAGGTTATAATATAGATTAGCTGTTCTGTGGGAGGTTAGATGGAGTAAGTTAGTGGAAGTGCTTCAGGAATTAAACCTGAAAACCATTTCTGGTTCCAAACAGGGCAATTCTTGAGTAAGTAACTGAATAAGGAAGTGGGAGAAATGGCAAGGGATTAGTCTTTAGTTTTTGTACAAAAAATGACAAGGCCTTAGATTTTAGTGGGAGAGATGGGTTAGTATATAAAATTATTAATGTATGTATAGGTGGGGAAGGTTGGTGTATATATAGTTGGGTAAGCAAGGTTTGTGTCTATACATTTAACAACCTTGCTCAGCTATACGTTGGTGTATGTATAGGGTAAGAAGGTGAGGAAGGGAGAGAAGGGAAAGAAGTTTAAGCAGGGTAAGATGTTTAAGAAGGGCGAGAAGTGTAAGATGTTTAAGAAGGGGGAGTAGGGTAAGATGTTTAAGAAGGGGGAGTAGGGTTAGAAGTGTGAGCAGGGTAAGATGTTTAAGAAGGGTAAGAAGTTTAAGGAGGGTGAGCAGGGTTAGATGTTTAACAAGGGGGAGCAGGGTAAGATGTTTAACAAGGGGGAGCAGGGTAAGATGTTTAACAAGGGGGAGCAGGGTAAGATGTTTAACAAGGGGGAGTAGGGTTAGATGTTTAAGAAGGGGGAGCAGGGTTAGATGTTTAACAAGGGGGAGTAGGGTGAGATGTTTAAGAAGGGTAAGAAGTTTAAGGAGGAGCAGGGTTAGATGTTTAACAAGGGTGGGGTAAGAAGTTTAAGAAGGGCGAGCAGGGTTAGATGTTTAAGAAGGGGGGGCAGGGTAAGATGTTTAAGAAGGGTGAGAAGTTTAATAAGGGGGAGCAGGGTTAGATGTGTGAGTAGGGTAAGATGTTTAAGAAGGGGGAGCAGGGTTAGATGTTTAATAAGGGGGAGCAGGGTAAGATGTTTAAGAAGGGGGAGCAGGGTTAGATGTTTAAGAAGGGGGAGGAGGGTTAGATGTTTAACAAGAAGTTTAAGGAGGCGAGAAGTTTAAGGGGAGCAGGGTTAGATGTTTAGAAGGGGCAGGGTAAGATGTTTAACAAGGGAGCAGGGTTAGATGTATAACAAGGGGGAGTAGGGTGAGATGTTTAAGAAGGGTAAGAAGTTTAAGGAGGGCGAGCAGGGTTAGATGTTTAAGAAGGGGGCAGGGTAAGATGTTTAATAAGGGGAGCAGGGTTAGATGTGAGAAGGGTAAGATGGGGGAGCAGTGTAAGATGTTTAACAAGGGGGAGCAGGGTTAGATGTGTGAGAAGGGTAAGATGGGGGAGCAGGGTAAGATGTTTAATAAGGGGGAGCAGGGTAAGAAGTTTAATAAGGGGGAGCAGGGTTAGATGTGTGAGAAGGGTAAGATGGGAGCAGGGTTAGATGTTTAGAAAGGGCAGGGTAAGAAGTTTAATAAGGGGGAGCAGGGTAAGAAGTTTAATAAGGGGGAGCAGGGTTAGATGTGTGAGAAGGGTAAGATGGGGGAGCAGGGTAAGATGTTTAATAAGGGGGAGCAGGGTAAGAAGTTTAATAAGGGGGAGCAGGGTTAGATGTGTGAGAGAAGGAGGGTAAGATGTTTAGCAAGGGTTAGATGTTTAGAGGGGCAGAAGATGTTTAAGAAGGGGGAGCAGGGTAAGATGTTTAAGAAGGGTGAGAAGTTTAAGAAGGGGGAGCAGGGTTAGATGTGTGAGAAGGGTAAGATGTTTAATAAGGGGGAGCAGGGTTAGATGTTTAAGAAGGGGGAGCAGGGTAAGATGTTTAAGAAGGGGGAGCAGGGTTAGATGTTTAAGAAGGGGGAGGAGGGTTAGATGTTTAACAAGGGTAAGAAGTTTAAGGAGGGCGAGAAGTTTAAGGAGGGGGAGCAGGGTAAGAAGTTTAAGAAGGGGGAGCAGTGTAAGATGTTTAACAAGGGGGAGCAGGGTTAGATGTGTGAGAAGGGTAAGATGGGGGAGCAGGGTAAGATGTTTAATAAGGGGGAGCAGGGTAAGATGTTTAATAAGGGGGAGCAGGGTAAGAAGTTTAATAAGGGGGAGCAGGGTTAGATGTGTGAGAAGGGTAAGATGGGGTAGCAGGGTTAGATGTTTAAGAAGGTGGAGCAGGGTAAGATGTTTAAGAAGGGGGAGCAGGGTAAGATGTTTAAGAAGGTGAGAGAAGTTTAATAAGGGAGCAGGGTTAGATGTGGAGAAGGGTTAGATGTTTAATAAGGAGCAGGGTTAGATGTTTAAGAAGGCGAGCAGGGTAAGATGTTTAAGAAGGGGGAGCAGGGTAAGATGTTTAAGAAGGGGGAGCAGGGTTAGATGTTTAAGAAGGGGGAGGAGGGTGAGATGTTTAAGAAGGGTAAGAAGTTTAAGGAGGGCGAGAAGTTTAAGGAGGGGGAGCAGGGTTAGATGTTTAAGAAGGGGGGCAGGGTGAGATGTTTAAGAAGGGGGAGCAGTGTAAGATGTTTAACAAGGGAGCAGGGTTAGATGTTTAAGAAGGGAGGAGGGTTAGATGTTTAACAAGGGGAGATGTTTAAGAAGGGTAAGAAGTTTAAGGAGGCGAGCAGGGTTAGATGTTTAAGGGGGCAGGTAGAAGTTTAACAAGGGGGAGCAGGGTTAGATGTGTGAGAAGGGTAAGATGGGGGAGCAGGGTAAGATGTTTAATAAGGGGGAGCAGGGTAAGAAGTTTAATAAGGGGGAGCAGGGTAAGAAGTTTAATAAGGGGGGGCAGGGTAAGATGTTTAATAAGGGGGAGCAGGGTAAGATGTTTAAGAAGGGTGAGAAGGGTTAGATGTGTGAGAAGGGTAAGATGTTTAATAAGGGGAGCAGGGTTAGATGTTTAAGAAGGGCGAGCAGGGTAAGATGTTTAATAAGGGGGAGCAGGGTTAGATGTTTAAGAAGGGTGAGCAGGGTTAGATGTTTAATAGGGGGGAGCAGGGTTAGATGTGTGAGAAGGGTAAGATGTTTAATAAGGGTGAGATGTTTAAGAAGGGGGGAGTAGGGTTAGATGTTTAGAAAGGGGGGAGTAGGGTTAGATGTTTAGAAAGGGTGGAGTAGGGTTAGATGTTTAGAAAGGGGGGGAGCAGGGTTAGATGTTTAGAAAGGGGGGGAGCAGGGTTAGATGTTTAGAAAGGGGGGGAGCAGGGTTAGATGTTTAGAAAGGGGGGGAGCAGGGTTAGATGTTTAGAAAGGGGGGGAGCAGGGTTAGATGTTTAGAAAGGGGGGGAGCAGGGTTAGATGTTTAGAAAGGGGGGGAGCAGGGTTAGATGTTTAGAAAGGGGTGGAGCAGGGTTAGATGTTTAGAAAGGGGAGTAAGGTTAGATGTTTAGAAAGGGGAGTAGGGTTAGATGTTTAGAAAGGGAGTAGGGTTAGATGTTTAGGAAGGGTGGAGTAGGGTTAGATGTTTAGGAAGGGTGGAGTAGGGTTAGATGTTTAGGAAGGGGGGAGTAGGGTTAGATGTTTAGAAAGGGAGTAGAGAGAGAGAGAGAGAGAGAGAGAGAGAGAGAGAGAGAGAGAGAGAGAGAGAGAGAGAGAGAGAGAGAGAGAGAGATTAAGATAGAGAGATAGAGAGAGAGAGAGAGAGAGAAAAAGAGAGAGAGAGAGAGAGAGAGAGAGAGAGAGAGAGAGAGAGAGAGAGAAGACTGGGGAGGGGAGTTAAGCTCTTAACCCAAAGCCTTGGTTGAGCCGACTGAAGTAGAATTGATCTTCGCGCTTACTTATGTGTTGGTTTGGCGGAAGTTACGCAATGTTTGACGTGTCGATTTGTGGTTGGACGAGAAATCTGATGACGTTTTTGATTGACATATTGTCATTGACGTCACAGTCATTAAATATTAATTTTATACAATTTTAAAGAAGTGGTGTACAGGTAAGTTAAGTGGTTTTTTCATGTTCATTGCAAAGAGAGAGAGAGAGAGGTGCCCTGGGGAGGGGAGTTAAGCTCTGAACCCAAAGCCTTGGTTGAGCCGACTAAAGGAGATTTGATCTTCGCGCTTATTTATGTGTTGGTTTGGCGGAAGTGACGCAATGTTTGACGTGTCGATTTTTGGTTGGTTGAAAAATCTGATGCTGTTTTTGATTGACAGATTGTCATTGACAGTAATGAAATATTAACTTTATACACCTTTACAAACGTCGTGTTAAGGTGAGTAAAGGAGTTTTTTCACGCTCATGGGAGAGACCAGTTACTTTTTTGGTTTTTTTTCTGAGTTCAGTTTTTCGTCCGAAGCTTAAGGTTTTTGGCTTTGGATGTACTAAAAACTCGTTTTACAGAGGGTATAACATGAAAAGACAAAATAACAAGGGTAATCCAACTTTGACTGTTTGCTGTGCGTTAGATGCTGGGTTGAATGGTTTCATTTTTACATAGAAAGATAGGACAGCTCTTTATCTTTGGAAGAAAATTTAACGAATTGAGCTCAACTTTCATTCTATGTAAAAATTATATCATTAAACCCGTACTTGAAGCACAGCTATCAGTCAAAGTTGGATTAGCTTTTTATAACCCTGTATAAAAAATCATGAATTTTAAAAAAAAAATTCTAAAAAAAAAATGTCGAGTTTTAATTAATTAATTAAAATGAAAATCGACGAAATTTTGCTCAATAATAAATTTACATTCGGCGAGCCATATCAGTCGACGTTTTCGAATTATGTTCTTAATTCAAACCATAGTCCCTATAATACAGTGTCTGGAAACGCGGCAAACTTGAAAGTTTATAGCCATGTGCGTGGGTTGATGTTGAGGGTGTACTGAGAGTGCACGTTTTCTTTGTTTTACAAATGTTAATATTCAGCTGCAGGGATTTTATTGGCTGCTTCCTTCATTATGCTGAAAGAACAATGTGTTTACTGAGCGTGAAGGTGCACAAACATTAACAAAAACATAGAACAAAAGCTTTAGATGCGTTTCCAGACACTGTTATAGGGACTATGTTCAAACCTTTTCAGTATTCTAACACAATGGATTTAACTAAGCATGCGACCTTACTTTCTGGTAGTTCAAAGCAAGACTTGTTTCAAGTCTCGGGCACACATACTGATGTGCGTTTTTTAAATACAATCAATGTATTGTACTGCTGTAATGCTAAATATATACTTTATCTGCAGAGTGTTTCATGGTGGTCAGGTTTTGGGACAAACGTGCCTGAATTCAAATGGAGGAAACAACTTTATGCCTGTTTGTCCGTCAACAAAGCAACACATGAAAACACCCTATTTACTTTTCCTGGCGGTCTTTTCGACTTTGAAGAACTTACGGTTAAATTTATAAGGCGCGCGCAATCGCGACCTAAAGAAACGGAACTGTCTCCACGGTGGAGCAAGAACAACATTTCTTATTAAGCCCCTTATCCAGGAATGATTATTCCTGGATTTTTGTGGCTTATTCAAACTGGCCTTTTTTGCAATTTTTTTACTGTAATGCATATGAATAGTTTACAGTAAATTACTGTGCGCCAGAGTTCAATATAACGGTCGTCCACCGACCAATTTTTATCTTGCTCGGACTTATTAATTTCAATCATTTCAATCTTCAGGTCTGTAAATAATTAGTGGCCGCAGTTGAATTATATTGAACTCTGGTAAACGCCGCCCTAATTACTAGCTACCTGACCTTCCTAACTAAAAACCTGAAAAGCAATTCCCTGAATGTCGAATGTTCCATAGATGTCCACAAGCCGCCATGACAGAGAGGGGACCTAATCTCTGGTAGCGAACTGTTTTCGTTGACCCGGGGTAGAAAACTAACGTTCGAAACCAGCGATATACATGCACTGCGGGCGATGAAGATAGACTCGTCCGCATTTTATCATCTTTACAAAAGCCTACATTATTTCTCTTTACAACCATTGTTTTATTACGGTCTTAAGTTGTTTATCTTCTGTGTGAGGAAACCGGAGTACCCGGAGAAACCTCCTTTTCATTATTTATCTTTACAACAATTGTGTTATTACGGTCTTAAGCTGTTTATCTTCTGTGTGAGGAAACCGGAGTACCCGGAGAAACCTCCTTTGAATCTTCTCAAAAGATATTTGCCAAAAAATCCACCATGATTTCCACCAATCTTCTTAGGGGTACCATTTGCACCCTCTAAGCTATGGGTACCATTTGCACCCTTACTTTATCCTTCACAGGAAAAACTATGCCAGGTTTTCAAATTTAAAATTTTGCTTACATGACCATTATACAGGGTCTCTAAGGTAATCCAACTTCAGCACGCTATTGTGCGTAAATGACTTGGTAAACGAGCGTAATTATTTTATATTAACAAAGATCAGGCTTTTAACTGTTGAATGACACGTTCTTCATCCAATATGAAGGGAAAATGAGCAAATACGAGTCTGATAAAAATTGTTTGTCTAAATCGCATATGTTCAGCTCTGAGTTTAATTAAAGCAGTGCATGTGTAATTTTAACAATGAGTTTAGAGCTGGTTTGCAAGATGTTTATAATAATTATGCATAAGCAGGTATTTTGTTGAACTGAAATCAGTTTGGAAGTTCGTTGCCAACTTGCCAATTACGTTTCCAAGCTCGGAAGTTAGGCGTGAACTTTAGCAACTTTTCGCTAACAAGTATGAATTCGTTTAGTACGTAAGGAAAAGCATTGAACTACCGAAATAATGTGTGATTTCAATTGTAAACAATTGTTTGACAGGCTCGATTCGCTTTTCGGACTTCAATTTCCTGTTGTTGCGTTGATTTGGAATTACAAACCGTGTAAATCAAAGAAAACTACATTTAATGTAGCAAGTAGCCGGCTTTTGTTTTCGTTTTGTTGGTTTTCCAGTGTATTATTTTTAAGCCATTAGTCATTAGTGCCACTCTAATGCTCAGGAAACAATGAAATACGGAAAACAGGCTTTACAAACAATGTTGTACTGTTCGTTTATTGTAATATAATATTTCATGCATTGAATTGTGTATTGCTATTGCTGTAATTATCAAATACGCGAGCTGAACTTGCTAGCCTGTCGTCAAACAATTGTTTACAATTGAAATCACACATTATTTCGGGAGTTCTTTCATTATTTAACCATTTTTCAACAATTTCCAGTCTAACTTTAGCAGATAATGCTTTTCCTTGCGTACTAAACAAATTCATACAGAAGTTTAATACAACCAACTTCGAACATTGAATCTGAAATCGACAGTAATTTTCAATTGTCTTAGACCCAATTCGTATTTGCTCATTTTCCCTCCATATTGGATGAAAAACGTGTCATCCAGCAGCTAAAAGCCTGATCTTTATGATTATGAACAAATTACGTTCGCGCACCGAGTAATCAACGCACAATGGCATGCTACAGTTGGATTACCTTTTTTTCGAGACACCCTGTATATATATATATATGCATGCAAAACATTAATCCAACCAAAAATTGGAGTCTGGCAAAGCTTTACTTGTCCTGCCTATTCTACATTCTAGCATTCACGCCATGCACAGGCACCTAAGCAGTACATTTACACAAAGAGAGAAACATTGGCACAAGTAAATCGCAAATACATGGTGGGTCTCAGTAAGAGTTACTAGAGTGAAAAATATTCACTCCTTTTATTTTATGTAGTAGTCTAGAAGTGGCAACATTATAAGTTGACCATCATCTGTTGTCCCGTAACGCTTAATGAAACCCACCAATACCGAAACGAGTGCATGTTCACCTCCTTAGATTGACTTTCGACTGCAGATGATAAACAATTAACAATAACGAGGTGAGAAATTGTACCTCAAGTTTTAGCATGCAAGCATCTGAATAGAAACTCAACCTGTTGTGCAAATGTACTGAACCGCCAGACCGCCAGGAAAATATCTTTAACCCAGAGACTTACTAACACATGCAAAACCGAGTTCTGAATTCTACTTATTTAGACCCGTTAGCAGGCGCTAACTACTACCTTGCTAGCAGGCTAAGCCTGCTAGCAAGCTAACAATCTAACCTTGAGGCAGACATCTCTTTAACCTTGACTTTCAATGTCCACTTTCTCCATCAATGTTTGTAGTAATCCACAAAGGTTTGTACTAATCCTTTTCATCCATCATAATCCAATAATATTCATTCGGTCGTATGCTTCGGTTCTCGTCTTCTAACATGACAAAACCATCTCCATGATCTTGCTTCCTTCGTAAGTCAAACTCGATCGAGTCGGCGATTTATTTCAACAAATCTCGTCAAACATTTCATCTAAAATTGCATGTAAAACAAATATTGAGTTATACAAATCAAAACTAAGGTGTTTCTAAACACTATTAGTACAAAATATGACATGGATTGAAAAGGATTGAAGCGATATATAGTCGAGCGGCTCGTTTACCAACCGGAGAAGAAGCTGCCAAGCCGACCACGTTTTTGTACAATTGTACAAAACTCGTATCAAACATGAGCAACAAGAACAAATCACAAACGTTTAAAATAACGATATGTTTGAATGCTCACCTGTTCTTTGATGTACGATAACCAAGTTCAGCTGTTCAGGTTTAGGCGAGGTTAAATTTCTGATATTCTGAACTTCTACGTTCTTCCCACGATGTTCGTCTCAAAATGCCTGCCTTTCGCCCCAGGCACCAAGTCACCGACCAAGGTTGAATACTTCATTATTCAATTTCGCCAAAGTTCTTCTCTATTGGTCACACTTTCACGAGCTCTGCATTGATTGGCTGGCCTTTATAAGAACTTCGTCATCATTGGCTCCTGACAATGCATAATTCATAGAACAGAAATTAGGGGCGGACAGCGATAACCGGAAGTGAATATGATTGGTTGTTGCTACGGAATGGAATGTAGCAATTAACCAGGTAATTTATATACATGCAAAATGGCTGCCGTTTAGGAGCGTGCGAAAATTGTTTTTTGTATTTCAGAGTAATTTTAGCAAATATTACAAGAAAAATATAGAGAAAGGTACTGTTAGGTTTTCAATACTTTATAAATGTACCAAAAGGTAAAATAGAACGTAAAAACTTGTAATAACCGGCAATAAACAAGACAATAATTTTAAGGCGGCCATACTTACCAAGTCAAATTCGACAAAGTCTTGATCGAGTCGGCGATTTATTTCAACAAATCTCGTCAAACATTTCATCTAAAATTGCATGTAAAACAAATATTGAGTTATACAAATCAAAACTAAGGTGTTTCTAAACACTATTAGTACAAAATAGGACATGGATTGAAAGGGATTGCAGCGAAATATAGTCGAGCGGCTCGTTTACCAACCGGAGAAGAAGCTTCGAAAGCGACCACGTTTTTGTACAATTGTACAAAACTCGTATCAAACATGAGCAATAAATCAACAACAAATCACAAACGTAACAATATGTTTGAATGCTCACCTGTTCTTTGATATACGATAACCAAGTTGAGCTGTTCAAGTTTACGCGAAGTTAAATTTGTTGACATTTTGAACTTCTACGTTCTTCCCACCATGTTCGTCTCAAAATGCCTGCCTTTCGCCCCAGGCACCGACCGACCAACTTGAATATTCAATTTCGCCAAAGTTTTTCTCTATTGGTCACACTTTCACGAGCTCTGCATTGATTGGCTGGCCTTTACAAGAACTTCGTCATCATTGGCTCCTGACAATGCATAATTATAGAACAGAAATTAGGGGCGGACAGCCATAACCGGAAGTGAATTAACCAGGTAATTTCAGTGAACTCTATATTATACTGGAACGATAACTGCGGCTCGAATTTTGAAGCTTCGTCTTGTAGTGAAATTCACTAAATTCCGACTTTCCGTACGAAAAATTTGCATCATTTTATCGGAAAGTTATATAATTTTTCAGCGTACTGTTTGTTAAGTCGAGCTTTTTTATGCCTCTGGGAAACTAGAGAAAGACGTCTTTCAGAATAAGTGAATTTGAGAAACATTTTGTTATAGATAGCAAAGTTATCTCAACTTATTTGATGAGTGAAAAACAATTCGCGCCAAAAAACATCGGCAAACTTTTGTTTTTTCAGGACTTTTTGTGACGAATTTGAAAAGAACAGAGTAATATGAACTAAAGTTACATCAATGTTACCTTTTCATTTAATTCTTGTCTTATATATAGGTTGTGTATCACTAAAAATGAGTATTTTCGTGCAAAAACTGGAAAAAAACTTAACAAATTTTAACTCGCTCCTGTGCTCCGACTCTTCGTGACAAGCCCACGCAAAAAACACGCACATTTATACCTACAATCACCATAGTAACGAGCTTCTATTGGCCGCCATCTTGGCTTCAGGCAAGTATGGGCATGTTTACCTACAGTTATCGTTCCAGTATATATAGAGTTCACTGGGTAATTTATATACATGCAAAATAACTGCCGTTTGGGAGCTTCCGAAAATGTGTTTTTTTGTATTTCAGAGTAATTTTAGCAGTGATGATGCAAAATTCTTCTGCAATATTACAAGAAAAATATAGAGAAAGCTACTGTTAGGTTTTCAATACTTTATAAATGTACCAAAAGGTAAAATAGAACGTGAAAACTTGTAGCCTAGGTATGTAACTTACTAATGATTTATTTAAAAAATATGCTTTGTTATGAAAATCGTTCTACTTTATCACAAGGCGAGGGTTTCTCCAGAATTCACTCGACGCAGTCCTTTGCGCGATCTATATATTGTCGACATAGACCAGACACAAGGGGACTGGGACTACGGTTGGACGAGCGACCACGATATCAACCTCGTTCCCAGGCTCTTATCTCTTGGGGAGATAATACCCTGGATGGAGCTGGTCACGTGTCACGCGGATTTCGCGTGATAAATTGAGAATACACTTAGGGAGGGGTGGTACAGGAGCGTGTTGTCTTCTGTGATATTGTTGCGTTTGGAAAAAAGTATTTTGGGGCGATGAATTGAAAATTTGCAACAAGAAATTGTGACAAAACTGTTGTTATAAAATAGTCGCATTCATCATCATGTCACTACCTACTGTATCCTGGAGTGTTGAGTTACATTTCAAGCGATAAGTTGGATCAGATTTCAATACACAATGCTTGTCAAGCCAAGGAAAGCACGCGTCGCACGGTATTTTAATATAAAACACAATCAATAAAACATATCACTGACTGATATGATTGTTAACAGTGTTGAACCTTATCCTGTCTGGTATTCAAACAATCAAACTGCAAACAAAATGGATTTTTTTAATGCTGACATATGGAATTGCTATAAAATATCGAGATCCTACTGTGTGTAAACAATGCTATCCAGAGGTTAAATCTCGTTCAAGATTGTAAAATATCCCGCCTTGGCATCGCTAAACGCGACGATCAAGAAGTATGTCGAAGTATAACTTTATGTTACCAAACGTACGGTAAAATTATCCGATAAATGCAAATTAAACGACTCTTCCGTGCGTGCGGTACAACTTGAATATTTACGATAAAACATATGTAATTATACTTCATATGTGTTAGTATACACGTCCACACTTTAAATCCTAAATAGTTTTCATCGTCTTTCTAGCTTGATCTAATATAATATACAAAAGGGATTTAGAATACAGTTATTTAGTATTTGCTGAAAGTATCCATATCACTATGCTATTGTGTCTGTGCATATGGTCTGTGACTGCGAGACATCAGTGTCCAATAAGCCGACTTATTTTAAAGTCTTTGTCCTATAGTATAGAGAAAATTTAGTGTACAATTATGTTTTTATTTTGCTGTACTATACACTCTACAGCTGATTCAATGGGACTAAATTACCTCTGAAGGACTAAATTTTACATATATATATATTATATATCTGTGGAAAGGGTACGCATCAGTTTTTATGATTTATGTCTCGAATTATGTATGAAAAATATTTTGTAAACCTGATGCGCTATCATTTCTTTGCATATAGCCTATATTTACAATACAATACTATATCGTAATTTGTATTTTCCCCCAGCTGCGGACGAGGCTTTTGCCTTCACTCAGGCTTCAGACTTGTACATGTTTATAGAATCGGCAACAAGAAGGAAGTTCTCGAATAACACAAATCATAATTTACCACATTTCCCTGAGAATTTTTGTATCTTACTACCTTCTAAACTGTAAAATGCTTCAACAGATTTTAGAGTGGACATCAATCTCCGGCTCTCCGCATGTTTATAGCTTGGCATATTACAAAAATATTATAAATATAGGTTTCTATATTTGTAGGGACGATTGATTTAAATATTAAGTCATCTGGGTCGTTTTCTATATTTAAGCATAAAGTTTATAAATTCTTTCTTAATCTGTTCATAAGTTCTTCATAATTTGTAATTAGATGCATAAGTAGTTATATAGTTACAACAGTTGTATAGTTATATTGTTCTCTCAGTTATATTGTTATATAGAAGGTCCAGTGGAATATTAGCATTAGCTAAACTGGCGTATTTATTATCTGTAAATACTTTAAACCTTCTCTAAATAAAGTTATGTTATGTTATGTTAATATAGACTAGATCCAGAGGCGTCTGATATGAAACCGTGCTCGAGAGAACATTGAACAACACCTCAAAAGCATACAATTTTGGTTGGTTACTTGACTTGTCTGTTGATAAAACTGTTTACTACGTTTTTAAAACTTAAAAGCAAACAAAAAACAAATGTTGCAAGTGTTTTAAACTATATATGATTCTCGAGATATATTATACATAATAATATCCCACTCCTTGCAATTAAAGTGTATAATTTTCAAGTGGAAGCATGTAATATGATACTTCTCCTCACCCACTGATCTGAATATAGGCTGGATAACGCATCTCTTAATAATTTGATGGAAAAAAGTGAAGCCGGAAGTCAAGCGGCGATCAGTGCCGCCACCCGATTCTGAGGCCCTACTTTATTATAGATTGTATTACAGAATCCTAGTTTTTTCGCTTTTTTGGCCTTTTAAACGTTTCTGCCCGGTTTCACTATCACAAAGATAGAAGCACACGAGAAGAAATTTTAGCAAAAAATTTGGAGTATTATGGCTTTATAACGCCGTGAAACTGGATTTACAAGTTCGAAGGAGTGAACAGCCACATGTTAGCGATGTTCATACTGCAGCTGATCTGCTTCATTTCATCAAATTCCTTGAGTGCCTTCGTCCAGTAGCAGTAATTCTATATTTTGAGTGGATTTTGAATTGAAATATCGTAAACAAAACATCGCGAACATGCGGCTGTTCACTCCTTCGAACTTGTAAATCCAGTTTCACGGCGTTATAAAGCCATAATACTCCAAATTTTTTGCTCAAATTTCTTCTCGTGTGCTTCTATCTTTGTGATAGTGAAACTGGCCCGGCCAGAAACGTTTAAAAGGCAAAAAAAGCGAAAAAACTAGGATTCTGTAATACTATCTATAATAAAGTAGGGCCTCAGAATCGGGTGGCGGCACTGATCGCCGCTTGACTTCCGGCTTCACTTTTGACAAGAGATCCGTTATCCAGCCTATATTCAGATCAGTGTCCTCACCCCCTTAGGCAATAAAAATTTAAAGAGACACGTGACCAGCTCCATCCAGGGTTTTATCTCCACAGAGGGAAAAGCCTGGGTACGAGGATGATTGAGGGGGTGGTGCTGACTAGAAATCAATGCGGTCTCATGTTAACTTATACTGTGGTTTACCCAGTGGGTTTACCTGGTATAGCTTTGAGAGTTGATACCACTGACCTATACTAACACTGAGATTAGCGTGCAAAAAAGGTTTCAAACCAGACCGTATGCATTTGCCCAACGTGCCCAAATATGTTTGATCTATACTATATTTTACGGATTATTCTGTCAATGTGTGAATAATACAGTTTCACTTTAACTAAAAACAGTTTCAAAGAAACAACCTTGCCTTTTATATTGTCACTGTCTCGCTTCATTAACATTTTGATTACCATTTATATTATCAAAAGCCTAACACCACCGAATGGACCGAATCATAATATATTCAGTTGGAAATTTTGAAACATCCATGCTGGTGATTTATTGCTGGAAAGTCATTATAAAAAGCCCTAAAATGTATAAATTTTGATTACCATTTATATTATCAAAAGCCTAATACCACCGAATTACAGGCTAGATCAATTAGCACAGACTACAAACAGCAGTTCAGATAAACAATAACTATAGATAAACAAAGCACTGACTTTGAATAAGAGATGGCATTACATTCATGGATCCCTATTACAACATAGTATGTACTATAACTATATATATTCCCTAATGAAATGTTTAACTAATTTCATTTTCAAATTAATTTTATCAATCTATTTTAATAAATTTTACTTATCACTGCCACTGTATGAATGAAAATGTGATTGTTGGCAAGCTAAAATGGCAAGTTTTGTTCTTTAAAATTTTCTGTATCCCCTCCCCCTTTTTTTCCTTACACAGGTAACTTCACATACTAAATATTTCTTTTTTGTTATATAGTTTTGGGTTTTGGAATTCTTACTGAGCTTAATGTTAATCATTACAATGACTGGTACCATCTGAACAGCTGGATAACACAGAAATGTATATTTACTTCAACAAAATGGTTGTTTCACAATAATATGCATATATTACATTGTCTCTTATGGGGTGCAAACTGCTATATGAGGAATTATCTATTTCCAACATGTCATGTGGGTGTGGATCCTATGTAATGCATTTCAAAGTCGTTTTGGAAAGAGACACCATTATGTTGGTTTCCTGTATAATCATGTATTTCGACAATTTACTGCACAGTACAGATGAACACTGGTGGAACCAAATGTTGATTAAATACATCTACAGATGAGAATAAAGAGTCAAAAAATGCATTATCAATATCTTATGAACACAGACAACCAGCTGTGATTGCCTATATGATTTCAAATTAGTTATTCAAGATCCCATTGACAACTTTTAAGTAAACAGTGACTTCTATTAACATTTGATGTTGGTATCAAGAGTTCCATTAACAATACTACACTAATCTTGCCTAATACTGTACAGTATATACTATTTACAATAGTATAGTGTTGTAGTCACAGTGTTGTAATCTCAATGTTTTGACAACAAAATAAATCAATACATACAATGTATCATTAGCAATTTCAATAAGTTCAATATTTAAATGAATTTCCCATGCAGTTTGTGCATCAAGGCAGTAACTCCTAGTTTATCATCCTAAATTTGCTCATCTTTTAATTATAGTAAATTATACAAGTACCACTGCTAAATTGTATTTAAGATATAATAATCTCTGTGCACTACCATACTGCAAGAATTATCCTTACAATCTTAGTCATGTTGTACTGTACATCAATGTATGGATAAAAACATATTTGGTTGCTTCAGTCGGCCAGACTGCAGAGTATTTTTTTTGTTCGACCAAATATTCTGTAAAAAAATTCTTGTGACATTTCTCTCAAACCGCCCCCCAGAGGCTATAGATTTCAACATTTTCTGGGGGAGCATGCATGCCCCAATACCCCCCTACAGGTCTCGCTCGTTATATAGTAGTGTCACTGCACAATCATATCTTTTTGATGACGATTACACAGGGTGTGGTTGCAGGGTGTGGTTGCAGGAGTGTGGGTGAAGTGGGTGGTTGCGGGGGTGGTGGTTGCAGGGGTAGTTGCCCCCCTCATGTAATACACTTGGGAATTCAAAATTGCTTATTTGCTTCTAATTGCATGTAAATATGCCAGACGAAGCGAAATTTCTAAAGCCTCTAATTTCTAAGGGTAGCCTGTACAATTAATTTTGTACAAGCTAAAATGTTTGTTCGCTGTTTCGCTTGGTAGGGACAGAATTTTCATCAAACTTGAACTAAATCAAACTCAGAAATGTTTAGAAAGCAACAGCATTTGCAACACAACGTTCTAGTTGAGTAAGGGAAGCGTAAAAAGCGAGCAACAAACAAGATGAAATCATTTTAAGACGACCATTGACTTACCACATGGTTCAACTAGTCGGCGATTTTCATCAACTTTTGCTCACAAACTTTTTAACCTGAAATTGCAGATGAAACAGATTTGAGGCCCCCTCCAGTACATTAGATAAAAAAGGCCCTGAGTCAAAGCAAGGGTATTTCTAAACAATACTGGCATAAAATATAGTAGAAATACTAAGAAAATGCAGCGAATCGCCAGCCAAGTGTTCAACACGAACCGAACATAATTTAATTATTTTGTACGCAATAAGGCAATCAAGCGACAAGCACAGATCATGAACGTTTAAAAGAACGATATATTTGGTACTAACCTTGTCCTTGGATGTTGGCGAATTTATAAAATTTATACCACACTTCGCTGAGCTTCTTCTCAAAGTTGAATTTTCAATTTCGCCACGAATTCGCTAACCACATAAAACCACACTAACCCTCAAGCGAGCTGTGATTGGGTGGCCTGGCAAGAGCTTCGTCACGATTGGCTAATAAAATTTAGTGGTATTTGATTAGAGTAGTCAGGAAGAACATTTTTGTGTTCCGAAGTGTTTACGACAAATGTCGAGAGGACACGTTTCAAAACAATATGGCCGATTTTCTTGTTGCAATTTTGACAACGTTAGTGATAATATTTCTTTCGTATCTATTTTGGAAATGGCATACACAGCGAAATATGTTGACAAGCGAGAGGGAGAAAAGAGATATCATTTCACGATCAGATATGTTTAAATATCGCCTCAAAAGATTTGAATTGAGGAGTGCTGATGGTGTTTATAGCACTGAGATAGAAAATCAGGACATGCCACGACCTATAAAAGACCAATCTATTAATGACGTTGGAAATCTACGCGAAAGTGGGGAAAACCAAGGGTTTAATACACAATTAAATTCAGAAATTTTGCAAGCAAGTTCATCTACAAATGAAAGGGTAGAAGGCAAATCAAGTGCTGACCAGTCTCTGCCTAAAACTAAACCCACAAATTCAAGAAAATGGGTCACTCTGTCTATCTCTGATGCTGACGACAAGTCGGATCCTGTGACGCGCCCGTTGACAAGCTTGGAGGAACTATGGGCATGGACTGAAGGATTCGACGAGCTAAATGTGAGCTGTGTGTCGTTGCAGAGATTGGGAAATAGTCTAGAACCACGGCCAAGGACCATTGTTTGTCATGATATGAAAGGAGGTTATGTGCAGGACAGGTAATAGGAACTGATCCATGAAGTAAACTGGATAGTGCAATCTCTGACAAGTAACATTGTTAGACAGGGCAAAATAGGGCACATCTAGCTGCATTGTAAGCTGACGTGTTAAAATTAAAAAACCAGACTATCTGTCTATGTCTCTTGTTAACACATTAACTCACAGCTTGCAATGCACCCGTACGCACCCTACTTTAGTATTTTACTCTGTCTAACACCAGAAGATTTTACTCGTCAAGGGGAAAGTGTTGGGCGTTAATGTGATACTATGTTTTAGGTTTGTTCAAGGTTATCCGTCAGCCGAATGCTACCGCATTTACCATTGGCAATACATCGACATATTTATATACTTCAGTCATAATTTTATAACCATCCCCCCTCCATGTTGGACAAATGCAGCACACAAACATGGCATTCCAGTATTGGGCACCTTTATCACAGAGTGGGAAGATGGAGCTGCTACATGCTTGAAGATGTTTAAAGATCGGTTATCCTGCAGATGGGCTGCAGAGCAGTTGGTCTTTATTGCAAAGTATTATGGATTTGAGGGATGGTTGATAAATATTGAAAATCCAATACAGGTAGTTAGCGATTGTCTTGTACTGTATTTGTGTGGAAAAAATCACAATTTCTATTTATAGCACTCTATCAGTTTGGTTAAATTTCTCTGCAAAGGTGCAGTAAGGGTCATCTCTTATTGCTCCAGCATTACTATCGGAAGAAGCCTAAACTAAACAAACTTTCTTGGCAGGAATCGAACCTGCACCGGAATCGCAGGGCAGCAGTTCAATTCCTGCCAGAGGGCCTATAAGGTTGCATTTTTCGCAACTGCTCCTGGCTAGGTCTAAAAATGTATATAAATTTTTGTTAGAATATTCCATCCACAAACACCATCAACTAACTTTATTTTTACTTTATTTTTATTTGGACCGTGCACTAACCACTGCAACTTTGCATTTGCGTTTATCTTTTAGCCAGCACAGATGAACAATTTGGTAGAGTTTGTCAAATATCTAACAGAGCAAATGCATAAAGCTGTGCCACGATCTCTGATTATTTGGTACGATAGTGTCACGTACAAAGGTGACCTCAAATGGCAAAATAAACTGAATGCCGAAAACAGGTAGGGGATTAAATGAATTTGAACAACCAACCCCAGAGATATGTAATATAACTAATATGTTTTTGTAGAGTATTTTTTGACATATCTGATGGGATATTCTTAAACTACGGCTGGAATCAAACAGACTTGGCATTGTCAAGCAGAGCAGCGGGCCCTGGTCGACGATATGATGTATATGTTGGGGTCGATGTGTTTGGTAGAGGTGTGTATGGTGGTGGAGGATGGAATACTAATAAGGTAAAAACATTCTAATAAGATAACAAAATATTTCAAACAAACTCTAACCTATAGATATTTCTCTCTTGTTTAAATGATTATAGACCTAATCAGCCAGCAAATCTAGTAGTTATACCACTGTTCCGATAATGTAAGCATAGGATGGAATAATGGCAACCAAGCTTCTAATATATTCAAGTGAATTGGTTGGGAAAGGCATAAACATGCATTAATAAGCTGATGAGGTCTTTTGCCAGTGAAATAATAACACATTAATATTTTGTTTGTATACCTGTACAACTTGAAATATCTAATTCCTTCATTAAGTTTCAAATTTGTTTCAGGCAACTCATGTTATCAAGGAAAATGATCTCTCCATGGCTTTGTTTGCACCTGGATGGGTTTATGAAAAATATGAGTCCACTTTCAAAGTCAGTCAAGATAAGTATGTGGTTTAACCATTGATTTAAAAATATAGTTGAGTAAATGAGAGTGGGTTTCATTAAGCACTCAATTGTGCAGAAGATGGTGGTCAACAGACAGTTATCAGAGTGAGAAATTAACGTCTGTTCTTGTCATGACAACTAGTAGTCTTGTATTTGGAGGCCATTTGAAAGAAAGAAAGATTTAGTTTCATTTACTTATTCCTATATATTTCTCAACCTTTCTGAAGTTGACCACCATCTGCTGCCAGTACTTAATGCTCACTGAAACCATCAATTACAGGTCTTGTTCAAATCCAGCCAAATGGCATATTGTTGGACAACAAAAAATCAATTATTAAAAGTCTTAAAACACTAGTTTTGAATGTTTTAAACTTAACAACTTATTCCCACTTTCTAGATTTTGGACATCCATTGCCCCAGATTGCACGATCCATACATTGGGTCCTTGTCTACCATTTGTGACGTCATTTTGTCAAGGATATGGTGAAAAGTGGTCAAACAATGGCAAGGTACAGTACATGTAATTATGTCAAAAGATATTCCATAAGTTCTGTCTAAACTGTTCTACTTGGAGGTCCAATGAGAGCCTGACTTATTGGCCCAGAGATGGCTTTGCACTGACCTCTGTGCCACCAACACCTGCACGAAATAGTACTTAATACATACATACATACATTATTCAGCTCACTCCCCGTTGGGGCTTTTCAGTGACCGAATACATCAAGTATCTCGCTTACCTATATTATGTACTAATAGCCTAGTACATTATCCATTTTTACAACAATTGTGATATTACTTTCCTAATCTGTATATCCTAACCCACCAAATCAACTTTCCCTATGGGAGCTGGAAACCGGCTAAATAGCGTTGACTTACTCTTTGCACACAAGTGTGATCAGTATAGTCCTCGGTGAGAATCGAACTCAAAACTCAGAGGTGCGCCACCGAAGCCCCGTTGAAAGTACACTTTTTTACACCGAAAATAAAACCAAAGGTTGTGTACAGTGTATTTTTCAAAACTGCTATATCCCCTTCTCTGAGAACCTGCCATTAGGCGATCCCTGATCTATTCTAACTTTCAGGTTGTTTTTGATCATCCCTGGACTCATCTTAGTGCTCAAGAACTTCAACCTAGCTATATTAACCAAATCTACAGTCTGGGTAAAACAAATGGTGTACTAATTACTTCAGTTGACCATCAGATTCATCAAGCTTATCGAGGCGGTGGCTGCCTTGCGTTACAGGGATCTACGAAATTAACCGCTACCCCATCTAAAGCTGTTGTTAGGTATAACTGTAGTTTAGTTGGTAATAGTAATTTAGTTAAGGTAGATTACACAGGATGTGGACACGAGACAGGGGCCAATTACATATATATATATATGCTCAAATACTAAGGATTTGGGTTCGAGGGAGGAAAAATAAACCTCAAATGCAGTAAGCACTGTGCCAGCAACACTCCATCATTTTGTCTGTTTATGGCACACACATTGTATGGCTTTCCTTAGGTTATTCAAGACGGATACATTACTTCCGAGTACAGTAGTGATTAGTTTTACAATCAAAGTGGAAGCCAACAGCTCACTGGATGTTGCAGTACAGTTGCATGTTGATAAAAAGCCAAACTACATTATGCTGTGTCCAATGGTTAAAGAAGGTACACAAGGGCAAGGTAAGTTATAAAACCAGATCCTAGTTTAGGGATAGAGGCATAGCCACAAAGAGGATGGATGACACCTTCAACTTGATCTGGGTTTGATTCATGGTTATAATTTAACCACGGTTGGATGAGTGAAGATCGAGTGCTTCCAGTGTGATTCTATCAATCACCACAAGTTTTTCTCTGGATCTCCAAGCAGGGCAGTTTAAAACTGATGGAGCTATCTGTTACAAATAAAGGTGGGACTGTACTCTTTAGTATGTGTCATGACTTATAGAAGCCCTAATGGCATCTACTATTATAGATTTAGCCACAATGGATAGTCTAAATGAAGCTCTAATGCAGCGCTATGGAGTACCAAGGTCTGATCAGATTGATACAGAACGTTTTGCCTCAGTATCAGTTGGCCAAGAACATTACAGATCATTTGCTCCTGTGTCTGGAGATCACCATCAAAGATTGGCAGAAATGTGTTGTGATAGAGAGGAGAGTGTAGATTCGTTATGGTGCACAAGGTATGCAGTTCTTATGGTTGTTGTTACAGTAATTGTTTAGCTTGGGTAGTATCAGTTCTAAACTGTTGTCTTTTCCATGAGTTAGGACCATCCCTTATCTAGTGTTACTACGGGTGAAGTTTATTTATACGGGGTCTAAACAGTTCTCGGTAGATGGGCAGTGTTACCATATGGGGAAACCAGAGCACAAACTAGCTAGAATACTTCCTCTTAATATGTGATTGAGGTGAATTATAATCAGGCAACTGTATACTGAAAGGAACTGAACCCAAGTGACATACTGTAAGTGCAAAGCTAAGCACACATGCTCTAATCATTGTGTCAAATTGTTTGCTGTTAGACCAGTTGGTGCTGTAAAACTTTTTCCTTCATATTTACTGCTTTCCACATATTGATCAATATTTTCTTTTATTTTGTTATCTAGATACTATCTGTTAGCGGGAAAGGAATTAAAAGGATCCCGTATCAAAGAGATTCGTTTGGTGTTGATGAACAAAACAATTTCTGGTAATCATTTTGCTTGCTATGAAAAAACTGTATTATTTTGTTGTACATAATGTGTTGTTTACTTTCCCCCTTGTCAATAGTTTCTTGCTGATATTACAATATTCTATTACATCTATAGATTCTACTGCAGAAGATTCATCAACTCCATTTCAGCTTTATCTGGGAGAGGTGAAGGTTTGTTGAAATTGTTTCTATTCTATTCTGTTCTTTTGAAGGGGACTGCACTGTGCATCTAGATAAGCCTAACTGGTCAGTGTGCCTAGCCAATCCTAGAGTGACCCAATCTCGAGAAACCCATCTGATGACTTAAGTATGCTCAATCCATTAGCTAGCAATGTGCCCAGATGCACCCTACTTTAGTATTTTACTCTGTCTAACGCCAGATGATTTTACTCATCAGTGGTAGGGCAGCGATTTTACTGCCAGATAATGGGATAAATATGCTTAACTCATACTAACACATACTTTTATCCATATTATTATAGATAATTGATGCTGTTTCGTTAAGAAAGCCTCTTCCTACAGTGACTTCATTGAAATGTCTTGAAAGCGAGATCAAGACCCGAACGCTGAACCCAAACACACTTGCCATAACACTAACCCTATCATGGAATTATGACAGCTCAATCACTGGACCGTGGCAGAGATTTCAGATATACCATCTAGTTGCGGACGGCTCAACATTTTTTCTAGGGCTGGCCTACTCATTGTCATATGTAGTAAGCGAGCTGGCTCTACCCAGGTCCCAGAACGAGATCCAGTTTATTGTACAGGCAGTCAGTTGTAGTCAGTGGAAGCAAGCATTAAAGGACTGTCCTGTCATTACAGTATATTGGTCATGAATGTCATTTACATCTAAGGATGAACAGTCGCAGATAAAGTATAATCTATTCTCACATGAAACGTTAATGTTTTTCATGACTACTCCTGAGTATGTAAAGGTTTCAATAACCTCAGCCAATCAGCATGAGGCTAGTTAAACATGATTGGCTGATGAGATTAGAACTTGTCAAATGATCTTCACAAACATTCAGTTTCACATTAAAATACTTAGACAATGTTCCATTCTGCAACTGTTCATCTTAGATGCAAACAAACAACAGCTATTTTTTTCAAGACAATTAAGATCATGGTAAATTGGATGCATTCTTGGGAATTCTACACAGTATAAATAATTTATAGATTTATTATAATATAGTTATTTCTAATTGTAAATAATGATAAATTTTTGAAAATGTTTGTGTGACTTTCCACTAGGATTGGGATTAGGGTTGAAAATATTTTGAGGGTGGCAAAGCGCTGTATTTGAATAGTGGTTATAAACAAAGCGCTGTAAATTTTTAGTGTCTTAAGAATAATATATACAGATACATTTAATAAAATATACATACATGATTCATCTCGGTTGACCTCAGACAATTAAATATTGTTCCAATTCATTGCAGATTTCTTCTATTGGTTTGGATAGTTTAAGAAATCGTGACAGTTCTATACCAATCAGACTCGTTAAATTCACGATCTAACAATAGAAGACGTGTTATCTACCACAAGATCACAATTTCTGAGGCTCTTTACCATTATATATCAGGAACCTAGACGTAAACCTAAACTAGCTAACTTTATTTATACTGGATAGCTCTATCAGTTCTAAACTGTTCTCCCTAGAGGTCCAGTAAGGGTCATCTCTTATTGATCCAGTGTTACTATAGGAGGAAACCTAAACTAAACTAACTTTATACTGGATAGCTCTATCAGTTCTAAACTGTTCTCCCTAGAGGTCCATTAAGAGTCATCTTCTATTGATCCAGTGTTACTATGGGAGGAAACCTAAACTAAATATATTTATACTGGATAGCTCTATCAGTTCTAAACCGTTCTCCCTAGAGGTCCATTAAGGGTCATCTGAGACTCATCTCTTATTCATCCAGTGTTACTACAGGAGGAAACCTAAACTAAACTAAATCTATTTATACTGGATAGCTCTATCAGTTCTAAGCTGCTTTCCCTAGAGGTATAGTATTAGGGTGATCTCTTATTGTTCCAGTGTTATTACAGGGGGAGAGAGGAGTACCCAAAGAAAACCTGCGACGACAGCGATGTATGGTAGAGTCAAACTGGAAGCACTCTTCTGACATGCGACTGAGACAAAATTATATTCAGACAACTGCATATTGGGAGAAGGTGTTTGCTTACCTCCGGGCTAATTTTCAGAAAATTCTTCAGAGCAAATAAGCAATGGTACACTACAAAAATTCATAAATCAGAATCATAAATAAGGTTAGGTTCTAGGAGGAACTGCAAACCGGATGGGAGGGTTACCCCCAGGTCCAAGGGCTGATAATGCCAGATTATCTGAAATATTGAAACAAGGTAGAAAGCACACCTGTGTTTGTTTCCAGGTCATCTCTCCGCAAACATTCAAGAATTGCAGAAGAACACTCGAGTGCTGACTCTTCGCTTACCTAATCAAGAATATGCATTATTACAGTACAGTTGTCTTATAATATTAACATAACTATCTGCAAGTGTTTCTTGTTGACCCATTAGCTGGCAATGCACCCAGATGCTCCCTACTTTAGTATTTTACTCTGTCTAATGCCAGACAATTTTACTCTTCATTGGTAGGGTACTGCCAGTTAATGGGTTAAGTACACTTATTTAGGACACCCCAGTCTAAAAGCCAGTTACCCATCACATATGTGTTTGACCCTAGTAGAGACAGGCAACATGCTTAGTTATTCAGCCACCGTGCCACTTAAATATACATAGAGATTTTAACACACCTTTGCCATAGAAATATTATACACAAGACCAGCAGCTCTTATGAGAAGCTCTCTATTGCCATCAAGTATTGCTTTGACAGTCACTTCGATCACATCTCTGTGATCCACTGCCGTCTCATGATGCTCGACAATTAATCCTTTTGTATCCATGCTCGATCCTTGGGAATCCCTCCTTGCTCCCGAGTCTTTGTTCTCAGCGACAAATATTTCTCGTCCAGCATCAGTACTGCAGATATTTGTGAACTACATGGGAGAAATCCATGCACAAAGAAATCTATCAGTATTTTTTCTGGGTAAGCCAGTTTCCTCCCACAGGGAATGTTGACAGGGTGTTTAAGAATATACTGTACATAGTAAACTGCATTAGATACCCAATTTCTTCTTGCTAACATTAAAGTGCACATAGGAACATAGATAAAATATATAAAGTATATATAGCAAAAGTTATTTTGGTTACATACCAGTTCAACGACAGCACATTGGACTTCTGGAGAATTTAGTCGTGGGAATTCACGAGCCAATTTAAACACTGGCTTGGAAACTAAAACACATAATAAACAGTAAAGATTTGTTTGTCAAAAGTAAAGATTTGTTTGATTTGTTTGCCTTACTTATATATTTAAAGATTGAGCTGATGCCTTAACAAAAGCTAATATTTTCGGTCTAATCTATTTATCACCCTGAGATAAAAGTTGTATAACAAAGAACGTTCATTACACATTAAGGTCACGACGCTGTCGGCACTTTGTGAAAAATGATGAAAACAAAGAGCATGAAGCAATGTCTTACTGAAGTACACAAAGTATTGATATTTTATATGTCTGTTCCAATGAGTTCCGCTACTGCAGAAAGACGTTTTAGTGTAATGCGTAATTGTATAAAGTCATGTCTGAGAACAATCTAAGGCTAAACAGTAGAATGTTTGCTGCTATCCATAAGCGCATTGATAATGTTTGTACTGATAGCATAGCAAAAGAGTTTGTAATACTAAACGAACAGCAGCGCGTTTACTTCGGAACAAATATATAACAGTTGTTATTGGCACAGAAGCAAAATGACGAAACCCAATTTCTATACAAGTAAAGATGAAAGTGCCTTTCTCAAGATTTTGCCCCTGTTGCCCTGGGTTCCTTCGATTCCGGGGCCCCTGATTTTACCGAAAGGGTTAACTAATTACCTACCTGTAGCATCTCTCTATAAACTGCATACAGTATACAAACGTTCAAACATAAAACAAATTAACAGCAAGTTACTTCCATCCATACCTGGATCTTGGCAGACCATAAGGATAATGTTATCTTTGAGTACTAGCAGACCAAGTGTTTGGATAATGTTTGTGAGTATAGGGACATCACCTGTGTGTTCATATCTCTCCAGAAGGATTTCTATTAATAGAAACCATATTTTAATGAGTTAGCCTCTAAGAATATATTTCATGGCAGTTTGGCTCGATTGAAACACAAATGAGCTGGTGCAAACAAAAATGCTATGTACAGATCTGTGAGCATTGTGTTTGCATGTCCATTAACAATTTCTCCAAGAGAAAATGTTTTCAAAACATCAAAGTCACAGAATTGGTTTCTGTTTTAAAATACATACAAAAAACCTCAATTGACGTCTAGTCAACATTTCACAAACCTAATAACTGAAGGTGACAATTATTAACTTCATCTTCTTGCTCTAACATCAATACTCTTTCAATTTCATTAACTTGATGTACTTCTTGATCTGTCAACTCTCCTTTTTCTATTGTCCGCTTTAAGCTGGACACAAGTGATGACACCTGCATAAAATAAGCAACATTTTAATTATATTTGCAATCTCTAATTGATCTACAGATTATTTAAAAGTAACTAATTTCGACAGTGACCTGAATAGCATTATACATTTGACTGATAACGTGTGCAATATTAGATTCAGGAGTCACATGGACCAATAACTTATATGCATACTGTACCTTGTAGTTGTCAATAACAACAGGAGCATCTTTTGACTGTTGTAACTTGACTTTTGGACCTTCACTGAAAATTTAGATGGCAATAATAAAACACAGGACATTTATTGTAGTATTATCAGTAAATAGTACATACTGTATGTACTAATAATAATTTACTATGTATTGTATTCTGTGTTCTGGGTTGACATCGCAAACTCATATTTCGATACGACTTTAAAGTGGTGGTGTTCAATAGAGCAGATAATGTGTGGAATTTCTTTGTTTTTACAATGTTTTCACTGCACTTTGGGACCAAAGTTGGAACTGAGAATAGAATTAGTAGTCATCTCTAAAATGTCTATCGATCTTGAATGTATACCTTATAAATGAATCAGAATCATTTCTTGAGGTCGTAGGCCGGGGTTCAAAGATAGTCATTGGGTCTGTTGACGATGCCGTACTTCTTGGCAAGGTTCTTGCATATTCTGCATTTGGCCGCACAGACATTGAATCAAATATTGGCTTTATCATTGCACCAAATGGCCTGTTAAAATGAAGAAAGCATACTTTCAGAAAAACTTCCAAATATTAACCCATTAACTGGGAGAACCCCACCATGGACGAGTAGAAACGTCTTAAATTAGATCTCTGTCTAATCTAAAATACTATTTAAAGTAGGGTGTGGTATCTGGGCACAGTGCCAGCTAATGGATCAACAAGTGACATGTTTGTTAACCCATTTTAACAATGCACCCAGATGCACCCTACTTTAATGGCATTATATTCTGTCTAACGCCAGACAATTTAATTCGTCAGTGGTAGGGTACTGCCAGTAACTGGTAGTACTTTACGGTTGTCTGATGCATCAGACAAATTAGCATATTTTAATTACTAGGAGTTATCGACTCCATATTATTAGGAATTGTTTCAGGTCTATTGTAGAGTGGTTGTCTGACACCGTCATAGGAGTTATCGACTGCTGTTTTATTGTATTGTAGAATGGTTGTCTGATGCATCAGACAAATTAGCATATTTTAGTTACCAGCAGTTATCGACTTCCATATTATTAGGAATTGTTTCAGGTCTATTGTAGAGTGGTTGTCTGACGCCGCCATAGGAGTTATCGACTTCCGTTTTATTGTATTGTAGAATGGTTGTCTGATGCATCAGATCAATTAGCATATTTCAATTATTACTCAATAAGGAGTTATGGACTTCTGTTTTATTGTTTGGCAGAGTGGTTTTCTGATGCATCAGGCAAATTATCAAATTTTAATTACTAGGATCCTATTTTGTTTTATTGTACTGTATTATTGTATTGTAGAGTGGTTGTCGCATGGCTTGTCTGCAGACATTTAGCCAGGCGGCCATCCAACAAATTTAGAAAGCTACTTTTTAATAGACGGTCATGGATGGCATGGGCCAACTAGTTTTCAAGGAATATGCCATTTTGCTAAAATTATCATATTTTCTGACCTGTATTAGGTAGTTCAATGAATGTACTCACGTGTTTAACACATCTTTGGGTAGTTCTTGAATGTATTTTGGAATGGTACGGCCAGTGAGAAACTGGGTTGCTTCATTTGAGAATGTATTGCAGTTGTGTTCTAACAGATTATAACACTCAGGTCTAAAAAATGTATTTAATATACACTATGTTATTTCAGTAGGAAAGCTAAAACTAAACTGACTTTATTTACACTCAGGATAGCTCTATCAGGTCATTCCTTTATTGATCCAGTGTTACTTCAGTAAGAAAGCTAAACTAACTTTATTTATATTGGATAGCTCTATCAGGTCAATCCTTTATTGATCCAGTGTTACTTCAGTAAGAAAGCTAAACTAACTTTATTTATACTGGATAGCTTTATCAGTTCTAAACTGCTAAATGGTCATCCCTTATTGATCCAGTGTTAATAAAACTTCAGTAAGAAAGCTAAACTAACTTTATTTCTCTATCAGTTCTAAACTGCTAAATGGTCATCCCTTATTGATCCAGTACAGCAAAAGGAAACCAGAGTACCTTGAGAAAACCTGCAGTGTTTGGTATTGTTAAACTGGAAGCACTATTCACACAGTCAAGCTATAATGAAGTGAAATTGTTATGTGTCCATTCATTGCACAATATCCATACTTAAATTCTTTCTCACTTAATCCAATCAAGTATTGCTGGAAAATATCTTCAGGTATTTGTGTTGAACCCATATCTTGAATCTCATCTGGCTCACCCAAGATTGTGCCACACTAGTTCATTCAATATTAAATTTAGTATATCTGTCTGATATTTCTCTAATTATACATTCCTTCATCAGTGGTGGACACTTCGTGAAATATCGAGGGTGCGAACTTAAGTTTCCAACATATAACCACCCTTTTTAGCTTAAATTTCATGCAAATTTACTTTAATTATAGGCTACCAAGGCTTTTGTGTTAATATAAAACCATTAATAGAGCTTTAACCCATTAGCTGGCAATGCGTCCAGATGCGCCATACTTCAGTATTTTACTCTGTCTTAACGCCAGAGAATTGTACTTGTCAGTGCTAGGGTTACTGCCAGTTAATGGGTTAACAAAATGATCTGGTAGTGTCTCTTGTTAACCCATTAGCTTGGAATGTGCCCAGATGCGCCCTACTTTAGTATTTTACTCTGTCTAATGCCAGACGATTTTACTCGTCAGTGGTAGGGTTACTGCCAGTTAATGGTTTAACAAAACTATCTGCCATTGTCTCTTGTTAACCCATTAGCTGGCAATGCACCCAGATGTGCCCTTCTTTAGTATTTTACTCTGTCTAACACCAAACTATTTTACTTGTCAGTGGTAGAGTTTAACTGCCAGTTAATGGGTTAATCACACAGTTAGTCAGTTATCATTCAAAGGCATTGAGAAATTATTGGGGCAATCGCCCCCTTGACCCCCCCCCCTAGTCTCCACCATACATGCCTGGAGTTACCCTCTGACTGGGAAGGGAGGTGTTACATGACCATCAACAGCCAGGTTACTGTTTTTGGGGGTAAAATAATTTTACAGACTCAAGGATCATCTGACGGGGTGCAGATTTTTTCAAAGGGAAACCCTACCAACACCTCCAATTTATGCTGTAGAAAGGGCCGTAATTAAATCATGAAAATTGAAGTATGTTCTGGTTGATGTTGTGCTCTTTCAGAGCGGAGGGGTGTGGCAAAATATTTCAGGGTTCACAGCCTATTATTTTATTTTATTATTTTTTTTATTTTATTCAACTTCGCCTCAATGGCAGGGAGTGCACAACAGCGTCAGCCAATTACTGTGGCCCCATTGTTAGTTCCTAAGGGTTAGTATTAGAGGGAGGAAACCGGAGTACCCGGGGAAAACCATCAAAGCACAGGAGAGAATCTCAACTTACATGAGTTATTTGAGCACACTGCCGATCTCATGCGAGTACCAACAGTGACCTCGACCTGTTGTGAAACAGGCTCAACTCAGTGGTAAGAGGCAGCGCGCTAACTGCTTCCGCCACCTGTGCTACCCTAACAACGTCATGATTAGCAAGGATAAGTGACAAAATTAGCACATTGTTATACTTACAGGGGGGCAATATTCAATGCCACCTGATCCAAAAAAGAATTCTTTTCCATATATCACAATACCTGTGTGCCTATATGCAGTCAAGATGATTAAACAATGTATAGATGTATATTCATGAATGGATGTTGATTACAAATTCTCTTAATATGTGAAATAATAATTTACCCCCCAGCCCGCCTTGACCTCGTGGTCATTTTAAAATTTCAAAGCAATTTCTATGTATTATAGCATCGACGATAAGCTTCGGGTCTTTAGAATCAACCTGAAAAATTCAAGTTCTTGCTGAATTTTCAGGTAGTTTGAATCTAAAGACCAGGGGCCAGTTGTATAAAAAGGTAGTTAAAGTTAACTATAGTTAGTGCGAAAGTTAACCAATCAGAATCGCGAATTTTACAGTTAACTACTATTTAACTACAAAACAGGTAGTTACAATGTAGTTAAGACTTTTATACAATCGGCCCCTGAAGCTTATATTACAGGAACCCTGGATGCAGAGGTAATAGATACATGCACTAACTACTATATATGTGCAAAACATATATACTTACCATATGCCATTAATTTGCTTTCCTGCAATTTAAAGAAAAACAAAACTTATTATCAATTCAAACTTTTCTCCACGCTGCACAAAGCATGCACAATAGAGACTTAAAAGCAAATATATATGCACATATAGATCACCACAACATAAATATTTTAACAAGATTTCCAGACAAAAATATTTCATAATTCGTTTTGGACTTTGTTTATTGTAAATAAAGAATTGGAAAATATTTCAGTTAATACATATTTTACAAACCTAACAGCAGAGGAGACATTTGCTTGGCAATTCCACGAGAAAGGTCATAAATATACAGTTTTACTTCAAATTGAGAAGACATGCTTTGTCAACTAGGAAAGCAAAGTACAAATAATTTCACTTTTTTGTTTGGAAATAAAATTGAAATATTTTGTTGATTCATTGTGACTATTTATTGCCTTTTTAAAACGCATGCTTTAAAAGTTCGTGACCTTAGTCGGAACGTGTTCGGAATATGTTCGCCTCACGGTCACTTCCGAGAATAAAAAAGAATTATTCATCACATTACATCACTCTCTACATTCAAGCAACGTCATTGCATAAATTTGCATGATCATCACATTACCACAGAGTAATCACATACAGAGGTTCATCTTCGCGGAAAAACCGTAAGGTGTTTTTTACTGGCCGCCATGTTCTTAGCCAGTACCTGCACATGCGCAGTTTACGCAAAAAATTCATGCTGACGGCCTCTCTTTACTGGACTGGCTAAGAACATGGCCAGAGGAACATGGCGGACTTTGCCGAAAAAGCCCTTACGTCAACATCAAAGCCAAGGTGTCGACATGAAGATGAACCTCTGTATGTGATTACTCTGTGACATTACGGTCGCCACTTGTTTCCATCTACCAAACTGACATTACGTCATTTTTCCAACTTTGAAGTAAAGTTAAAAACTTTGTAACTGACCCTAACCCTAAAACCTACCCTAACCCTAAACCTAACCCTAACCCAAATTGATGAAGAAAAATCAAGAAAAGCAAATATGAAAATCTTTGAAAATCGGGAAAATTGCGTAACGTCATTTGATAGATGGAAACAAGTGAAACCCTATACTACAGTACTACTCGTGTTTGCGGAGGGTGTGACTAGGTGTTTTCCCTCTGGTGTATTTCATATCACCTCGAAGTTAAGAGACTTCTCGAAATAAAGCATCTACTCATCAATTTTTTACATGTAAAGACGAAAGTATAGAGCATTTAGAGCTTGCTCGCAAGCCAGAAACATGGCAAATGCAAGAGGGCCACAAAGGCCGCTAGAAACCATCACAAACAGCCAGGAATTGAAGAAGCAACGATTGGAAAAGGAAAAGGAAAAGGAAGGCGTCAGAGAGGTATCTGTATTTAAATATAGTTGTATATTAAACATCTTGAACGTGCGGTGTCAGTGTGGGTAGAGTGTAACAGAGATTCGGCGGTTGACTGTTGTGTAAAAGTAAAACTACCTGAAAAATACAATAAGAACTTCGACGTTTCGAGCGAAGGCCCTTCGTCTGGAAGTTTAATAGTAGTTTCGATTGACGTCACAAAATTCTAAAATTAAAGCTACGAAGCTACCTGTTTTATATGTCCCGTATATATTTGTCACTACGAGTGTTCACAAAAAAATTTGAGTCGATACAACTATTTCTGCTTGAGTTATTGGGTTTTGAAAACTATTTTGGCTGATGTCATCATTATTTCATGTCGTCGACCTCATGTCAGCGACCTCATGTCAGCATTATTTTCAAAGGGTTTTAAAACCATGTTATACACATTTAAAAATGCTTGGTTAATAAAAAGTGACTTATAATATGACCTGGAAAATAATCTAAACGTTCTGGTTAATAAAACACGTAGTTATTTTAGCATTTAATGTTTGGCCACCATTTTGAATGACAGAATGTGCCAATATTGCTTTAATTTTAGAATTTTGTGACGTCAATCGAAACTAAAGAATTATACATAGTGTCATAGTTGTATATTACTTGGATTTCATGATTTAGTAACTGGGACCTTCACAAAGTTGGAAGATATTTTGTACCATTTAAGTCAAATATGAAATTGAAACCTCAGTTATGACTTATTACTCAAACTAGTACTGTTTTTGCATATTAGGGAGCTTTAGCAGTGATTTAGCAATTAGACTATGAGATTTTTGATAAATCTCTACTCAAAAGCCTGATGACTACAACTTTTGCAAGATGGCGTATGCAAACACGCAAAAATTACGAATCTCGTACTCGTAGTCACTGCTAAAGCTCCCTATTAGTTAGGCATATGGGTGCAACTTCATGGGCAAACAAAATTTTGCCCAAATTTTAAAGCTTACCAAAAAAGCCTGATATTGGATAATAACATATTGATAACAATAATAACCACTTTTTAATTGTATTTTACAAATAAATATGCTGAATTCTCACTTGTGCATTGCTTCTGTGAACTCAAAATGAACATTTAAAATTGAACTGTCTATGAGTTGGCGGAGTAACTTAGAAAACATACCTATATGGTCCATATCGTTCACCAAATCCCCCACCGCCCCCCCCCCCCGGTTGCCACGTCCCTGCATCTGGCATTAGACAGAGTAAAGTAACAAAGTTGGGTGCTTTGCAGCTCAATCGGTTAATAAACTGCAATGTGCCTGAATGTGGCCTACTTTGTTAGTTTAATTTGTCTACAGTAACGTCAGATGATTTACTTGTTAGGGTATCTGCCCATTGTCTCTTTAAACCATTAATGTGCAATGCACATTATTTTGTTATTTTACTTTGTCAGGCCAACAGCATTGGGAGTTAATGAGTTTACTTAGTGTTTCTCTTCCTTTTTACAGGAAATTAAGGAAGTGTGTAATGGCTTGACGACGTTGGGCGACTCAGATGACATAGCAAATATATCAGCAATACCAATTCTTTGTCAATTATTGAAAAAACTTGCAGGTATATATGTATCCTAGGATAGGGTAAAGGGGGTGCACACCTCTTTCAGCCCAACTTGAGAACAAGCCCCCACTTCATTTTTGGTGCCCTCTTCAAAAATTTGTGATTTCTACACTCAAGAATCAGCTATTAATTCTTGCATTTTCAAGTGACATTAGAGATAGTTAAAACAATTTCTTGATGTATCTTAATTATCAGGTTTCAGTGTAGGCTGAGATAAACAATATATTCACGAGCTTGGACTACCTGAAAAATATGGAAAATACTTCGATGTTCTCAATGAAGGCCCTTCATCTGGAAGTGTTGAGGCATGATTTGGAAAATAATTTAAATGTCTGCTTTTATTTGTGCTCTTGGAACATTTCTCATTTCCTCTATTTCATATTTTATAATTAGAAAATTATATAAATGTAGTTATTGAGATGTTAGCAGCTCAGGGTTGGAGTGGATGCCCCCATTCCTTTGTGTCTAGACCACTACTTGGTAGCCCTGCTACAATATTATATTTATTTTTCTTTTCAGAACTCTCTGGCCTTAAGTTAGACACTGACATCGATGACCCAGGAGATTTCTCATGTCTTGTGCAACTATTGGAAAAACATCGATATGGTTGTTACAACCTCAGCACTTGCAGTGAGGTTGTAAAATGCCTTCTCGACGTTTCTGGTTTTCCATACTCCACACCAAGCCAGGCAGACCTATGGAAACAATCGATGTACTTATTGTACTTATTGGACCCAATAGAAAGCTGTGATGATGCGATCGCAGATGCAGAACAGCTGGCAAAACTGGCAAGAAAACTTGGAGACAAATTTCTGGAAGGATCTGCTTATTATCTCCTCATCAAGATATTTGTTGAACCAAATGGATCAGTGAAAGAAGCAAAGCTGGTTTTGGAGAAATATGAGCAGTGCAGCAAAGCATCAGGAGATGAGAGGATTCTAGGTAAGCAGTATTTTGAAAATTTACATAAGGTTACAGTAAATTGATTTTCTATTCCTGAATATGGGACATGGGTGTCAGATGTTTGGATCCAATGTATTACATAGGTGTCGTTTTCATCAACTGATGCCATCATAATGTGTGGTTTGACTATTTTCCTGTTCTATGGCCAAATTTTATTTATCAAATCTCAAGCTGTCAAGCCCTGAGTTATGTTTCCTATTGCCAAAATTGACTTTCTCAGGCCCAATTGCTCCCCCGGTGGCCTGGTCCTCCGCCTCAAACTCACAAGCTACGCGGCCCAAACCTGCTCCCCCGGTGGCCCGGTCCTCCGCCTCAAACTCACAAGCTATGCAGCCCAAACCTGCTCCCCCGGTGGCCCTGTCCTCCGCCTCAAACTCACAAGATGCGCGGCCCAAACCTGCTCCCCCGGTGGCCCGGTCCTCCGCCTCAAACTCACAAGCTACGTGGCCCAAACCTGCTCCCCCAGTAGCCCGGTCCTCCGCCTCAAACTCACAAGATGCGAGGCCCAAACCTGCCCCCCCGGTCCTCCGCCTCAAACTCGCAAGCTATGCAGCCCAAACCTGCTCTGGCTCCTCGCTTTGCTTGCAGGGAAAACTGCAAATTATTTTTGCAAATTATTTTTGGTTGCCTGATATGGGACAACCTATATTACTGTAAATGACCTCTATTAAACCCCTGGGGCCGGTTGTATAAAAAAGTAGTTAAAGTTAACTATAATTAGTGCGAAAGTTAACCAATCAGAATCTCTTATTTCAGACTTAACTACTATTTAACTACAAAACGGGTAGTTAAAATGTAGTTAAGAGTTTTATACAACCGAGCCCAGGGGGATATTTATTTCAGCCATTTTAGGGGGGGGGGCATTGTGCATAAGAAGCATAGTAACTTAATGTGATATTCCAGCACAATTGATAAATCCAACCAGTACCTATGTGGCAGCTTAGTAAATTTCGACCTTTAAAAGGGGGGCTTATTGGAGAGGGGGTTGCTTATTTATAAGAGGGGGCTTAATGGTAAGCTGCTACCTGTATTAAGCAGATACTTGTATTAAAAATGTCAAGGGTAGCATAGTATACTCCTGTTAACTTGTATATTAAAATGCTTCTTTTTCCTAAAGGTGGCTACAACTTCGCCAAGGCGAGTATTCACGATTTGGAAGGAGAATATATTCTAGCTCGGGCAGAACTTGAAAAATGTATTGAAATCGAGAAACGACTAAACAACAAAGACGCTGAATATGAAGCCAACTTTCTTATGATGCATATATATGAGCGCGTTGAAGATATACAAAAAGCTATAAACCATGCTTCCAACGCGTTAAAAATAGCAAACGAATTGGGGTGTCAGAGACGCGTTATACTTGCGCAATTTGAACTGACTCTTTTGTACTCATCACTGGGCAATTACAGAAAATCTGACACCATTGGCAAAGAGATTATTAAAACGCTGAGGACACACGAACATCTACGCGAAGATAAAGAGATGGCATTTGTCGAGTGTTATATAAACAGTGTGCATGCATTTAAACAGAATAAATATAAAAAATCCTTAAAACTAGCACAAGATTCGTTAGCAGCAGCATACGGAAAGTATATCCCCTTAGCTTACGAGCTTATAGGCTTAGCCCAGGAAAAATTAGAAGATTACGAAGAAGCGATCAAAAGTTATGAAAAATGCGTGGAATTTTCAACAGTGATTTCTCAATATTATTGTAATCTTGGCAGAGCTTACGAAGGAAAAGGTTGGTATAGCTTACCCAATCACCACCATATCTTGTATTGGTCATTACAAAAACACGATCTATGGCAGATATATAGTTCCATTAACCCATTCTCACCCAAGTCACTTTGCCCTTGGCAAGTAAAATCGCCTGGCATTAGACAGAATAAAATAACAAAGTAGGGCACACATGTTAACAAGAGGCATGGGCTGTGATGGGCAGGGGCCGGTTGTACGAAGGCCGGTGGATAAGCCAAAATTAAAAAACACTTTCACACAGTTTGTGAATGATTGAACTTAAATCTTATGCACCTAATATGTAGTTGCAAACATATGTAGTTGAAATATTTTAGCTTGGTTGTTTGATGAATGTATAGACTTGATCGATATTTTCGATTTATCCACCGGATAGGCTAAACAGGCTTCGTACAACCGGCCCCAGATAGTTTGGGTTAACCCTTCAATGCCCAACACTTGCTCTTCGTGAGTGGTGTTAGATAGCTAGAGTAGCGAACATTAGGGTAAAAGTGCGTGTGAACAACAGAAAATTTGATTGTACATTGCAAAATAATCTTCAATATGATCATTGAACAATACTTCACAATCTCAAATGACAGATAAGTTAGTACGATTCCTTAAGATTATTCGATTAAGTATGTGTAAAAATTGAAAATGTTCCTCAAATCTGTTACTCAGGCAAAGGTGCACTTATTCTGAGGTCTAATGGTGCAAATATTCGAAAATTTGGGCATCTCGCTCGCTACAACTGGACGTTGAAAGATTTTTGTAGATGGAAGTTTCACGCGAAAACTAGTAGTGAAGTTCACATATTTTAGTCCTAACCCGGGGCAGTTGCGAAAAATGCAACTACAGGCCCTCTAGCAGGAATCGCACCTGCGGCCCTGCGATTCCAGTACAGTGCTTTGACCACGGAGCTACAGAGTCCAGTTGTCAAGAGCTAACCACAAGTTCATGTACAGGGTGTATCAAAAAAACTGCAAGTACCATAATTTGTATGCACGAGATCATACATTAGAATTTAAATGGCTGTGCAAATAATTACGCTTCTGGGATTTGAAAATGCGTTTCCACGTGCAGTACTATCAAAATAAGCACACAAAGTGAATTAAAATTAGTTCGATTACGAATGGCTCAGCTAACAACAGAGCAAAGAGTATTTCTTGTTTTAAAGTACGCCCAAACTCACAACTCGACAGCAGTCATTCGTAAACTGAGCCATTCGTAATCGAACTCATAAGTTTAATTCACTTTGTGTGCTTGTTTTGATACCCCTGGGAAACGTATTTTCAAATCCCAGAAGCGTAATTATTTGCACAGCCATTGAAATTCTAATGTATGATCTCGTGCATACAAATTATGGTATTTGCAGTTTTTTTGATACACCCTGTATATATACTAGGGTGATGCAAGTGTATGGGATAAGGGTGAATATTACAGATTTTCGGCATCTCCCTCAACAGAGTTCATGAACTGATTGGCAATATAAAAAACAACTTTTCCTTCAAAATAAGAGTCTGATCAAAAAGTATGGAACAGTTTAAAATAGAAATTTGTGACCCAAGTAGCTGTGATCGGCCAACCAGAAACCGATCAAATTTTAGTTGAATTTGGTCTTAGATGAAAATTGCGAATGAGATGCACGAATAGCTTGACTTTTGCTGTGGAGGTAAGCAAGTCTCTGATTGCCCTCTAGTTTTACTCTAGTTCTTACAGCACACTCGTTGGGTTTTAGGTGATAAGGAGAAGGCTAAGCAGTACTACCTCGAAGCTATCCCGTTGCCAGGAGCTCTATCACTGTGTTATGCGCTTGATGTCGAAAATCTCCAATATAATCCTGAGTACCATCTTGCAAGAATGGCAATGGAAGAGGTCAATTCAACCGCAAAGGAATGTTTTATACAAGTTGTAGACCGTTGTGAGAAGTCTCGTAAGAGTGTCCAGGATAGTTCGTTAAAGATATGCCTTAATGATACACTGAAGAAACCATTTCAGTATCTCCAGCATGTACTGTTGAAAAATAAGGATGATGCGGCCGCACTCTTGATCGGTGAGAAGGGCAGAGGAAGAGATTTTTACGATAAGGTGAGATTTTTGTTGTAATTGTTCACTTTGACGTTGAGACCGAGTTAAAAATTGATCAGACTGATTAGGAAGATAGCTAGCTAGAATTAACTGACCATCTCCAAGCCAAGAGGAAAGCCAAGAGAAATACCGGTTTGAATTTTGGACCAACGCTGATAAAATAAATACACAACTAGACTGTAGAATGATTTAAAACATTGATTGTAGATTACATGCGAGAAATAACGGGGTCTATTCTCTGTCCACTAAGCGGAATGTTCTTATTGTTATTTCATTGTTTTGGAAATCCCATTGTTCTCCATGTGTTGCAAGCACTAATTATTTTTACGTACATCAGTTGCTTTTCTAGATTGTGCGTATTGATTCGAAAGCACTGGAAAACACCCTGGGAACTGGAAGAACTCTTCACATACAAAGTTTCAATTAGGAAAACTGCATACTGCAGAAATTGGGCCCCTAGCTGTGACACAAAATAAAGAAACATGCACTAACCACTGTGGAACCAACATGCCAATATCACATATTAAGAAACATGTCCTTCTCTTTAGGTTATAAAAGACGACCAGTCGAAGAAACTCGACACGCTAGAAGATCTCCAAAAGTTAGCTAAAACCAACAACCAAGCTGTACTCTTCATATCCCAACTAGACGTGGTTCGTGAAATGCGAATGTGGTTCATAGCACCAGATGGTGAAATCACTACCTTTGGCCAGGAACTTCATCGCTGGAAAGAACCGCTTCAAGATCTAATCAGTAAAACACAGCCAGCCCAGTCAGCTACCCAAGCAGCGCAATGTGCCATTAACTTGATTGGTGACGTGACTAGTGAAGCAGCTCAGCCAAATTCAGAAAGTGGCGATGCTCAAGCAGCCCATCCAAGCCGTTCATATGCAACTGAATTCAGAGGTTTGTTTGAATGAATGAAAATAGAGGCCAACTTCTCATAAGTGGTTTACAGAGGGTGTTTAAGGTGGCTCCCTGCAGTTTTTAAAAAATGGAATTTTTTATCTGAATGTTTTGAAACCTTCCCTCTTCTAAAAAACGTATGGAGCCACCTTAAAGAGATGCTTACACGTTACCAACTTTTTTCAATAGACCTAACCAGCTAATGCCCGATTCACTCACATAATTATATCAGGAAATATTGTGTTTGGAAAGCAGGCTACACAATATCTAACGCAATCATGTGTGCCGTCAGCAACTCGTTAATTCTTTTCATTATATATAGTAGTCTTGTATTGACAAAGAATTGAGAGATTTAGTTTAGTTATTGGTCCTATCAATATGAACATTTCTATAGTTGACCACCATCTGCTGCCCCATAACGTTACTGAATCAAACTATTTGCAACGATTTGCTTGCATAACCAAGACGACTACGTTAAATTGGTTAGTTGCAATTAATCGCATATAACGTACGCGTTTTACCCGTACATGTATTTGTGTTCAACGAGTCGCTATTCATAGGTGTGGACAACAAAATCGCAAGCGATGATGAGTCCGGAGACGAATCTGAGGATGATGAATTTGGAGCTAATGATGATGATGAGAACAGCCGGGACACCTTAAGTAAAACAAAAGGCGATAGTGCACACACCTTACCCACACGTGGTGCGCAGGAGCCCCCACCCGATTTTTCCAACCTTGTTGACAAATTAAGTGAGCTAATTTTACCACCAATTGAAAGCCAGTTGGAAAAGCTGGTTACAGAGAATGGCCCCAAACCTCAACTATTGATTATCCCACAAGGACAAACGTTTAGCATACCTTATTCCACGTTGCGTCTCAAAAATGGTCAGCCCTTGTGTAGTTTGGTGGCAACAAGCGAAGCATTCTCTTTCCATTCGTATTCCTACAGTATGACCCTGCAACAAGAAGCAAAGTCGCAGGTGAGTGAACCAATCAAATTATAGGATTTAGGCTACATGTTATCTCATTGGCTAATTCTGGAGATGAAGTTTTCCCGCCTTCACTTGTCTGAACTTAGATAAGACAACAATTTTGGACGAAGATTTCTGTAATAGTACACGGCCAATACTGACCCTTACTGGACCTCTCAGGGAGAACAGTTCAGAACTGATAAGTTAGTTTAGTATAAGTCCTGTAGAGGACTTAGTAAGGATGACCATTACTGGATCTTTAGGAAAAACAGAACTCGAATAGAGCCATCCAGTAATAAACAAGTACTTATGACGCATGCTCACTGATTAAGGTTAAACTGCTCAAATAATTGCCCACACTCAGTTATACAAATTTGGCCACAAGCATTAACCCAAAAGTGGAGTCCACCCGACCGACCGACAGACAGCGAGCACACGTCTAATAAGGTTCTGTGTATTAATTTTAGCATTTTGTGACTTATATATGTAGCTCCACTGTATCCACCAAGATATTCTTATAGTTGGCAATCCAACCAACGATCTGCGGTTTGCTCAAAAAGAAGCTGAAATGATTGCGAAAATGTTGAAAGTAGCACCGTTATTAAACGATTCTGCAACGCGTAGTGAAGTTCTGCGTCGGATTTTGAAAGCGCCCATAATCCATTTTGCGTGTCATGGAACGAACGATGGGAGAATATTGCTGCTTGCACCAGAACAAGGCAGTAACAAGTAAGTCACTAAAGCCTAGTTTAAACTTTTCGATGTAGTTCAAACACAAACCATGGCAGTCTATTGTAGAATACTACCTACACTGGACCCCACGTCTGAGATATCTTTTTCAGATAGTTCAGACACAAACTACTATGGCAGCCTAATGTAGAATACTACCTACACTGGACCCGGCGTTTGAGTTAACATTACTATCAAAGTGTGTAACCCATTTCAAAGACTGAAAGCTGGTTCACACTATTGGTTCCATATTAGAGAGGTGTAAAGAGATGACCGTATTAGAGAGATGTCTGTATTAGAGAGATGTCTGTATTAGAGAAATGTCTGTATTAGAGAAATGTCCATATTAGAGAGGTGTCCATATTAGAGAGGTGTCCGTAGTAGAGAGGTGTCCATATTAGAGAGATGTCCATATTAGAGAGGTGTCCATATTAGAGAGGTGTCCGTAGTAGAGAGGTGTCCATATTAGAGAGATGTCCATATTAGAGAGGTTGAAGTGTCTGTATTACAAATGTGTTTACATTAAAAGGTTTAACTATTAAATAGCTTAAATTTTTGCTTTAAAAATAACATGTTTTCTCATTATTTAGTTCTGAAATGGCAAAAGAGAGTTATCTTACTGTGGAAGATATCTCAAATCTGACCTTACAAGCTAACATGGTGGTCCTGAGTGCTTGCCATTCTGGCTGGGGCGAGATCAGCAGCGAGGGCGTGTTGGGGTTGGGTCGTGCTTTTCTAATGGCCGGGGCAAAATCTGTGGTCACCTCGCTATGGGCAGTGAATGATGAAGCAACAGAGAAATTTATGTTAAAGTTCTATAAGAATCTTTACTCTGAGCCAGTCATGAATGCCTTGGCAACCACCAAGTGTGAGATGGAAAGAGATGGATGGAAAGTGAATGAGTGGGGTCCTTTCAAAGTTCTTGGAGCAAACGTCAAAGTATTAGCTAATAATGATCATGTTTAGATTGGACTAACATGGGGATTGTTAGTTTACTGTAATGAATTGTTGTCAACTGGGCTGTAAGCCTGTAACTTAAATGGTTGAAATATAATGAGCCCATGCAGTTATACTACAGATGTATCATACATGATGATCATCCATGTTTGTATAAACACAAACTATCCAGAGTCTTCTGATGAACTAGCTAGAATAGTGTGATCAATACTGGTTTCTATTTTCGAGTTTCTTGTCCGATTATCAAACAAACTATATTTTCTTTGCCCAAGTTCGTCCAGATGGATAATTTAAAGAAATTGGGTCAATGAATGACACAAGGGCCGGCCATGTAACAGTTGAGGGAGGGGGGGGGGTGATTTTGAAAATAGTAACATATTCCTTCCAATTTTGCAAAATATATTTTGGAAGCATCGCAGGCAAATAGAAAAATTCCTTGCAGACCAAATCACACCCTCGCCCCTCAAAAGTTAAGTGGTCGGCCTCTTGTCAAAACTTGTACAATTTTCATATAAGTCACAAACTGTACTTGTTTTTCTTAGTTGTAAAGATTTAAAGCAACGATTTTTAGTTGGGTATGTTGTTTTAGTTAATTAACTAATTATTGATATTTTTCTATTTCAATTGGTATTACTTGACATATAATAGGTATTCCAAATTACAAAACGTTGACTATTAAATGTCTTAATATATTAAAAGGAGTTGTTTCAAAGTAATCTCTCAATTTCCAAGTTACAGTATTAAACGCCATCGGTCCCATTGACAATATATGAGCAGTTAACTACACCAAGGCTGGCAAGAGAGGGGGGGGGATACCCAGGGATGTTTAAAGGGGCCCAGGAAAAGTTGGGTAAGAATGTGTCCACACCAAAGTGCCTTTGTACAAGGTTGAGGGGGCCCGCATTACACAACCTGCCCCGTGACTGGGTCTGGCCAGCCTTGAATGATCGCCACTTGTTTCCATCTACCAAACTGACGTTACATCATTTTTTCAACTTTGAAGTTGAAAACTTTGTAACTGACCCTAACTCTAAAACCTACCCTAACACCTAACCCAAAAAGCAAATTGATGAAGTAAAATCAAGAAAAACGAATATGAAAATCGGGAAAATTGCGTAACGTCAGTTCGATAGATGGAAACAAGTGAACTCTTCAAAAGGTCAAAAGTCAAAGATCAAATTTTTGCAAAAATAAGAAGTTTCTTGCTTTTTCGATTAAAACAAGCCTTTGACAAGAATATTTTCTTATGAAATAGGCATCAAGAAAGGAAAGAAAACAGTACAAATTAATATAAAGCTTTATACCTTTCGTACTGGTAGAAACCAATGGCGGTGTGGTCATCTTGGTTTAATAGGGTCTTGCATAAAGTAATTTTGTATGCTAACACGATTGATATCTTCCCTCATTTTGAGCCACACGCTAGCCGACGAATAACTTGTTGTATCTGTAGTGTATTACTGTAAATATCTTTATAACATACGAAAGGAAATACTGTAAAAACAATTTCTTTTTCTTGTGAGGTAGTCAACCAGTCGCTCTATCCAGTTTCACTTTGGGCTTTGGAGATCAGCAAACAAGCTCTATCCAGTCTAAATTTCGAGGTCAGAAAATTTAAATACCAAACATTGTGTGACACATTGTTGTCATTTATATTGAATTTAAAACCGTTTTTATGTAAATTTTTATCCTTTTTTACGGTCCGATGCTTAGATGTAGCGCTACAGTGCAATCTAGAGAAGTTATTAATCATTGATGCGAAACAGTGTGCAAAATTCGAGGCAATTATCAAGTTTGTAAGAGCGATACATCTGATGTTTTGATCAAGTGTCAAAATTTGTGGACAATAAAGGGTTTTGGAGACGAATTATTTTAACTATGTCTTTCGGATTATCTAAGAAGAATCAGAACTTGAACCAATATACACTGTTGAGCAATTTAGAAGGTATATTATTTAAACAATTTTTTAAAAACTTAGACTATTTGTCGCGTTGTGCGACAGTGGGAGCGGTTTAGCTATATGACAGTTTCACATTACAATGTATTTTTTTCCCTTTTTAGATTACGTGGAGCAACTAAAAGCAAGTGCAGATACGATAAAGGACGACAGCGTACCGTTGCAATGTTTTTGTGCAACTTTTGAGCAGATTTTACTCGAAGGGGCGCGAAGTATGTAGTATATTTTTGTATTTATAATTTGCAAAGCAAATTAAGGGAGGTGTTACATGACCATCAACAGCCAGGTTACTGTTTTGGGGGGTAAAATTCTTTTACAGACTCAAGGATCATCTGACGGGGTGCAGATTTTTTCAAAGGGAAACCCTACCAACACCTCCAATTTATGCTGTAGAAAGGGCCGTAATTAAATCATGAAAATTGAAGTACGTTCTGGTTGATGTTGTGCTCTTTCAGAGCGGGGGGGTGCGGCAAAATATTTCAGGGTTCACAGCATATTATTTAATTTTATTTTATTCAACTTCGCCTCAATGGCAGGGAGTCCACAACAGCGTCAGCCAATTACTGTGGCCCCATTGTTAGTTCCTAAGGGTTAGTATTAGAGGGAGGAAACCGGAGTACCCGGGGAAAACCCTCGAAGCACAGGAGAGAATCTCAACTTACATGAGTTATTTGAGCACACTGCCGATCTCATGCGAGTACCAACAGTGACCTCGACCTGTTGTGAAACAGGCTCAACTCAGTGGTAAGAGGCAGAGCGCTAACCGCTTCCGCCACCCGTGCTACCCTAACAACGTCATGATTAGCAAAATTTTCAAAGGATAAGTGACAAAATTAGCACATTGTTATACTTACAGGGGGGCAATATTCAATGCCACCTGATCCAAAAAAGAATTATTTTCCATATATCACAATACCTGTGTGCCTATATGCAGTCAAGATGATTAAATGTATAGATGCATATTCATGAATGGATGTTGATTACAAATTCTCTTAATATGTGAAATAATAAATTACCCCACACCCCCGCCTTGACCTCGTGGTCATTTTAAAATTTCAAAGCAATTTCTATATATTATAGCATCTACGATAAGCTTCGGGTCTTTAGAATCAACCTGAAAAATTCAAGTTCTTAATTGCTGAATTTTCAGGCAGTTTGAATCTAAAGACCTGAAGCTTATATTACAGGAACGCTGGATGCAGAGCCAGCAGAGGTAAGGGGTGACGTCCATACTCACATTGCCACGCAAAACGTCATTTTGATGTTTTCGTTTTGACCCACCCACCCAGTACTGAAAACGTCAAGTGTATATTGTTATTGAAACTAAAGGGAGACCTCAAAGGTGTTACCAGTGAGTAATAATGCTTCAAATTAATGCCTTTGTAGTTTTATTATTAAATATTTTAATGATAGAATAAATTAAAATTACCTGTTAATATTTTTCGTGTTTTCGCGAAAAGAACATGTTTTAAAGAGACATAAAGCCTTTGGTACAGCCGTATTTCATAGTGAAATACACAAATACTTCAAGTTAACTTCTATATATACATCCAAAATAATCTCCGTACATGTATTCAATATTTCCTGATTTAAAAATTCAAACTGCCATGCAAAACATCAAACTGTCTCTTAAAAACCCACCCACCCACTCAAAACGACGTTTTGCGTGGCAATGTGAGTATGGACGTCCCTAATAGATACATGCACTAACTACAATATACGTGCAAAACATATATACTTACCATATGCCATTAATTTGCTTTCCTGCAAAAGAAAAACAAAATTTATTATCAATTCAAACTTTTCTCCACGCTGCACAAAGCATGCACAATAGAGACTTAAAAGCAAATATATATGCACATATAGATCACCACAACATAAATATTTTAACAACATTTCCAGACAAAAATATTTCATAATTTGTTTTGGGAATTTGTTTATTGTAATTTGTAAATAAAGAATTAGAAAATATTTCAGATTTTCAGTTTAATAATACATATTTTACAAACCTAACAGCAGAGGAGACATTTGCTTGGCAATTCCACGAGAAAGATCATAAATATACAGTTTTACCTCAAATTGAGAAGACATGCTTTGTCAACTAGGAAAGCAAAGTAGAAATAATTTCACTTTTTTGTTTGGAAATAAAATTGAAATATTTTGTTGATTCATTGTGACTATTTATTCCCTTTTTAAAACGCATGCTTTTAAAAGTTCGTGACCTTAGTCGGAGCGTGTTCGGAATATGTTCGGTTCACGGTCACTTCCGAGGATAAAAAATATTTTCATCACATTACGTCCTCTCTACATTCAAAGAAACGTCATTGCATCAAATTTGCATGATCATCACATATACGTCGCCCCTTGTTTCCATCTACCAAACTTACATTACGTCATTTATTCAACTTTGAAGTAAAGTTAAAAACTTTCTAACTGACCTAGCCTCCTCCGCAGGCAACTCTTGTTCCCCACTCCCAAATCCCAAATATATACCGACCTTTCAACCAGAAGAGAATTGAATTTATTCACGCTATCAATTTAATCCATATCGAAAGGTTTGGCCGAGCTGAAAGAAACAGTAAGGGCTTGGTAACTAGTGAAACAACATTTGTATCGCAATGTCCCCTTATGTTTCCTAATGTAGTCATATAAATTCGACAAAAATATTGTCTCTTCTGGTTGAAAGGTCGGTATATATTTGAGATTTGGGAGTGGGGAACAAGAGTGAAGAGTTGCCTGCGGAGGAGGCTATAACTGACCCTAACGGCTAACCCTAAAACCTACCCTAACCCAAAACCTAACCCTAACCAAATTGATGAAGAAAAATCAAGAAAAAAATCGGGAAAATTGCGTAACGTCAGTTTGATAGATGGAAACAAGCGAAACCTATACTACACGTCTACACGGGTTTTACTACATCCCGGGCGCAGTGAACTCAATTTGTTAACCTGGAACGATAACTCGCGGGTGAAAAGTGAAGCCAAAATAACAGTGCCTACGCCATCAAACGTGATTGATTCACAACGGCCAAAGTTCAAAATAAGTTCACGAAAATAGAAAAAAAACTTGAATATCTGTTAAAGCCTGCACGATAGCTTATCTTATCCCATATTTTTATGGCTTTCATAAACTTTTTGCACAAACTAGCTTATACGCCTTGTACGACTGACAAAAAACAAAATATTTTCGCTGTTTGAACAAAAACACTGAGAAAACTTGCTTTAATTAACTTACTTCAGTGACAAAGATATGTTTTCCTCCTAGTTTTCTTTCTGTAATCTTTTTAGCCAGTTACAAAGGGGAAACTACTTCGATTTGCAAAAAAACTGTTGTTTTTTTCAAAAAAATAATACAAAAATAGAGTTTACGTACGGACCGCGCAGTAAATAAGTTGTGGGAGACTGAAACTGACGTCCAGAACCGCGCAACAAAAATAGGGGACTGAAACTGACGTCCAGAACCGCGCAAAAATGATGGCGTATAGGGGACTGAAACTGACGTACGATAACCGTTGATGGCGACGACCACGATGGCGTTGTGGCCTGACGCCAGAGGTCAAGGCTTCACTTTTTTCCGTACGAAATGACTGCAGTTATCGTTCCAGGTTAACAAATTGAGACGATGAGCCAGCTGGCTCCAGGTTCGCAGCTCCAGTTTCGCGAACCTGGAGCCAGCTCCAGATTGGCTCGAAACTGGAGCTGGGACGACAAGTTTGTAAACAAAGCGTTTTGGCCGCTTAACGAGTAATGTGATTGAATTTTTTTTGAAAGACCATTTTTACCTATCATATTTTCTAGTACGTGACCGAAAATGAGAACTTTATTATGTTTCGTTTGTCCACAGTAGCTTGTGAAAGTTGACTATTTTTTCTCACGAAGGGGCTGGTCAGCGGCCCGATTGATCGTATAGCTTTTTAAAACCTTATTTTTTTACCTTTATAATGGCAAACTGTAAAATTTGATTGATGACCGTTCTAGAGAAAGTATTTAAATATAATGTCAAGCAATAAGCGTACTTATACATCGCGAAACCGCGATAAATAACTCTGGTAAAGTCGAGCCATCTATTTCACGCGCGGCCCGCTTGTATTAATTTCACACTTCCGTGAACACACAACTTTGGTATCGGTAAATTTGCGTTTTGGAGAAATAACCTATTGAACGTTTAATGATATATTATTATTTATTGCACTTTTTTAAAGACTAAACGATCGAAACATCTTCCATATCTGCAACACACAACGCAAACAAGAACGCGAAAAATGGTGTTAAATGCGGCTCAGATTGCCGAACGTCAAATACGTCTAGCATAGTACAAATTGTTTCGAAAAATTTCCTCTTAAACTCGCCTTTCTGCGATTTTTCAAAAGATGACCCTTCTAGATTGATTGTCATTCTACCATATCCTATAGTAGTTAAAATTTTAGGATGTATATCGAGCATGAGCAACTCATGTGAACACTGGCTTTCGTGACCGACATGATAAATCAACTTTCAAGAGATGTAAAATCAACTTGTTTACTTAATACGGTTTTTCCCTGAGATTATCAAATGACGTCACCTGCCAAACTACCTGCAAAGACACGAATTATTGTTTTGGTTGTCAATTACGTTAATATATTACATCTCTTGAAAGTTGATTTATCATGTCGGTCACGAAAGCCAGTGTTCACATGAGTTGCTCATGCTCGATATACATCCTAAAATTTTAACTACTATAGTATGGGGCGCCATCTGTCTTTTTATTATTTAGCAGTTTAACACTATGATTTTCCCCGATTTATTAAATAACCAGAAATCTGTATTTTGGTTATATCAAATAATGAGTTGGTTATATCAAATAACCAAATTTTTACCGATGATTTATTTTGGTTATTTAATAAATAACCAGTTTATTTGTGCGTTTAAAGTTGGTTATTTAATAAATAACCAGTTTATTTGTGCGTTTAAAGTTGGTTATTTAATAAATAACCAGTTTTCTTGCGCGTTTAAAGTTGGTTATTTAATAAATAACCAGTTTCTTTGCGCGTTTAAAGTTGGTTATTTAGTATATAACCAAATAATTTATAGACACTCGGCGAACCAAATGACGTAAGCAAGTAACCAAAAATTTACCCTCACCCCCACAGTATTTTGCGGATCAAATGTCGCCTATTATGTCGGCTCGCTTTTTTCGACATTTCGATAGTTCGAATTTCGTTTGTTTTTGGCTCTTTGTTCTCAAATATCTTTGCTCTCAAAATGACATCAAACAATCTAGAAAGAGCGATCACAGAAGCAGTTGGGAGAGCTGTCCATGAGGCACTGAGAAGCGAACATGGGGAGGTAAAGATATAAATGTATTTTAACAAAATACGGGGTTCGTGGTCATAAATATTCATCATACAATTAATAATTTATATATTCCGTCATTATATAAATGTTACCTGTCATCATATTAATGTTACCTGTGGTTGATTATTTGCCACTGGGGCAGCAGCTGCAGTGGACGACTGAAAAATATCAAAATTTCATCGCTCACTTCGGCTAGACGGCACATGCAAACACGACAATGACGGAATATATAAATTATTAATTGTATGATGAATATTTATGACCACGAACCCCGTATTTTGTTAAAATACATTTATATCTTTACCTCCCCATGTTCGCTTCTCAGTGCCACATGGACAGCTCTCCCAACTGCTTCTGTGATCGCTCTTTCTAGATTGTTTAATGTCATTTTGAGAGCAAAGATATTTGAGAACAAAGAGCCAAAAACAAACGAAATTCGAACTATCGAAATGTCGAAAAAAGCGAGCCGACATAATAGGCGACATTTGATCCGCAAAATACTGTGGGGGTGAGGGTAAATTTTTGGTTACTTGCTTACGTCATTTGGTTCGCCGAGTGTCTATAAATTATTTGGTTATATACTAAATAACCAACTTTAAACGCGCAAAGAAACTGGTTATTTATTAAATAACCAACTTTAAACGCACAAAATAAATCATCGGTAAAAATTTGGTTATTTGATATAACCAACTCATTATTTGATATAACCAAAATACAGATTTCTGGTTATTTAATAAATCGGGGAAAATCATAGTGTTAAACTGCTAAATAATAAAAAGACAGATGGCGCCCCATACTATAGCACTCTCCTCCGCAGAGGCTGTGAGCTATTAAAAATAATTAGTCGTTTTTAATAGCGAGTTCTCGAGCATTTTCATTAGTCTTACACGAAGTTTTGACGAGGGTGGGGGAGCGCAAAGAATGAAGGGAAGGAGGAAACCGTCCCCGCGCGCTCACATTTCCTTGAAAACTTCGTGTAAGGCTAATGAAAATGCTCGAGAACTCACTATTAAAAACGACTAATTATTTTAATAGCTCACAGCCTCTGCGGAGGAGAGTGCTACTATAGGATATGGTAGAATGACAATCAATCTAGAAGGGTCATCTTTTGAAAAATCGCAGAAAGGCGAGTTTAAGAGGAAATTTTTCGAAACAATTTGTACTATGCTAGACGTATTTGACGTTCGGCAATCTGAGCCGCATTTAACACCATTTTTCGCGTTCTTGTTTGCGTTGTGTGTTGCAGATATGGAAGATGTTTCGATCGTTTAGTCTTTAAAAAAGTGCAATAAATAATAATATATCATTAAACGTTCAATAGGTTATTTCTCCAAAACGCAAATTTACCGATACCAAAGTTGTGTGTTCACGGAAGTGTGAAATTAATACAAGCGGGCCGCGCGTGAAATAGATGGCTCGACTTTACCAGAGTTATTTATCGCGGTTTCGCGATGTATAAGTACGCTTATTGCTTGACATTATATTTAAATACTTTCTCTAGAACGGTCATCAATCAAATTTTACAGTTTGCCATTATAAAGGTAAAAAAATAAGGTTTTAAAAAGCTATACGATCAATCGGGCCGCTGACCAGCCCCTTCGTGAGAAAAAATAGTCAACTTTCACAAGCTACTGTGGACAAACGAAACGGAATAAAGTTCTCATTTTCGGTCACGTACTAGAAAATATGACAGGTAAAAATGGTCTTTCAAAAAAAATTAATTTACATTACTGGTTAAGCGGCCAAAACGCTTTGTTTACAAACTTGTCGTCCCAGCTCCAGTTTCGAGCCAATCTGGAGCTGGCTCCAGGTTCGCGAAACTGGAGCTGCGAACCTGGAGCCAGCTGGCTCATCGTACAAATTGAGTTCACTGCCCGGGCGTTCTTTGTCAGTGCCCGCGATCATAATTAGGATTATCAGCGGTATATGATAATAATAAATAATAATAAATAAAGACTTTATTTAAACTGTTAAAAATCCCATCAGCAAAGCTGCTGGTATAAACGGGAGAACAGTGTTTACAATTATCAACGTTACACTTATTTTATATACAATATAAACATTCATATTCTTATGCACTACAAATATGGGACTTATTGTCAAGTTCTAAAAGATGCGAATAGACAGTACGTTTAAATCTTGAGAAGGATATCATTTCTCTAATGTTTAAAGGTAAAGAGTTCCAGTCTTTTGCACCAGCATACTTGAATGTTGATTGACCTATTGCACTGTTCACCTTCGGAAGATCAAGCAGCATCTTATCCCTCAGGTTTCTGTTGTGCATGCAACGTCTGAATTGGAACGTATCTCTCAGTTGGCTAGGGCAGTCCAAGTTATACAGTATCCTGAAAATACTTAGAAAGCGTAAAAATCGTCTCCTGCTATGCAATGTCAGCAACTTCAGTTCGCTGCGCATCTCTTGAGAACATTTTCGCCTGCCTCGGTGAAGGATAATCCTCAAAGCACGATTCTGCAGTTTCTCGACCCGCCTCGTTTGAATTGTTCCGCACTCATGCCAAACCGTTGAACTATAGTCCAAAATGGGTAGTATAGTTTGTTTGTAGATACGGAGTAAAATTACGCAAGGTAAAAATGACGATATGCGATTGAGTAAGCCTAGTTTTGGATACAAGCGTTGACATATTCTGCTAACATGCTGTTCCCATGACAGAATATTGCTTATTCGAACACCGAGATAGTCAAATGTAGTGACCACATCAAGGATCTCATTGTCCAGATAGATTTCAATATCATTCGCCCTTTTCAGTGCTTGGCGTGATCCAATTACCATAGATTTTGTCTTTTTGACATTTGGAATCATTCTGTTGTCTGCCAACCATTGGTCCACTCGTTTGAGATCTTTATTCATTTGCGACTGAGCTACATCAAGATTAGGATGTGAACAATGGGATTAATGATGATAACATTGAGAGTTTCCACGGGAGTGTTTCCTTGTCTTTCCTAATGTTTCCTTCTGATCCTTACTCCTAACCCTAACCCAGAAGGAAACACAAGGAAACACTCCTCTCGAAACACTTAGCTTGCGGCTATTAAAGACAGGAATTAGTCTGGGCTAGCCTGCGAATAGGCTTCAATCCGGCATGATTTGTACTTACAACTTTTAAGTTTTTATAAAAATAAGACAAACCCCAATCCTAACCCCTTTCCTAACCCTAACCAGTCTTAGAAAGTGAAAATTATCGAGAAAAAAAAATTAAAGAAAACTTAACAAAAAAATTAAGAAAAGTGTTTGGCGCGGACTCGAACCCACAATACAGTTATAGCCCCAGCAAACGCACGCCCTAACCCACTACGCCACAGGCAAGCTCGCTGAAAAGAACGGCAAAAATACTATTTATATTAACTTACTACTACAAGTTCTGGAAACACTGAATGTTATCATCATATACCGCTGATAATCAGCGGGCACTGACAAAGAACGCCCGGGATGTAGTAAAATCCCGTCTACACGTTAGGTGTTTTCCCACAATTGTAGAGTGTCGACATGGAAGAGAGGGCCATTCCATTTAATATACACACCCCCCCGTTGACGAGATTTTCCGAGGGGGTCTAAAATTCCGAATTTCCGAGGGGGTACAATGGGAAAATTGGGAAAATTTCCGAAGGGGTAAAGAAAATTCCAAATTTCCGAGGGGGTTTATAAGAACGACTACCTGTTGACGAAAATTTCCGAGGGGTCAATAAAATTTCGAACATTTCCGAGGGGGTCATAAGAAAATTCCAAATTTCCGAGGGGTTTTATAAGAACGACTACCTGTTGACGAAAATTTCTGAGGGGTCAATAAAATTTCGAACATTTCCGAGGGGGTCAATAAAATTTTCGAAAATTTCCGAGGGGTCAAGAAAATTTGGAAGATTTCTGAGGGGGTTTAGAAAGATTTCCATGCGGGTTTAGAAAATTTCCGAGGGGTCAAGAAAAATTTGATAATTTCCAAGGGTGACAAAAAGAGGCGAAACAAATATTTCGATAATATTCAGGGTCAACAAAATTTCGAATTATTTGAACAGATGTGAGGAACTTTCCGGGTAAAAGACATCTGTGGAGGCACGGTTAATAGAACTAGAGTGAGAGTCCAAGTTCCCAATAGAACATTCCGATATTGTTTGTTTGGTTGGCTATAGAGGCTCGTTTTCGTGACAGTTGAACCTAGTTTTGCAGCCTTTTATGCGGAGTGTTGACAATGCGGAGTATTGTCAATACGGAGTGTTGACAGTGCGGTTGTTGACAATGTGGTATGAGGTGTGATTTATATATTGAATTATAGCATTAGAAATTTTATTTATGACTGTTCATTGCCTTTGATAATAATGCTATAATGCTATTATGGTATCCAAAACTGCAATTTTGTCATTGTGTTTTGCACTTGTGCAATGCTTATTTGCTATTATGATGAATTTCATTCTGCGTTAAATTTCATTCGGCATGGCACTCAGAAACCAAAATTTGACTTCCGGTAGCCAGAGGTCTGTATACCACAGTGTAGCGCGCGAACAAAGTACAGTTTGAGACAAAAACTCGGCTTTAAAAAGTCCTATAGAAATAGAATAGCAGCAAAAATGATAGCGCAAAATAGTTAATTATGATAATATGTAAAGTATGTAGATGGTTGAGTGCACAATTTAGTTGTTTGTGGCAAACACATAATTATGAACTGACGTAAGATAAACTTATTAACGCTTCAGCAGCCAAGCACGGAAACTACTGATTGCATGATTCAACGCTGTATTATAGAAAGAGTTGTAAATTGTACATGTAGACTTAGATTGATATTGTATTGAAGATTGTATTGACCAGTAGACTGACTCAGATTGACCACGGATTGACGGGTATCCAGATTGATACAGATTGTTAGATTGGTGTATATATACATATACCTTGTAAACGCAATTTCAAATAAAGAAAATACAAAAAAGCCGGATAGATACAGTCCCTTGATTTAAGACTAGACACTTCCAAAACAGCCCTTATTTTCGAGCTTATTTTGATACCGGATACCAGGTTGAAATTAGCCAAGCTTTCGTTGCTCACAAAAGCAGGAAGTCTTTTGATTCAATGTAGCCGACGTCGACGGTTTAATATAAAGCTGGTGATGACAGCAAAAGCTTGGCTAATTTCAACCTGGTATCCGGTATCAAAATAAGCTCGAAAATAAGGGCTGTTTTGGAAGTGTCTTTTTGAAATGCGTTTGCCGTCGAATAGTGCAAATATTAAGCGGTGATATAATATATTATATAGGCAGTAAATTTTGTTAACATAGCGAATATATAAGGTAGCTAATTTAAGACACTGTTTAAATTAGGGACAGGTTGTGATTTGTGAATTCAATTTGCAACTTGTTCGTGTCCGTTGCAAATTGCTCAGAGCAATCTCCAAATCAAAATTAAATTGCATTATCCGTGACGATATTGCAATATTCCTCGGAATAGAACACCCGTTTTGTAAAGGGGAGTTAAAGAAGAAACTTCTATATAGATCTATGTAATTTTACTAAACTGTTTTAACATATTTTAATCAACGCTAGTTTTTTTAATATAGACACATCACTATTGCAATTGTAAATAGGTATTGAAAAGCCCTGATCGGGAATACTATGCATTGATAATAATATTAAAAAATCGTCTTGTGAGTCCGAGGGGGTTGTTAAAAGTGTTTATAAAAATTTCCGAGGAAGTTGATTAAAAGTATTTTCCGAGGGGGGGTAGAAAAATGTTCAAAATTTCCGGGGGAAAAAAGTATTTACGAAGATTTCCGAGGGGGTCAAAAATCTCGATTAAAATTTCCGAGGGGGGGTGAAAAATGTTCAAAATTTCCGAGGGGGTAAAGTATTTACGAAGATTTCCGAGGGGGTCAAAAATCTCGATTAAAATTTCCGAGGGGGGTAGAAAAATGTTCAAAATTTCCGAGGGGGTTAACGTATTTACGAAAATTTCCGAGGGGGGTTAGAAAAATGTTCAAAATTTCCGAGGGGCTAAAAGTATTTACGAAGATTTCCGAGGGGGTCAAAAATCTCCATGAAAATTTCCGAGGGGGATAAGTAAAAGGCTATCTTTAAAATAGGGAACGGGAATCGGGGAATCGGGGAATCGGGGAATCGGGGAATCGGGGAATCGGGGAATCGGGGAATCGGGGAATCGGGGAATCGGGGAATCGGGGAATCCGGGAATCCGGGAATCGGGGAATCCGGGAATCCGGGATCGGGGAATCGGGTCCGATTAATGAATGTAATTTGTCTTTAAATTTCTAGAACTTCAGCGAAAGAAAGATGCATGAAAAAGTGCGTTGAAAGGAAATCCACGGGTTTTTATTTTATTAAATAAATTTTGTAATTAGATGTAACTTATACACTACAATTATAGACTGAATTCTTTGTAACTAGATAAACGTAACTTTCGTATAAGTGTACATGGCAGAACGGACTTGACAAATAGTTTTAGTATACATTTTCGTATAAATACAAACAATTTCTTCTGTATAAAATATAGATAAATATAATACTATATGATATAATTATGTCAACAAAATATATAAAAAAACTTATTGAATGTAGTTATGTACAATTTTACTTCTAATATATACGTGTTGGGAGCCTGCTGATCGGTTTCAAGCAGGGCGCTTATATATATATATATGTAAGCGCCCTGGTTTCAAGCATTACCTTTACGACAATTTTCTTAAACTTAGGAAATTTGGACCTTTTTATTAAGGATTTGTTAAGAAATAAAATTTTTTTAAGGAATTTTAAGGTTTGATCCAACACTTGAAAATATTGAAAACGTTTAAAAATTCAGTCAACTTAGGTGCTACTTATCCAAAAATATTTCTCAGAAACGCAGGAAAACAGTCTAAAGCATTCAAAACTGCAAAGATTTTCCACGAGAAGACTGAAGAGAACCATACATGTTTAAAGAAATTTTACTAAATCTAAGGAATTTTTACCGAGAAGCTAAGGAAGTGAGAGCCCTGCTCAGTGAACTCTAAGTAAACTGGAACGCTAACTCCTATGATCAAGTCCTATGATTCGTTGAAGCCAAGCTCTAGTTTTTCTGAGTTTTGAGTTGAAATACTTAACGCCGAACATTGGGCTGTATATGAAATTGAAGCTATTAAAAAGTTATATTTGATATAAAAACTTCAAGACTTTAGGTAAAAGGGAAATACTTAAAAAATACAAAAACAACCGCAATTTTGTAGAATACGGCAAATTTTCCCTCAAAGTTTTAAGTATTTCCCTTTTACCTAAAGTCTTGAAGTTTTTATATCAAATATAACTTTTTAATAGCTTCAATTTCATATACAGCCCAATGTTCGGCGTTAAGTATTTCAACTCAGAACTCAGAAAAACTAGAGCTTGGCTTCAACGAATCATATATAGGACTTGATCATAGGAGTTAGCGTTCCAGTTTACTTAGAGTTCACTGAGCAGGGCTCTCACTTCCTTAGCTTCTCGGTAAAAATTCCTTAGATTTAGTAAAATTTCTTTAAACATGTATGGTTCTCTTCAGTCTTCTCGTGGAAAATCTTTGCAGTTTTGAATGCTTTAGACTGTTTTCCTGCGTTTCTGAGAAATATTTTTGGATAAGTAGCACCTAGTTGACTGAATTTTTAAACGTTTTCAATATTTTCAAGTGTTGGATCAAACCTTAAAATTCCTTAAAAATTTTTTATTTCTTAACAAATCCTTAATAAAAAGGTCCAAATTTCCTAAGTTTAAGAAAATTGTCGTAAAGGTAATGCTTGAAACCAGGGCGCTTACATATATATATATATAAGCGCCCTGCTTGAAACCGATCAGCAGGCTCCCAACACGTATATATTAGAAGTAAAATTGTACATAACTACATTCAATAAGTTTTTTTATATATTTTGTTGACATAATTATATCATATAGTATTATATTTATCTATATTTTATACAGAAGAAATTGTTTGTATTTATACGAAAATGTATACTAAAACTATTTGTCAAGTCCGTTCTGCCATGTACACTTATACGAAAGTTACGTTTATCTAGTTACAAAGAATTCAGTCTATAATTGTAGTGTATAAGTTACATCTAATTACAAAATTTATTTAATAAAATAAAAACCCGTGGATTTCCTTTCAACGCACTTTTTCATGCATCTTTCTTTCGCTGAAGTTCTAGAAATTTAAAGACAAATTACATTCATTAATCGGACCCGATTCCCCGATCCCGGATTCCCGGATTCCCCGATTCCCGGATTCCCCGATTCCCGGATTCCCCGATTCCCCGATTCCCCGATTCCCCGATTCCCCGATTCCCGTTCCCTATTTTAAAGATAGCCATAAGTAAAATATGAAATTTCCGAGGGGTCTCTCGTCATGGAACCTCGTCAACGGGTGTTTCCGAGGGTGCTGTAAAAAATCGGAAAATTTCCTAGGGGGTCTTGAAAAATTGGCAGATTTCCGAGGGGGTAGATAAAAAAAACGTTTCCGAGGGGGTCAAAAATGAGAAACCTCGTCAACGGGGGGGTGTGTATATTAAATGGAATGGCCCAGAGTTGAGGTTTTATTTGGAGATGTGTCTTCGACAATCAATTTTTTTACATGTAAAGACGAAAGTTTAGAGCATTTAGAGCTTGTTCACAAGCCAGAAACATGGAAAATGCAAGAGGGCCAAAAAGGCCGCTAGAAACCATCACAGAAGACAGAAACAGGCAGGAATTGAAGAAGCAACGATTGGAAAAGCAACAATTCGAAAAGCAAAAGTCTGAAAAAGACGTCAGAGAGGTATCTGTATTTAAACATAGTTGTATATTAAACATCTCGAACGTGCGGTGCCAGTGTGGGTAGAGTGTAACAAAGATTCGGCAGTTGACTGTTGTGTAAAACTACCTGAAAAATACAATAAGAACGACGTTTCGAGCGAAGGCCCTTCGTCTGGAAGTTAGTAGTTTCTATTGACGTCACAAAATTCTAAAATTAAAGCTACAAAGCTACCTGTTTTATATGTTCCGTATATTGTCACTGCGAGTGTTCACCAAAAAATATTAGTTGATACAACTATATTTTCTGTTTTAGTTTATATTGGGTTTTGGAAACTATTTTGGCTGTGTCAGCATTATTTTCAAAGGGTTTTAAAACCATGTTTATATACACATTAAAATGCTTGGTTAATGTTAAAAAGTGACTTCTAATACGACCTGAAAAATAATCTAAACGTTCCGGCTAAAAGCATAAAACACGCTGTTACTTTAGCATTTAATTTTAGGCCACCATTTTGGATGACAGAATGTGCCAATATTGCTTTAATTTTAGAATTTTGTGACGTCAATCGAAACTAAAGAATTATACATAGTTGTATATTACTTGGATTTCATGATTTAGTAACTGGGATCTTCACAAAGTTGGAAGATATTTTGTACCATTTAAGTCGAATATGAAATTGAAACCTCAGTTATGACTTATTACTCAAACTAGTACTGTTCTTTCATATTAGGGAGCTTTAGCAAAAGCTTTCGTGCCAAACACTGTGTTGTTTGTATACGCACGCAATCTTGCAAAAGTCGTAGTCGTCTGGGTTTTGACTATGAGATTTTTGATAAATCTCGTACTCAAAAGCCCGACAACTACAACTTTTGCAAGATGGCTCGTACTCGTAGTCACTGCTAAAGCTCCCTATTAGTTAGGTGTATGGGCGCAACTTCATGGGCAAACAAAATTTTGCCCAAATTTTAAAGCTTACCAAAAATGCCTGATGTTGGATAATAACATATTGATAACAATATTACAATAATAACCACTTTTTAATTGTATTTTACAAATCAATATGCTGAATTCTCACTTGTGCATTGCTTCTGTGAACTCAAAATGAACATTTAAAATTGAACTGTCTATGAGTTGGCGGAGTAACTTAGAAAAAATACCTATATGGTCCATATCGTTCACCAATCCCCGCCCCCCGGTTGCCACGTCCCTGCATCTGGCATTAGACAGAGTAAAGTAACAAAGTTGGGTGCTTTGCAGCTCAATCGGTTAATAAACTGCAATGTGCCTGAATGTGGCCTACTTTGTTAGTTTAATTTGTCTACAGTAACGTCAGATGATTTACTTGTTAGGGTATCTGCCCAATATTGTCTCTTTAAACCATTAATGTGCAATGCACATTATTTTGTTATTTTACTTTGTCAGGCCAACAGCATTGGGAGTTAATGAGTTTACTTAGTGTTTCTCTTCCTTTTTACAGCAAATTAAGGAAGTGTGTAATGGCTTGACGACGTTGGGCGACTCAGATGACATAGCAAATATATCAGCAATACCAATTCTTTGTCAATTATTGAAAAAACTTGCAGGTATATATGTATCTAGGATAGGGTAAAGGGGGTGCACACCTCTTTCAGCCCAACTTCAGAACATGATTTGTACATTGTGATTTCTACAATCTCAAGAATCAGCTATTAATTCAGCAATTTGTTGATGTATCTTGATTATCGGGTTTCAGTGTAGGCTGAGATAAACAATATATTCATGAGCTTGGACTACCTGAAAAATAAGGCCCTTCATCTAGAAGTGTTGAGGCATGGTTTGGAAAAACAATTTGTCTGCTTTTGTATTAGTGCTATTGGAACATTTTCTCATTTCCTATATTTCATATTTTATAATTAGAAAATTATATAATTAATAGATAATTACTGAGGCCAACGGCATTCTTGAATATATTGCAGCATTCAAGAATGCCGTTTGGCCGAAGTAATTATCTATTATAATTACTGACGTTAGTCAAACGTATTGTTCCTTCTCTTTACGATCGCAGTGATTTTAGGCATCGTCCGAATCAAAAGTAATTGTTTTAGGTTCTAAGATTAGGGTGCTGCTTGTTGGACTGAGTCACAATGAGCAAGCGTGTTGTTCTTTCAAATCCCACAAACGCAAGCCAAGAAATTGCAGCATATATACAACAGCTGAATATGCGCATGTTAGAGCAAACGCTTGCTGCGACATGCCTTGCGCGGCGACTCCAGACGAAAGTTATGATGCATCAAAAACGGAAAAGCAACAGAACATAGCCATTGCTGTGTGCAGGCTGCATTATTATTAATAATGCTGTGTGCCAGCAAGTGCACTCTGCATTCGCTGGTATAATGCAGAGAGAGAACAATAGGTTATTATGACCAGACCGTCAGTAATTATATGTAGTTATTGAGATGTCAGCAGCTCAGGGTTGGAGTGGATGGCCCCATTCCTTTGTGTCTTGACCACTACTTGGTAGCCCTGCTACAATATTATATTTATTGTTCTTTTCAGTACTCTCTGGCCTTGAGTTAGACACTGACATTATCAATCACCGAGAAGATTTCTCGTGTCTTTCGAAACTATCGAAAAAACATTGCAATGGTGGTTGCAACCGCAGCACTTGCTATGAGATTGTAAACTGCCTTCTCAAGGTTTCTGGTTTGCCATACTCCACACCAAGCCAGGCATACCTATTGTATCATGCGATGTGCTTATCGAACCTACTAGGAAACTATGATGATGCGATCAAAGCTGCAGAACAGCTGGCACAACTGGCAAGAAAACTTGGACACAAATATTTTGAAGGACAAGCTTATAATCTCCTCATCAACATACTTGTTTATAAAAAGGGATCAGTGAAAGAAGCAAAGCTGGTTTTGGAGAAATATGAGCAGTGCAGCAAAGCATCAGGAGATGAGAGGATTCTATGTAAGCAGTATTTTGAAAATTTACATAAGGTTACAGTAAATTGATTTTCTATTCCTGAATATGGGACATGGGTGTCAGATGTTTGGATCCATTGTATTACATAGGTGTCGTTTTCATCAACTGATGCCATCATAATGTGTGGTTTGACTATTTTCCTGTTCTATGACCAAATTTTAGTATTAAATCTCAAGCTGTCAAGCCCAGTGAGTGAGTGAGTGAGTGAGTGAGTGAGTGAGTTATGTTTCCTGTTGCCAAAATTGACTTTCTCAAACCCAATTGCTCCCCCTGTGGCCTGGTCCAGACTACCTCAAACTCACAAGCTACACGGTCCAAAGTCCAAACCTGCTCCGGCTGCTCGCTTTGCTTGCAGGGCTAACTGCAAATTATATTTGGTTGCCTGATATGGGACAACCTATATTACTGTAAATGACCTCTATTAAACGCCTGGGAGCATATTTATTTCAGCCATTTAAGGGGGGCATTGTACATAAGAAGCATAGTAACTTAATGTGATATTCCAGCGCAATTGATAAATCCAATCAGTACCTATGATTCTTTCTTGTAAAGGGGGGGGGGGGGCAAGACGTAATAGAGAGAGTGGCAGCTTAGTAAATTTTAAAAGGGCGGCTTATTTATAAGAGGGGGCTTAATAGAGGATTTATGGTAAGCTGCTACCTGTATTAAGCAGATACTTGTATTAAAAATGTCCATGGTTGCATAGTATACTCATTATTAAAATGATTCTTTTCCCTAAAGGTGACTACAAGTACGCCAAGGCAAATATTCACTATGCGGAAAAAAAATATGATCTAGCTCTCCCAGAACTTGAAAAATGTGGTGAAATCGCGAAACGATTAAACAACAAACCCGCTGAATTTCAAGCCAGCTTTCTTATGGGGCGTATATATCACTACGCTGAAGATATACAAAAAACTATAAACCATGTTTCCAACACGTTAAAATTGGCAAAAGAATTGGGGTATCTGCAGAGCGTTGTACGTGCGCAATGTCAACTGATTCTTTCGTACTCATCACTAGGCAATTACAGAGAATCTGACACCATTGGCAAAGAGGTTACTAAAACGCTGAGTACACACGAACATCTACGCGAAGATAAAGAGATTGCATTTGCGGAGTGTTGTATAAAAAGTGTGCGTGCATTTAATCAGAATGAATATGAAGAATCCATAAAACTAGCACAAAATTTGTTAGCAGCAGCAGCAGACGTAAATTATACCCCCTTAGCTCACGAGCTTATAGGCTTTGCCCAGGAAAAATTAAAAGATTACGAAGGAGCGATCAAAAGTCATAAAAAATGCGTGGAATTTTCAATAGGGGTTCTTCGATATTCTTGTAATCTTGGCAGAGCTTACGAAGGAAAAGGTTGGTATAGCTTACCCAATCACCACCATATCTCGTATTGGTCATTACAAAAACACGATCTATGGCAGATATATAGTTCCATTAACCCATTCTCACCCAAGTCACTTTGCCCTTGGCAAGTAAAATCGCCTAGTATTAGACAGAATAAAATAACAAAGTCAGGCACACATGTTAACAAGAGGCATGGGCTGTGATGGGCAGGGGCCGGTTGTACGAAGGCCGTTTAGCTTAAACGGTGGATAAGCCAAAATTAAAAAACACTTTCACACAGTTTGTGAATGATTGAACTTAAATCTTATGCACCTAATATGTAGTTGCAAACATAATTGTTCTATTCAAGTTTAAATATTTTAGCTTGGTTGTTCGATGAATGTATAGACTTGATCAATATTTTCGATTTACCCACCCGATAGGCTAAACGGGCTTCGTACAACCGGCCCCAGATAGTTTGGGTTAACCCTTCAATGCCCGACACTTTCTCTTTGTGAGTGGTGTTAGATAGAGTAGCGAACAGTAGGGTCCATTGCAGATCCTCAATTGTCTTTTTCAAAATTAATGTTCCTCAAAAGTGCGTGAGAACAACAGAAAATTTGATTGTACATTGCAAAATAATCTTCAATATGATCATTGAACAATACTTCACAATCTCAAATGACAGATAAGTTAGTATGATTCCTTAAGATTCTTCGATAAAGTATGTGTAAAAATTCAAAATGTTCCTCAAATCTGTTACTCAGGCAAAGGTGCACTTATTCTGAGGTCTAATGGTGCAAATATTCGAAATTTTGGGCATCTCGCTACAACTGGGACGCTGGAAAGATTTTTGTAGATGGAAGTTTCACGCGAAAAACTAGTAGTAGAAGTTCACATATTTTGTCCTAACTCCGGCAGTTGCGTAAAAATGCAAACTACAGGTTCTCTAGCAGGAAATCGCACTCCGCACCCTGCGATTCCAGTACAGTGCTTCACCCACGGAGCTACAGAGTCCAGCGTTGTCAAGAGCTAACCACAGCTTCATGTATAGGGTCAGGTATCAAAAAGCTGGGCATAAACTTGTATGTACGAGATCATATTATTAGAATGTAAATATGTGCACACACCTTCACACTTTCTGGGATTTGAAAATGCGTTTCCACACGCAGTACTATCAAAATAATCACACAAAGTGAATTAAAATTAGTTCGATTACGTAATGGCCCAGCTAACAACAGAGCAAAGAGAGTATTTCTTGTTTTAAAGTACTTCCAAACTCCTTTACAACCAACTCGACAGCAGTCATTCGTGAACTGAGCCATTCGTAATCGAACTCATAAGTTTAATTCACTTTGTGTGCTTGTTTCTTTGATACTCCCAGAGAAACCTGACATTTTCAAATCCCAGAAGGTAATTATTTGCACAGCCATTGAAATTCTAATGTATGATCTCGTGGCATACAAATTGGTGGTATTTGCAGTTTTGATACACCCTGTATATATACTCAGGGTGATGCAAGTGTATGGGATAAGGGTGAATTATTACAGATTGGCATCTCCTCAACAGAGTTCATGAACTGATTGGCAATATAAAACAACTTTTTCCTTTCAAAATAAGAGTCTGATCAAAAAGTATGGAATGTGTTTAAAAATAGAAATTTGTGACCCAAGTAGCTGTGATCTACAACCAGAAACCGAGATCAAATTTTAGTTGAATTTGGTCTTAGATGAAATTGGCGAATGAGATGCACTAATAGCTTGACTTTTGCTGTGGAGGTGTAGCAAGTCTCTGATTGCCCTCTAGTTTTACTTCCTCTAGTTTTACAGCACACCTGTTGGGTTTTAGGTGATAAGGGGAGAATAGCTAAGCTAGTGCTACTCTCGGCTATCCCCACTGTTGCCAGAGCTCTATCACTGTGTTATGCGCTTGATGTCAGTAAAAATCTCAATATAATCCTGAGTACCATCTTTGCAAGAATGGCAATGAAGAGCACAATTCAACCAAGCAAAGCGAATGTTTTCATATGTTGTAGACCGTTAGGGATGAAGTCTCAGAAGAGTGTCCAGGATAGTTCGTTAAAGATATGTTTTAATGATACACTGAAGAAACTTATCAGTATCTCCAGTATGTACTAGTTGAAAGATAAGGATGGTACGCGGCCGCACTCTTGATCGTGGTGAGAAGGGCAGAGGAAGAGATTTTTACGTTTATAAGGCAGATTTTTGTTGTAATTGTTGGACTGGAGACCGAGTTAAATGCAATTGATCACAGACTGATTAGGAAGATAGAGCTAGGCTAGAATTAACTGACTCATCTCCCAAGCCAAGAGGAAAGCCAAGAGAAATACCGCCAAGTTTGAATTTTTGGACCAACGCTGATAAAATAAATACAGAACTAGACTGTAGAATGATTTAAAACATTGGATTGTAGATTGGAGACATGGAAATGGAAGACGGGTCTATTCTTTGTCCACTAAGCTTGAATGTTCTTATTGTTATTTCATTGTTTTGGAAATCCCATTGTTCTCCAATAAGTGTGTTGCAAAGCACTCAATTATTTTTACGCACAATCAAGTTGCTTTTTCTAGATTAAAAGCGTATTGATTCGAAGCACTGGAAAACACCCTGGGAACTGGAAGAACTCTCTTCACATACAAAGTTTCAATTAGGAAAAATCACATACTGCAAAATTGGGCTCAGCTGTGACACACAAAAATAAAGAAACATGCACTAAATCCACTGTGGGAACCAACATGCCAATATCACATATTGCTAGAAACATGTCCTCTCTTTAAAGTTATAAAGTGCTTACCAGTCGAAGCAACTCGACACGCCAGAAGCTCTCGTAGATTTCGCTAAAACCAACAACCAAGCTGTACTCTTCATATCCCAACTAGACGTGGTTCGTGAAATGCAAGTGTGGTTCATAGCACCAGATGGTGAAATCACTACCTTTGCCCTGCCGCTTCAAGATCTAGTTATTCTAATTAGTAAAACACAGCCAGCTACCCAAGCAGCGCAATGTGCCATTAACTTGATTGGTGACGTGACTAGTGAAGCAGCTCAGCCAAATTCAGAAAGTGGCGATGCTCAAGCAGCCCATCCAAGCCGTTCATGTGCAACTGAATTCAGAGGTTTGTTTGAATGAATGAAAATAGAAGGCCAACTTCTCAATAATTGGTTTACAGGTGTTTAAGGTGGCTCCCTGCAGTTTTAAAAAAATTGGAATTTTTTATCTGAATGTTTTGAAACCTTCCCTCTTCTAAAAAACCGTATGGAGCCACATTAAAGAGATGCTTACACGTTACCAACTTTTTTCAATAGACCTAACCAGCTAATGCCCGATTCACTCACATAATTATATCAGGAAATATTGTGTTTGGAAAAGCAGGCTACCACAATATCTAACGCAATCATAAAAGCTGTGTCATTAGCAACCTTTTCAAGTTAATTCTTTTTCATTATATATAGTAGTCTTGTATTGACAAAAGAATTGATGAGATTTAGTTTAGTTATTGGTCCCTATCAATCATGAAACATTTCTATAGTTGCTCACCATCTGCTGCCCTTATAACGTTACTTGAATCAACCATTTGCAACGATTTGCTTGCATAAATCCAAGACGATTTTACTATGTTAAATTGGTTAGTTGCAATTAATCGTGATATAACGTGACGCTGCTTTACATCCGTGACATGTATTTGTGTTCAACGAGTCAATATTCATAGGTGTGGACAACAAAATCGCAAGCGATGATGAGTCCGGAGACGAATCTGAGGATGATGATGATGAGTCCGGAGACGAATCTGAGGATGATGAATTTGGAGCTAATGATGATAATGAGAACAGTCCGGGCACCTTAAATAAAACAACAGGCGATAGTGCACACACCTTACCCACACGTAGTCCGCGAGAGCCCACACCCGACCTTTCCAACCTTGTTGACAAATTTAGCGAGCATATTTTACCACCAATTGAAAGGCAGTTGGATAAGCTGGATACAGAGAATGGCCCCAAACCTCTATTATTGATTATCCCACAAGGACAAACGTTTAGCATACCTTATTCCACGTTGCGTCTCAAAAATGGTCAGCCCTTGTGTAGTTTGGTGGCAAGGTCAAGCGAAGCATTCTCTTTCCATCTCGTGGCTCCTACATGCATGACCTCCTGCAAATAAAGAAGCAAAGTCATGCAGTGTGAGTGAACCAATCAAATTATAGGATTTAGGCTACATGTTATCTCATTGGCTAATTCTGGAGATGAAGTTTTCCCGCCTTCACTTGTCTGAACTTAGATAAGACAACAATTTTGGACGAAGATTTCTGTAATAGTACACGGCCAATACTGACCCTTACTGGACCTCTCAGGGAGAACAGTTCAGAACTGATAAGTTAGTTTAGTATAAGTCCTGTAGAGGACTTAGTAAGGATGACCATTACTGGATCTTTAGGAAAAACAGAACTCGAATAGAGCCATCCAGTAATAAACAAGTACTTATGACGCATGCTCACTGATTAAGGTTAAACTGCTCAAATTAATTGCCCACACTCGGTTATACAAATTTGGCCACAAGCATTAACCCAAAAGTGGAGTCCACCCGACCGACCGACAGACCTACCTTCTTAAAAAGACGCGAGCACGCGTCTAATAAGGTTCTGTGTATTAATTTTAGCATTTTGTGACTTATATATATAGGTCCACAATATGAAAGATATTCTTATAGTTGGCAATCCAACCAACGATCTGCCGTTTGCTGAAAAAGAAGCTCAAATGATTGCGGAAATGTTGGGAGTAAGACCGTTATTAAGAGATTCTGCAACGCGTAGTGAAGTTCTGCGTCGGATTTCGAAAGCGCCCATAATCCATTTCGCGTGTCATGGCACGAACAATGGGAGAGTCTTGTTCCTTGCACCAGAACAAGGCAGTAACAAGTAAGTCACTAAAGGCTAGTTCAATCTTTTCGACGTAGTTCAGACACAAATCATGGCAGCCTATTGTAGAATACTACCTACACTGAACCCCATGTTTGAGTTAACATTACTATCAAACAGTGTAACAGGGTAAACCCATTTTAAAGACTTAAAGCTGGTTCACACTATTGAATGTGTGTGACAGTGTAAACGTGTACGCTATTGAAGATTCTCTGATCAAACTATACTTTGTACATTGGGAACTGTCCGTATTAGAGAGGTGTCCGTATTAGAGAGATGTCCGTATTAGAGAGGTGTCCCTATTTGAGAGGTGTCCGTATTAGAGATGTCCATATTAGAGAGGTGTCCGTATTAGAGAGGTGTCAGTATTAGAGAGGTGTCCGTATTAGAGAGGTGTCCGTTTTAGAGAGGTGTCTGTATTAGAGAGATGTCTGTATTAGAGAGGTGTCCGCATTAGAGAGATGTCCGTATCAGAGAGGTGTCCGTATTAGAGAGGTGTCTGTATTGGAGAGGTGTCTGTATTAGAGAGGTTTCCCTATTAGAGAGGTATCATTATACCACGTGTCCGTATTAGAAAGGTGTTTCTATTAAAGAGATTTCACTAAATAGCTTAATTTTTGCTGAAAACATAACATGTTTTCTTTCTCATTATTTAGTGCTGAAATGGCACAAGTAAGACACCTTACTGTAGAAGATCTCTCAACGCTAACCTTACTTGCTAACATGGTGGTCCTGAGTGCTTGCCATTCTGCCCGGGGCGAGATCAGCAGTGAGGGCGTGTTGGGGTTGGGTCGTGCTTTTCTAATGGCCGGGGCAAAATCTGTGGTCACCTCGCTATGGGCAGTGAATGATGAAGCAACAGAGAAATTTATGTTAAAGTTCTATAAGAATCTTTACTCTGAGCCAGTCATGAATGCCTTGGCAACCACCAAGTGTGAGATGAAAAGAGATGGATGGAAAGTGAATGAGTGGGGTTCTTTCAAAGGTCTTGGAGCAAATGTCAAAGTATTAGCTAATAATGATCATGTTTAGATTGGACTAACATGGGGATTGTTAGTTTACTGTAATGAATTGTTGTCAACTGGGCTGTAAGTCTGTAACTCAAATGGTTGAAATATAATGAGCCCATGCATTTATACTACAGATGTATCATACATGATGATCATCCATGTTTGTATAGACACAAACTATCCAGAGTCTTCTGATGAACTAGCTAGAACAGTGTGATCAATACTGGTGACAGTTCTGGTTTCTATTTTGGAGTTTCTTGCCACTGACAAGTATATGATTTACCCCTTACATATTACTAGGGTATAGATGGGTTTCATGTGACATCACAGAACTCTAAAATTCAAGTTACAATGCTGACTGTTTTATATGTTCCATATACATTTGCTTAATAATGAGCGTTTACCAAAAATTTTGAGTCAATACAATTATTTGTCCTAGAGCTAATGTATCAGTCAATTCCACCTGTGCCCATCCCCCCCCGGGCCGACCCCCGGGCATTGACCATATTTAGAAAGACTGTGGCTAAATTCCCACCCCGGGGAAAGGCATAGTGTGCTAAAGCCCCGCGCCCGGGCAAAAAATGTTGGGCTATATCCCCACCCCCGGGCTGTAGTTTGAGGTCCTGCTAATAGTAAAATTAAGAAGAGAATGCTAGTTGTACAAGAATATACAAGAATGCTAGTTGTACAAGAATTGTCTTGCAGCCATTTACACACAAAATCGACGTCTTTCCCTTTAAAATAGCGAATTCATATTAGGGACGGGAAACTCGCCTTAGACGGAAACTCGTCCTGTGAAAACCCGTCTGAATATGAATTTAGGGACGGATTTAAGACGAGTTTCCGTCTAGATGGGGATTCCGTTTAACTTTCCGTCCGCTTGGACGGGAAAGTTGATCGGAAAGTTAGACGGAAACTAGTTCGCCCTCGGATTCATATTAGACGAGTTTCCGTCCCCAATATGAATTCGCTAATCACTCAACGATAAAACATGGTCGGCAATGTGGTCCGCCATTTTTAGCTTGCATTCCCGGGAAAAGATCCCGGGTACGAAGTTGCTAAGTCTCCACCCCCGGGCCGTACAATATTTGTGATAGCCCCACCCCCGGGATTAAAAAAAGGGCGAATGCCCGGGAGTGGCCCGGGGGGGGCATGGGCACAGGTGGAATTGACTGATACATAAGGAGTTTTGAAAAATACTATTGCTGAATATATATTACTACTCTATTGCTAGAGTGTATATTACTTGAACAAACCATGATGTTTTCCTGATAGTTCAACATTATATACTATTTTATATATGCATTATAGACAGATCATCCATCAGTATGAATGAGACATGCAGGATTTTGATATATGTAGACTGTTCATTTTGATCAGTTTGTTCACCGTGTTTATACACAGATGGATTATCAAACAAACTATTTGCCCAAGTTCATCCAGATGGATAATTTAAATAAATTGGGTCAATGGTTGACATAAGGGGTCGGCCATACAACAGTTGAAGGAGGGGGGAGGGGGGGAGATGGGGGTCAGATTTTGAAATTGAAAATAGTAACGTAATCCTTCTAATTTTGCAAAATATATTGACACCAAATCACACACTCTCCCCTCAAACATTAAGTGGTCGCCCCCTAATCAAAACTTGTACATTTTGCACATAAATCAGAAACTATACTTGTTTTTCTTAGTTGTAAAGATTTAAACCAACAATTGTTAGGTACGTTGTTTAAGTTAACTAATTATTGATGTAATTAACAATTGTAAACAGGTATTTTTCTATTCCAAGTAGTATTGACATATAATATTCCAAATTACAAAACGTTGACTATTAAATGTCTTAATATATTAAAAGGAGTTGTTTCAAAGTAATCTCTCAATTTCCAAGTTACAGTATTAAATGCCATTGGTGCCATCGACAATATATGAGCAGTTAACTACACCTGAAGGCTGGCGAGAGAGGGGGGGGATACCCAGGGATGTTTAAAAGGGCACAGGAAAAGTTGGGTAAGAATGTGTCCACACCAAAGTGCCTCTGTACGAGGTTGAGGGGGCCTGCATTCCACAACCTGCCCCGTGACTGGGTCTGGCCAGCCTTGAACGGTCGCCACTTGTTTCCATCTACCAAACTGACGTTACGTCATTTTTTCAACTTTGAAGTTAAAAACTTTGTAACTGACCCTAACTCTAAAAGCTACCCTAACCGCTAACCCAAAAACCAAATTGATGAAGTAAAATCAAGAAAAACAAATATGAAAATCGGGAAAATTGCGTAACGTCAGTTTGATAGATGGAAACAAGTGAACTCTTCAAAAGGTCAAAAGTCAAAGATCAAATTTTTTACAAAACTTAATAAGTTTCTTGTTTTTTCGATTAAAACAAGCCTTTGACAAGAATATTTTCTTATGAAATAGGCATCAAGAAAGGAAAGAAAACAGTACAAATTAATATAAAGCTTTATACCTTTCGTACTTGTAGAAATCAATGGCGGTGGTCATCTTGGTTTAATATCGCGGTTGGTTTACATAATAGGGTCTTGCATAAAGTAATTTTGTATGCTAACACGATTGATTTCTTCCCTCATTTTCAGCCACACGCTAGCCAACGAATAACTTGTTGTATCTGTAGTGTATTACTGTAAATATCTTTATAACATACGAAAGGAAATAAAAACAATTTCTTTTTCTTGCGAGCTAGTCAGCCAGTCGCTCTATCCAGTTCCACTTTGGGCTTTGGAGATCAGCAAACAAGCTCTATCCAGTCTAAATTTCGAGGTCAGAAAATTTAAATACCAAACATTGTGTGACACATTGACACATTGTTGTCATTTATATTGAATTTAAAACCGTTTTTATGTAAATTTTTATCCTTTTTTACGGTCCGATGCTTAGATGTAGCGCTACAGTGCAATCTAGAGAAGTTATTAATCATTGATGCGAAACAGTGTGCAAAATTCGAGGCAATTATCAAGTTTGTAAGAGCGATACATCTGGTGTTTTGATCAAGTGTCAAAATTTGTGGACAATAAAGGGTTTTGGAGACGAATTATTTTAACTATGTCTTTCGGATTATCTAAGAAGAATCAGAACTTGAACCAATATACACTGTTGAGCAATTTAGAAGGTATATTATTTAAACATTAAAAACTTAGACTATTTGTCGCGCGTTGTGCGACAGTGCGAGCGGTTTAGCTATATGACAGTTTCACATTACGATGTATTT